>OX418222.1:8122349-8567949 GCA_948455865.1 Conomelus anceps
GAGGAGGAGAAAAAGGGGAAGAAGAAGAAGAAGAAGAAGAAGAAGAAGAAGAAGAAGAAGATAAGAAGAAGATAAGAAGAAGAAGAAGAAAGAGAAAGGAAAGGAGAAGGAGGAGAGGGAGAAAGGGGGAGGAGGAGGAGAAGAAGAAGAAGGAGAAGGAGACGAAGGAGGAGAAGGAGGAGGAGGAGAAGGAGGAGAAAGAGGAAAAGGAGGAGAAGGAGGAGAAGGAGGAGAAAGAGGAGAAGAAGGAGAAAAAGAGGAAGAAGTAGAAGAAGAAGAAGAAGATAAGAAGAAGATAAGAAGAAGAAGAAGAAGAAGAAGAAGAAGAAGAAGAAGAAGAAGAAGAAGAAGAAGGAGAAGGAGACGAAGAAGGAGAAGGAGGAGGAGGAGGAGGAGAAGAAAAAGAAGGAGAAGGAGACGAAGAAGGAGAAGGAGGAGAAGGAGGAGGTGGAGGAGGAGAAGAAGAAGGAGAAGGGTAAGAAGAAGGCGATGAAGAAGAAATAGAGAGTGGAGGTAGAAAAAGATAGTTAAAGAAAATAATGAATTTTAGCTAGTGGGCTATATCGACATAATAAGAGGAGTTACATGAAGAAAAAAAGAAGAAGGAGGAGAAGGGGAAGAAGAAGAAAAAGATGGATGAGAAGGGGAAGAAGGGGAAGAAGAAGTAGAAGAACAAAAGAAGAAGAAGAAGAAAATGAAGAACGATAAATAAGGTAGTAAGAAGGAAAGAGGAAAGGAAAATAAAGAGAATGTCAAAAAAACATGCAATCAAAGAATGAGTTCTATCTAGTGGACTATATCAAAATAATCAGAAAAATGAGATGAAGAAGAAAAGAAGAAGAATATGAGGAAGAAGAATGAGAAGAAGACAAAATGAAGGAAAGGAAGAGGATGATGCAAAAAGAATAAAAAGAAGAGAAGGAGGAGGAGGAAGAAAATGAAAAGTAGAGGAAGTAGAACAAGGACAAGAACAAAAAAAGGAGGACGAGGAGAAGAACAAGAAGAACAAAAATAACAAGATGATAAAAGAGGAGTAAGAAGAAAAATAAGATTAAGGAGATGACAGAGGAAGGAGACAAGGGGTTGAAGGAGAAGAAGGGAGGAGAAGTTGACGATGAAGAACAAGAAGAAGGAGAAGGCGAAGAAGAAGAAAATAAATATGAAGCAGAATGAGGAGAAGGAGAAGTTGATGACGAAGAAGACGTAGAAAACGGAGATGATGATGAAGAAGAAGAAAAAGAAGAATAAGATGACGAACAGGAAGGAGATGAAAACGGAGATGGTGGTGAGGAAGAAAAAGAAGAAGGGAAATAAGAAGAAGAAGAATGATGAGAAGAAGAAGAAGAAAGAGGAAAAGAAGATGTTGAAGACGAAGAAGACTAAAAAGAAGATGATAGGTGGAGATGAGAATGGAATAGAAATGAATGGATTAAAATAAAAACGAAGAGGCATGTAATAAGAGAGTAAGATTCAGAAGAAGAAAAAGAGATAACTAGTAGACTATATCGATATGATAGTGATTTACAGAAGGCTGTGGTGTACGATATCAGATGAAAAAACCAATCTTCCCCTTTCTGTGGTCTCATTAGATAATATTGTTGATTTTTCTTCAGGCTTGAACTGTACTCAATTGTGGTTATTATACGGGTCGGTATTGATACGTGGCTCTGTATGATTTCGACTATATATCTTTCAAGGTAGACTTAACGTACTATTACAAACTATAGATACCTTGTTTTTTTTATTATAGATGTTTGTTTTGTTGATGGAGAACATTGATGGAATCAATAATTTTCTAGGTCACTGTTTGAAATCTGAATGGAGCTTTCAGTTTTGATTGCATTAATATATATGACGCTGGTAAAGAAAGGGTTGTAAAACTCTAACCTTATATACTCACTCATAAGCCTCCGTTATGGAATGAAATATTGACATTCATTGGTGATGATAATAGGAATGGAGCAGGAGAAGGAGAAGGAGGAGGAGAAGGAGGAGGAAAAGGAAGAGGAGGAAGAGGTGGAGGAGGAGGAAGAGGTGGAGGAGGTGGAGGGGGGAAGACGTGGTGGAGTGGGAGGAGAGGGGGGAGGAGGAGGATGAGGAGGAAGAGGACGAGGAGGATGAGGACGAGGAGGATGATGACAGGAGGAGGAGGAAGAGGAGGAGGAGTAGGAAGAGGAGTGGGAGTTGGAGGAGGGGAAGGAAGAAAAGAAAATGAAAAATGAGAAGATTAAAACTTTTCATTGTAAAATATAGAGTGTTTAATTTCCTGTATCGTTACGGGTTCTAATAGCTCAAATAAGGCTGGAAACACTAAAGTTCACACTTGCACTTTATTTACACAAATTAGTCTATTTACACAAATTAATTGTAAGTTCAATTAATAAAGACAACTCAACAAATGACAAGCTAATACTTATTTTCAGTTATTATTTACAAGAATTACAGGCTGATCAATAATAAAAGAAACAAGAGTCCAATAAACTGTACAATAATGTAGAAAGAAATTATAAAAATAGCAACTAATCACTTACAAAAACACAGTCCAATTCGTTATTTGACAGTCCCAAATAATATCACTTAACACAACGTCTTTAAACTATTAGTAAGCTGCATAAACAGTAAACACTTGTCTCTGCACTTGACACTGGAATTGGGCACTGTTTACTCAACGGCACGAGATCTGTAACACAATCTGACACGCGAGCTCTTGTAAAAATAACTTGCTTGTTCACGTGGACTTCTTTATATAGCTGTTGTAGTTGTATAATTCCGAAAATTGGCGGCTTCTCGAAGCTCCAAGAATGCTTGGAATATAGAGATCTTGATTGTTCAGGAAGTCTGAAGAATCTCGATAAGTCTTGAGAAATTCAATTGAGTGAGAGAGCTGCAGACTTGAAGAATAAGACTGACAAAGACATGTGAAGAGCAAGAGAATGAAGATCGGATGTCAAAGTCATGTACAACCATGAAAACAATAGAACAATCTACTTAGAACAAGTGCGTAAATAACTGCTCCATTCGCTTTCGTAACAGTATTAAAATTATCAAGAACCTGCCAGGGCGTTTATTAAAATTGTACAGTTGTCAATTTGTCTGATCTTCCAAGCGATATCTCTCAAAAAAACCGTTTGTCTTTCCATACTTGGTTTATAGTTATAGCTCCCTTTCAGCGAAGTGACAGCCGAGTGCCGTAGCAGGTATCTGTTCAATCAGATATAAGCTACAAAACTCCTGAACGCTCTTTGTGAGGGTGACCGATTGTATTGCGATTGGCCAGCAAAAAAGACTCTGTTCTCTGCTGTAAAATCAATTCCCGATGGTTCGGAACCCATCTAAAACTGTAGGTCCGTTTCATCAATCACCATCATCCAACTCATCACCCACGCACAGGTCTCAGACCTATGTGGGCTTCATTCCCCGAAAAAAAATCAAGAACCCGTCAGGGCGTTTTGAAATCGTACAGTAGTTGTCCATCTGTTTGTTCTTTCAAGCGATATCTCTCAAAAAACCGTTTGTCTTTTGAAACTTGGTTTATAGCTCCCTCTCAGCTCAAGTACAGTACTTCAAAACCTATTGATTCTTGTCTCAAAATTACAGGCTCCTGAAATTTATTATTATTATTACAAATTGGATTATTATTTTAGAGCCCCATTGATTTTATACTTAGTGTTGAAATGTATGTCTGTTGATCTGCTTATTTTCTAATATTCTAGTTGATTACACTTTAACAAAATACTTCACAAACTCTTTATCACATTATTATTTCAAGAGTAGACTGAGCACAAATATTTTCGTCTGTAAAAGCATAATGAACCCACAATAATCAATGCTACAGCACGTACAGACATGCAATGCATCTCAAAAAGCAGGTGAAACTCTTCACTTCTCAATGTGGTGGTAAAACGTTTCGTGACTTAGCATAAATTTCGGGAATAGAAGCGAGTACCCCTTGTAGTTGACCGCCGGTGGACCTCACACGATACGGCTCCGACTACACTGACGTCAGTTGCCATGAAGCTCAGCTTTCTTTGATAAACTGGCGCTTTTACTGTATCTATACTCCACGTCATCAAATCGAGCGGTTCGAAGAAATTGCGATGTAGCAAAAAACATGAAAAAACTGACTGAGGTGACAAACCATATATTACTTTTAGCCTTGTTAGACTTGTAGACTAGGCAACAAAGTGTTGTCAATTTGTGCATTGAGGTTGGTGATCAAGGGCGGATTAAAGGGGGGGGCGGAGGGGGCGACCGCCCCCCCCGAGGGCTTGCACATTTTAAAAAATTAAAAAGGGTAACACTTGTGACATGCACACGGTTAAATTTTAATTGTCCCGCCACAGACGGAATACCTCCAACTTGTCTTACCACTCCGCCTCCGCCGGCCGGGAATTAACAAATGTTGTAATACTTATTTTGCCTTATTTTCTATATTACCTTTACTTTATCTTTAACTGTTGACATAATTTTAATTCAATGACGAATTAACAAATGACAGAGAATGAAGGAAATCTTATATCAAGTGAAATTAGTTTGAATAAGATTAATCTTTTATAGAATAGGTAGGGGCATATAAATCTCTGTTTGTTTTTGACCTAATACATATTTATTGTATTACTGGTATTATGAAACATGAAAGAATGTTGAGATTAATTTAAATATATATATAGGTCTAAAAATCATCACGATCACGAATAAATTGCTTAGACTCTGTTCATTTCTCTGTAAATTTTGATAAAAATTAAGCTAGCAAAGCAATTTTTGTTCAAGACATATTGTATTGTATAAAAAAATTTGTATTCCTAATTCCACATGAATATACAGAAATAAACTACTCTAGCTAGGGGAAATTTGATTGTTCTTAAACACGAAAAAATTATATTTCTACTACATTTTAAGTGCTGGAATGGTGTAAAATGCGGTTAAAGGCTACTAAATTTCCAAAATTTTTATTCCATACCCCCCCCCCCCCCGACCAACGGGTATTTTTGGGGTATGTCGCCCCCTCCCATAAAAATTCATTAATCCGCCACTGTTGGTGATTCTGTTCTATCAGCAGCTGGCATGGTCCCATATCTGGAAACACCGCCTATATTTATCACAGCCACCAAATTAAAAGGCGTTATAACTCTATTGCACCACCACTCAACTCAGGGCTTAATTTCAGCCGGAGCACACCGGAGCGGAGCTCCGGTACGTATTAGGACAGCTATCTAAATCTATAAAAATCATTTATTTTAAACCAAGATCTGAACTAGCTTTTTATTTTGTATATTATGTAATATTATATGTGCATTACTGTAGTGAGAATGAAAATAGAAAGAAAGAAGAAACAGTGGTTCTCTGTGTTATCTGCTATGTAAATGTTTACTTTTAAGCAATTAATTACTCTTCTTTTGACACTTTTATGGTGTTTACTTCGAGCTTTACAGAATGTTCTGCGCTATTACTTCATTTACAGCGATAACCTATATTATCGCCAAAGCAGCACAATGGGTGGATTTCGTGCTAGAGAGGGCCAGTGGTCATTTCCAACAACAAATTTCCAACAATTGGGCTAATTGTCGAAAATATCGTAAGGCTTCATGAATAAATCTTAACAAACTGAGGTGACAAACAATAGGCAAGTAAATAAATTATAAGACAGATTTAAATAACAGTGTCTGCGTATAATGTCACTTTACAAAAAACGTTAAACAAAAAAACTTTGACTACGTCTCGAATGATAAAAAAAAACTTTTGATTATAATGTAAACTTTTCATAATAAATAGTCCTTCTCTTTTTTCTTAAATTACGTCTTGAAGAGACCTATGTAAATCCAGACGGGATTTACGAAAAAGGCTACTAACGCGGTAGAGGACGTCCCAGAAGTGGAAAAAAGCGAAGAACTTAATTTTTGGAAGCACTAGCACTTTACTTAGCTTTTGATTTTGCTGAAGGTTTACATCTGCATCCTGACTTGGTTGGCGAGGTCCCAGGTAAGGGTAGATCCCGTAGGTGGAAGATTGAGGTACTCCTCGGATTTTCAGAGCCTCTGTCGATGCATCCTGGCAGACAAGGGTACAGTGCTGTAGATTGTGCAGGAGTTTGAGCTCTCGTTCAATCCACTTCAGGTACGGCACTCGAACCACGCAGTAGAAATCAGCAATACATTTTCATAACCAGATACTAACACCCTTAACGGGTGATGAAGAACAAAGTATTAACACATAAATTGACAATTATCGCAGACACTGTTGTTGAACGTTAGCTCAAGAAATTCTCATAAACCACGTAGGTTTGACTATTCCAAATTCAGAAAGTGACAGATTCATTATCAAACAAATTAATATCTAATAATTAGATTGAATAATTAGTACAACTTTACAGTCATGAGACTTCTTGCAAAATGTCCTCTCTGCTGGCTGGAGTTTCAAATTTTAGCCAAGCAGGTTGTCCAACATAACAGTACATAATTTTCCAAAACTGGAAAAGTACACCGCACCGTCCATCAACAAGAGAGAGAGAAGATAGCAGTAGAAAGAGACAGAGAAGTGGAGAAAGGGTCAGAATTTCCCTTTTGCAAAATTAACAATCCTCAAGTAACTGTGGGACTGAAGGTTTTTCTCACGCATACCTAACATTCTTCAATTGTCTAGACGTCTAGACTAGATAACCATGAACTATAGGTTCAAACAAATTTTCAAAACGCAGTTACATTTCTAAGCCATGAAATAATTAATCCCAAGACAAGGTTGAAACGTCCAATGAAAAATAAAAAAAAGAATTAAACATCAAATTTTGGCACAGTTCTAGTTGTTTGGTTAGAGAATAATGGAATCTTATCGAATATTGTGGAAAGTGCGAGTTTCCTTATCTGTTTACTTAGAAGTTGATAGAAAAATCGAGAGATATCTCAATTATGGAGAATTATATGAATAGAGGGAGACTTTTGTAAATTAGTTCAGTCTTGTTTGAAATTCGTCGTGATAAACAAGTTCTGTATATTGTGCCCATATAGTGATAATTCTTTTCCTATTTAATTCATACCAGTGAACTACTAAATAGTTTTTATTGTATTACGGACTAGTGCTACGTAAGTTAATTGTTATTTTTCGACGTTTCTTTTTGAATATTATGGGACAGTTTATTGTACAGTTATTATTTGATCGGCCTCTTAACTTTTAGTGATTAATCTTTGTACAGTTTATTGAAATCGCTTTATTAGTTGAACAATATCGATTCATCTGTTTTTAATTGCTTATTTTTCTGTAAGACATTACTGAGCATTGAGTGTTGTGATTATTTGTGTAAATAAAGTGCGAGTGATAAATTTAAGTGTTGCCAGCGTTATTTTAGACATAGAACCCGTAACATTACTAACCATGCTCAAATGCGTTTAAAATGCGCCAATTAAAGTTTAATTTTCAAAAATTTTCTGGGGGAGGGCACAGGACCCTCCAGTAAGTCACAGCTCCGCTACTTCTCAATTTAGAAATTAAGCCCTGACTCAACTGCTAAGATAGTTTCATCACGTGAGCACTTTGCTGCAGAAGTTCAAGGGTGCTTGCCCAGTGGAGCATTCAATACTTGTTGATAATCACCATCGCAAAACGCAGAGCATGTTGAGAAAAGATGTTATTCATACATCATTCCACATCATGTGTTTCATTTTGCTGAGGTGATCTTCTTCGTGTATTGGATGCTGAAACAAACACATGCTGTGGAATGTTCGGAACCCACCTAAAATAGTAGGTCCACCATGTTTCCCATAAACCGGCTCAAACGGTGAGGTGGAACTAACCGTAAGGGTCTCCCCACTAATAAAAGCTATACGCCTATTATTATTATTAAACACATGCTTTCAAATGGTGGTATTCACGCTGCACCAATCCGTCATACACTATCATGTGTCTCATTTTGCAATGGTGATTATCATCAAGTATTGGATGCTCCACTGTGCAAGCACCCTAAGTGGAAGACCCATGTAGCCTAACCATTGAAACGCAACAGAAATCTTGAATCAGATATCTTACAATTAAAAAGGTATAAATTATTTTAAGATAAAATTAAAATTTCAAGAAGTATTGCTATATTAAGGCTCGGTGCACACTTGCGTTTTTTCAAGGGGTGAGCACGCAGCTTGTGAACGCCGGCGGTTAAGTAGTAGATGAGTTCTAGTGAAGAAGTACACACTTGAGCGGAGCAAGTGACTTGCAAGCGGCGTGCACGCGACTTGCAAATTGAGCACGCAGCTTTCTGCCAAACCGCCGCGTGCAAGCAGCTTCCACAACACTCCGGGCGGTCTGGCAGGTTGAAACCGCTGAAAACACGCTCTAGTGTGTATTGAAGAGAAAAAACAAGCGGCGTGCACGCTGCTTGAATACACGCAAGTGTGCACCGAACTTATAAGATACGGTGGGGAGCCATGAGCTTCGACATTTTTGAATACTCAAGGTGTTCTTCAGAGGAGGTAGGTTTGATTATAAGGAATTATTTCATAAAAAAATCCTCAAATTGAAAACATAAAGGAAATATCCAAATAACCGAAATGCCAACTTCTGCAAGCTCCGGGTTAGATAAGAAAAATAATAATGATAATATCATGTGACCTGGCTGGCTCAGGTCTGGTGTCAGGGTTATCGGTTCGCACCTGAATAAGCTCCTCTGAAAAGTGACTTGACTGTTTTTAGGCAGCCGGAACCGAAAGATTAGTGGAGGGGGGGGGGGAGTAGAAGAAATAGATAGGTTAGATACGACTTATCGTAAAGAATCATTTTATCAAAAGACACACCTCAAATACAAGACATTGAAATAACCAAATATCTAACTTTTGCAAGCTGCTTGGAAACCAGCAAATCCAAAAAAAGTATTCTTCTACTGAGGATTTCAGATCTCCGGAAACTCAATTTGACACACTCTACTCGGCAGTTAGTCTTTGATGATAAACAAAAGTAGAAGAAGAAGAAGAAAAAGAGGGAGCTGACGGAGAAGAAATAGAAGAAGGCCGGGGCGCTAAGCCCCTAAAGTATGGGGCGGACGCCCCTTTAGAGCCCCAAAGAAAGAAGTTCAAAGACCGCCACTGCAAGAAACCTTTCTCGGAATAAAAGAAGAAAGGCACAAACTAAACATAACACACAAGGGGATGCATGATAGAAGGTTATTTTTCTATTGGTGATAGAGGTCTTCAGGAGCGTGCCCATGGACATCCCTCTCACTTACTCTTACTATCTCTCTAGATCACTCACCCTCTCTTTCTATTTCTCTTATTCTATCAGTCTCACTCATTGTCTCTCACACTCTCTTCCACACTCCCACCTTCACACTCTCATGCTCCCTCTCAATCTATCTCTCTCACTCACACTCTCTAGCCTACTCTCTCGCTCTCTCGTCATACCCTCTTTCTCACTCTTTCTCACTCACTCACACCCTCTCTCTCTCTCTCTCTCAGGAGCACGCCTGTGGCATATCGATCCATCATGTGTAGATTTGCACCCAGCCATAACCAATTGCGATTTCCTGTTGTTCACCACCAAAACGATACAATTCTTTGGAATTCTATTTTAAAGCTGTGCGCAAGGTTTTTGGTCATAATTTTTTCGAAGTTTCTTGTATTGAATATTATTAGGCACTGAAGTTTTATCTATTGCAGTGAGAATAAGTATTTTATTCAATTATTATGTAAAATATGGGGGTTCAAAGGTGAAATGTTTCGCTTTTGGGGAGCAATTGATCTCACCTATGAGAGTGATTTTAAACTTTTGATGAATTTTCCATTATTGAAAGACACCTTGTGGAATAAAATTTTCTATTTCAAACTGTTTGTTTTTTCAAAATAATTTAATTTTCTCAGATTTAAAATAATGTATTTTGATAAAACTAACTACTTGATTGAAGTAAAAAAATATGTAATTCTATTCCTCGAGGTGTGTTTTAGTTATGAACAACTTATTAAAAGTTTAAATTCACTCATAGGTGAAATCAATTGCCCCCTAAAACCGAAAAATTTCAACTTTGAACCCCCATATTTCACAAAATAATTGATGAAAAAAACTTTTTCTCACAGCAATAGAAAACATTTCAAAGCCCTAATAATATTCATTACAAGAAACTTCGACAAAATTGATTATCAAAAACCCTGCGCACAGCTTTAATAAAGCGAGAAGTAACCACCAAATGTTGTTAAAGCCGAACCACGTGATTATAGATGAATAGAAGCAGAATGTAGATGTCGTTGAGGAGAGAAAGAAGAAGGAGATTAAGATAAATGTAGAGGAAAGGAAGAAAGAGGAGAGAAATTAGAAGATGACCAAGTAAATGATGAGGAAGAAAAAGAAGAAGAGGGAAAAAGTGGTAGATGAAAAGACATGGAGTGGCCGTAGCAGAGTGGGTTAAGTGCTGGTTTGCTACCCCAAAGGTCCCGGGTTCGATCCCAGTTCTGACCGAAAGTTTTTACCTCGGGCCACTCCCGTGTTTCGGAGGACACGTTAAGCTGTCGGTCCCGGCTGCCTAAAAACAGTCGTTAAGTCACGTCAGGTTATTGAACTTATTCAGGTGCGACCTGATAACTCTGACACCAGACCTGAGCCAGCCAGGTCACACGATATTATTATTATTTTTATGAAAAGACATCATATATGAAAGGGAAGGAAGGAGGATTTGATGAGGAAGAAAAAGGAAATGTGAATTGGAGTGGATGAGAAGAGATGATAAAGGAGAAGGATAGATAAGCGGGAAGTTGAAATGAAAGAAGTGGCAGTGATTGGGAAATGATGGAAACAAAAACAAAATATTGTATGTGTAGAAGAAGAAGAAGGAGAAGAATGAGGAGATAAAAAAGAAGCCGATTGGAGTATAAGAGAATTGATGAAGAACGTGATTGGCTGTGATTAATTCAGGAAGAAATGAGTAGAAGAAGAAGAAGAAGGAGGAATATGAAGGGGAAGAGGAGAATGAATAAAGAGAAAAAAGAAAGAGGCTTTCCAAAAAAAGATGAAAGAAGCAGAAGAGGATGAAAACAAAAGAATAGGAAGTAGAAGAAGAAGAAAACAGAAAAACAAATAGGAAGAAGAAGAGGATGAAACAGAAGAAAAGGAAGAAGAAGAAAAAAGAAATGAAGTAAGAAGTAGGAGAAGAAGAAAAAAGAAAAAGAGAAGAAGAAAGAAGCAGAAAAAGAAAAAGAAAAAGGGAAAAGGAATAAGAAGAAGAAGAAGAAGAAGAAGAAGAAGAAGAAAGTGAGCGAACAGGAAGTAGAAGCAAACAAAACACGATGAAGTAGAAAGAAAAAGTAGAGAAACAAAGAAAAAGAAGAAAGAGAGAAGAAAAAGGAGAAGAGAATTACGATCAGTAACAAAATGGAAGGAATAGAAGAGAATATTGGAAAAGAGTAATACAAGATGAAAAAGAAGGACTAGGAAGTAGAGGCGATGTAAAACTCGATAAAGTTGAAAGAAGAAGAAAATCGAAGAAAAAGAAGGAGCCGAAAAAAGGAGAAGAAGAAGAAGAAGAAGAAGAAGAAGAAGAATAAGAGAATAACGATGGGTGAGAAAGTGGAAGGTACAGAAGAGATGATGATAAAAGAGGAATACAAGAACAATAAGAAGGATCATAGCAAGAAGTTGTGGGGAAGAAAAGTCGATTGGGTAGAAGGAAGAAAAGAAGAAGAGGAAGAAAAAAAGAAGAAGAACATAGAGGACAAGAAGAAGAAGAAGAAGAAGAAGAAGAAGAAGAAGAAGAAGAAGAAGAAAAAGAAGAAGAGGATGATGAAATTGTAGCGAATCAGTCTGGAACTAAATAGTTTTTTCTTTACACCCCAAAAGTCATGACGACGTGTGTCATACAATTTTCTACACTTGACAAAAGCTTTTGACAACTTGTCTTACGCACGACAGCCCACCTGCACACGCTCTACCATCTGCAGCCATGATAATAGATGCTAAATTATATTAGTAAACGCGTGCTGCCATCTTGAATGTGCCATTGTTGTGGGGTTACCCCTGTTTGTTCAGTTTTTCGACACAGTCGAATGCTTTTGCCAAGTCGATAAATAATTTTTAAACAGTATCAGGTGTAACGATATGGTCTAACGGTGTACAAATTCAAGTTTTCCGGTTCAAATTGATATTACAGATGTTTTCATGGCAATATTAGATACTTTTCAGTTGATGGGTGTGGCAGATGAACTCCTTTATAATAAACCGATACAAAGGAGTATCCAAGGACCCGACGAATTAAATAATAATTATTTATTATCAATTGTGCTGATAGGCATATGCACCATTCAACCAAGGTGCATCCTGACCTCTCTACTAGCCTTGCCATTCAACTGCTTTGGTTTCTATAAACATCATATGCTTCCCAATTCACAAAAATGCACATTGGCAGTTCTTGAAAAAGAGTTTTGTTTCATCTTTTTCTTGTCTAACCTCAGTATTTTTTCTTTGTTTTTTTCAATTCCAAGATTTAAAATAATTTAAGAAAATATTCAAACACAATGAGAAAATGAAAACCTCAACGTTTGCACCTTGAAAATAAAGTGGATAAAGTGGAAATAATTGGATAAGTGGCTAAACGATGCCTTCTTAATATTCTTTAAATTTCGTTTGTATTCGAACTGAACCAGCTGTCCAATGTTTGATTTTAACTAGCCTTTACTTACCTATAATGGAAATCTGTTTTACATCATAATTATTTTCTTCATTCGACCCCCAAACTCCAACACCAATAGCGATCTTACTTAGCGATCTTAAATAACCATAGCAATGGTGAGGAGAGACTAGCGAAGTGCTTACACAGTGGAGCATCCAATACTCGATGATTATAACCATCGCTAAATCAAAATGAGAATATTACTTATTATTTAAAACGTAATTTTTATTTCAAATATACTCATTGAAATTAAAGTTTCTATAGTAAGTTATTGTGTTTGATTCAAATAATAAAGCATTTTGCGAAAGCAAATGAAAAAGCATCCAGCTCATTTTATTCAATTTTCATGGAAGTCATCTTTTTTATTTATATTTCCTGTTACCCATTGTTTAAATCCTTCTCTTTCCAGTTAATTTAACGTAACTTAATCGCATCTGTTAATTCCAATATTATTATAATAACATTTCAAGAAATTTATGCTCAAATTTAAACATTATTTTGGTACTAAGACATATTTTCCAATTCAATTAACATTGGCTTATGGATGGATGTTTATTACAAAGTGAAACTGTTCTTTCTCTCATCAGAGAAGTTTTAAAATAGAAAAACAGAGATTCCCTTTGATGTCCACTCCCAAAATTGACCTGAAGGCCTCCGATTCTGAAAAGGAATCCTACACCTCCTACCCTACCCAACAACTGAGTGACCCCTACAAGCCTAGGGACCAATTTTGAAAAACGATATATCCTTTCCTAAACCTTCCTTTGTCCCGAAAAAGACCGAGCCGCCGGTAATAATTGGTGACGAGGTCATTAGCTTTTCTTTAGAACAACTAATAGCTTTCGATGTTTCCGAGAAATAACAAATTGTCTCACATGATGTATTCGCTCCGGGCCTGAATGGGGTCCTACTGACCCCAGGCCTGCTGGCCAAGGAATACGGCTGAGCCTTTTTGACCCCCTGAGGGCACAAGAGTTCTAGAACATTGAGTTGAGGCATAGCCTCCTAAAGACTTTAGGAAGCTATGGTTGAGGAGATGTAGAACGAGAAGGAAAAGAAGAAGAAAAAGGAAGAGAAGGAGGAGGAGTAGGAGGAGTAGGAAGGGGGAGGAGGAGGGGGGGGAGGAAGAGGAGAAAATTAGAAGGAGCAGCACGGGGAGGAGGTTGATGAGGAGGAAAGGAGGTGAAAGAAGAGAAGGAGGAGAAGAAGTGGAAGAAGAAGGTGAAGAAGAAAGAGGAGGAGAAGGAGAAAAAGAAGAAGAAAGAGGAGGAGGAGAAGAAGTGGAAGAAAAGGGAGAAGAAGAAAGAGGAGTTGAATTGGCTAGTGCATACAAATTAATACTGAGGGTAGGTGGGCGATCTACCTATGAACCTTATTATACAGATTAATTGATTTAGATTGAAGGTCTTGAGAGACCTATTACGTATCATTTACAAAATATACAGTTGACAAAACAGAGCCAATGCAGTTGCGGGCACGCGCCAAAACTTAGCCTAAGTCTGACCAAAACTCAATCATGTTGGCATTAACATTTTTAGAGCTATCAGCTGATTTCCTAATAATATTCACCCTGTGTGATTTCCTTAATGGTGTAATTTGTCCTAAATTGTGGCACGTGACAGCGACTGCAGTGGCTCTGTATGATAAGGCACATACAGAAACTCTCATCCACTAAGGTCTTCTTAGAATATCAATTCCAATATAAGTTCCATGTTCCATTCCCATGAACGGACTATTCTAAAGAAATTGACCAATCTATCAATTACAGTGCAATCTCGCTAATCCGGCACTATATCGGGATTGGTTTTGTCGGATTAGTGGATGTATGGGTAAAAAACGTTCAAAACACATACAAATATGTAAGTTGAAATTTAATAAAAACACGTTAAAGTAAATATAGTAGAACAGTACAGTACTGTACTATTAAGCTGGGCATTCACGTTCCAACTTGCAGTACCACTTGCAGTACTGCTATAAATGGTCGATTACATTGGGATAGTTACTCGCTAAGCGAGTAGCGAGTAGGACGTTACTAACCGTGCTACAGCAGCTCAGCATACCAAGCCAAATAATATTAAAAATTTAATTTCCAGAATCACCCTCATACTATGGAATTTCAAAGACAATAAACAATATTGCAACACAAAATTAAAATATGAAGTTTACCAACAATTATTCAATAAAATTTCATCAAAACAATCTACAATATATCTCATCTGAACTGTTATGCTGGCAGCCTGCATGATTAAATGGCGGCTTTGGCCACAATAATATTGTATTTTGGTGTTCGCTACTCTGCCAGCGAGTATAAATGTGACCAAATTCAAAGTTGAGAGCTTTGAATTTGGTCACATTTATACTCGCTGGCAGAGTAGCCAACTCGCTTAGCGAGTAACTATCCCAATGTAATCGACCATTTATATCAGTACTGCAAGTGGTACTGCAAGTTGGAACGTGAATGCCCAGCTTTATGAAATTATAAAAGTAACAATAAAATGGATACAGTAAGATTACCAATTGAAAATGTAAACAAAGCTCATTGACCCGATCGCCGGCGCCCGCACTGTGCCGGATTACTGGGCGTGCCGTACTGGCGCACGGCCGGATTATAGAGACTGTACTGTATTATGAAATTTCCAATAGTTAATCTCGTTTTGACAAAAAATTCACTTCATATACAAGAAATACTGTTAATTTAAGACACTGTTCTCTGCTAAGACACTGTTCTCTGTTAAGACACTGTTCTCTGCTGAAAATCACTTCCCGGTGGTTCGGAACCCACCTAAAATTTTAGGTTCAACTCATAAATCACCATCATCCAACTCATTACCCACGCACAGGTCTCAGACCTATGTGGGCTTCATCCTCAGAAAAGAAATTATAGTTTCTACGTTTTTCTCACTAAAAAAATCTTCTCACTCTTCCCCACAGGAAATCTTCAAAAATTGGGTTCCTCAGAAAAGCATTTCAATCCGTTCAAGAACTTATCATAAACAGAATTTATTAATTTCGAATTCCTTTAATTGCTATTACTTTATACTGAAGACTTCCGCAATGGGGATATTGACAACAGCATTGAAAAGCTGATGGGAATCGATGAATGCTACTGTACAAAAATATCAGTCACCAACGGGAATCGAACCACGGACCTCTCAATTGCCGGTTGAGCGCCTTAACCACTAGACCATGGAGACCTTTCTGCACAGGAGCATTCATTTTCAACTTGGCCATATCGGCTCGTATCTCACAAGTTAGTTTGAAGTGACTGACATGCTCCACCGACTAACAAACATTCCTATGTCACAAGAAGATTACAATATAGAATTGAATACTATAAAATACATAGCACAACAGAATGGTTACAAACACACACTAATAGACAAACTACTGCACAGAATAGCAACAAAACCAATCACTCACACCAGCAACAAACAGAATGACAACCCCCATACATTCATCACACTTACCTACCTCAACAACAAAACTCATAAAATAGCAGCTTCATTCAGGAAACTCAAATATAAAATAGCTTACAGAACAACTAATTCACTCAAAAAACACCTGCATTCTCAGACAACATCTCAAAACAAGTACAACAGATCTGGAATTTACAAATTGAAATGTGATGACTGCAACAAGTTCTATATAGGACAAACTGGCAGGACATTCACCACTAGATTCAAAGAACACACAAGAGCCATCTCACACCCAAACACACATTCCACTTTTGCTGAACACATCATTTCAACAGGCCACAGTTATACAGACATTGACACTAATTTAGACACACTACACTTCACTGACAAAAGCCAGAAACTCAATGTTTTAGAACAATATGAGATATACAAACATGCAAAGCAGCAACCTGACAACATTTTAAATGATCAACTTAACTTCTTCTCACATACTCTATTTGACAAAATAATCCCAATTTCAAACCTCCCGCCTACTCATCCCCCCACCCCTTCACCATTCCAACATACATAACCCTCAAACTCATGCCTTGAATCAGTGTACTGTGGGTCGTCTGATGATGCTCTAGACAACAGAGCGAAACGGCCGTCACGCCATAACGTGAGTCAATTTCCATTTAAAAGTGTTTTTTAAGTTTATCATACATATTAGTGGAAACAAGATGGATCTTCAACATCATAATAAATTCTGTTTATGTATATTTGTCAGTTTATTCAATTGTCAGTCACTTCAAACTAACTTGTGAGATACGAGCCGATATGGCCAAGTTGAAAATGAATGCTGCTGTACAGAAAGGTCTCCATGGTCTAGTGGTTAAGGCGCTCCACCGGCAATTGATAGGTCCGTGGTTCGATTCCCGGTGGTGACTGATATTTTTGTACAGTAGCATTCATCGATTCCCATCAGCTGTTCAATGCTGTTGTCAATATCCGCCATTGCGGAAGTCTTCAGTATAAAGTAATAGCAGTTAAAGGTATTCGAAATTAATAAATTCTGTTTATGTATATTTGTCAGTTTATTCAATTGTCAGTCACTTCAAACTAACTTATCATATTTTTAAATTTTACTTCCCCCATTTACAGATTCTACCTTATTCTCGGTCAAAGAAAATTGCGGTGGCATTTTCCCCCAGGTAAGTTCCTAAAATGGGGCTCCTGAAACAGAATTTTCTGAAGCAATTTTAGACCCTTAAGGTGGTTTCAAATTTTGAGGAGTTGAATTATTTTCAGTTTGGCTCTGTCCACTTTTCTCATTTACTAATATATTGAGTGTATTTTATCTAATAGTACTAATGAACAAAGAAATATCATTAAGCCGTGGGGGGGGGGTCTGGACCCCCAAAGCCCTACCCATGGCCGAGTGCTTCGATGAAGAAGAAGAAGAAGAAGAAGAAGAAAAAGAAGAATGAAGAGACCGCGTGCATCTTGGACGTTTGTCTCAGTTGAAAGCAAAAACCGGTTAGTCCTTAAATAACTTATTGGTCTTCTCTCAACTCTTCTGCTTCCTACTTCTTCTTCTTCTTCTTCTTCTTTTTCCTTTTTTCTTCGTTTAGCTCGTGTGCTCGCGACCGACGAATAAAAAAAACAGGGTGTAATAAAACCGAAATGACCGGTAAAGCTCCTCCAAGAAGAACCGCTCGGACGACGAAGACGAAGAAAAAGAAGTAAAAGGAGAAGAAGGAAAAAGTGCAAGAAGAAGAAGAAGAAGAGGACGAACCAGAAGGTGGGGAAGAAGAAGCTTGTATTACTACTGTAGCATTCCTTGATATCACCCATAGGTCTCCCAAAGTCAAGACAAGAACAAAAGAGAGGAAACGAAGAAGAAGAAGGAGCAAAAGAAACAAAAGGTGGAGTTCGGTGAAGAAGAAGAAGGAGCAGAGGAAGAGGAAGTAGAAGAAGAAGAAGAAGAGGAAAAGTAGGAGAAGATGAAGGAGGTGAAGAATAAGGAGAAGAAAAAAAAGAAGATGATGAAGAAGGAAGTGGCAACCAAGAAAAAGAATAAGACTGATAAAGTAGAAGAAAGAGAAACGATGAGGGGTGAAGAAGAGGTACAACAACAACAACAAGTAGAACAAAACGAAGCAAAAGTGAAGAAGGGGAAGAAGATGAGGTGTAAGAAGAATAAGAGATGATAAGGAAGGAGAAGGGGTAAGAAGAAGAACAACAAGAACAGTACAAACAAGGAGAAGAAAAGTGTAGGAGTATGAAGAGGTTATGAACAAGAATATGATTAAAAAGGAGAAGACAGGTAAAGAAGAAGAAGAAGAAAAATGAGAAAAGTAGAAGGAGTGGGGGACAACAAGAAGAAAAAGTAGAACATAGGTAAAGAAGAAGAAGAAGGACAACGAAGGATGAGTGGTGGGGAAGAAGGAGAAGAAGAAAAAGAAAAAGGAGAAAAGGAAGAAGAAGAAGAAGAAGAAAAGAGCAAATAGTTGGAGATGAAATAGAAGGAGTACGAAAAATAGAGAAGTTGGAGGAGGTGGTGGCAATCAAGAAGACAGGTAAAGAAGAAGAAGAAGAAGAAAAAGAAGAAGAAGAAGAAAAAGAAGAAGAAGAACTTGTCTACAAACCAGAAACCAGCTACAATATGGCTACAAGATGTCTTGAAGCGAACACGCTTCTCTGAGCCTGGGGTCATAAAGCCAACGATTTCTTTTGGTTATAACAATTTTCTAAAAGCTTCCACTTCAGTTCCGCCCAAAGTGACCTACATGCCGTTTTTTTTTTAACTTATTTTCTTTCTTTTTTCAACAATGTTTTTCACAGTATCCTTCACCAACATATTCTACAATGAATTTTACCGCCATTCTCTTTCCTTTACTTTTTTTGTAGATTACGTCTTGGAGACCCTGGTTGAGAAGTATAAGACAAGTCAGATCAACGATATTAATATATAACCCTAGTTACCATAATTAATATATAAATTAGTTGAGGTGAGGCTTAACTTTGATGTGAAAGGAACTCTTCTACACTATAGAAAGCTAAACTAAATATTTTTCAAATGTTTTTTAAATATTTAGATATTTTCAAGACTTTGGAAACTGCGGTAGCTTGTTGTAGAGTTTCCTTCCAATACAACTAGACTTTTGTTTGAATAAGCTACTGTTGTGAATTCCCAAATGATAATACTTATTAATTAAAGAGTATGACAAATTTACGTGACTGAACCGTTGAGTATTAAGACTTAGCATTACGACATTTGCATGCCTAACCTCCTCGCCTTCTTGAATTATAATCGTGTACGTCCAGATTTTGGTTAATAACACTCTTTTTTACATATAAATAATCAATTAGCTTCATACACTTATAAGCAGGGTAGCCTAAAGTTGGGAGACCAAGTCTCTGTAACAACGGCCTACATAAATCTCATCTATTTACTCTTTCCATACACCTAACAGCTTTCTTTTGGATCGTAAACACCCTATCAAGATTTTGTTTTGATGAATATTTTAATTTTTTACTTTTATTTTTGACTGCATAGTCGTAAATTACTGTAGAAATTAATTGTGTAATTTTATTGTAGATTACGTCTTGGAGACTCCAGTAGTAGTATAAGACAAGTCAGATCAACAATTATACTATCTTATACACTAGTTACCATAATTTATTACTATATCAATTAGTTAAAGTGAAGCTTAATTTTGTTGTGAAAGGAACTCTTGTACACTATGAAAAGCTTTATCAACTAAATATTTTTCAATCGTTTTTTTAAATATTTCTGTATTCTTAAAACTCTTAGAAAACTGCGTTAACTTGTTGTAGTTTCCTACCGATATGACTAAGTTTTTGTTTGAATAAGCTACTATTGTGACTCTACAAAATTACAATACTTATTAATTAAAGAGTTTGACAAATTTAGGTGACAGAACCGTTGAGCATTGGCCGAAGCCCGACTTAAAATTAGGACATTTGTATGCCTAATCTCTTGTACACTATGAAACGCTTTATTAAAAAAAAGATTTTCAATTGTTTTTTAAAAAATGGCTATATTTTTAAGACTTATGAAACTGCGATAGCTTGTTGTAGTTTCCTAACAATATAACTAGGTTTTTGTTTGAATAAGCTACTATTGTGACTCACCAAGTGATAATCTCCTCGGCTTCTTGTATATTATAATCTTGTACCAAGATTTTGGTTATTATCACTCTTTTTTTATATATAAAGTAGCTTCATACACATATAAGCAGGGTACAGTTAAGAGAGACCAAGTCTCTTGAACAACAGCCTACATAACTCTTATCTATTTACTCTTTCCATACACCTAACAGCTTTCTTTTGGATCTTAAACACCCTATCAAGATTTTGTTTTGATGAATTACACCATACCAAGATAGCATACCTAATATGTGACAGTAAGAGCCCATGGTAAGCTGTAATAAGTAGTAAAAATAGAAACACAGCCTTGGTGATGTGATATAGAGTGACTTTTTGTGGAAAATAGACTACGCAAATTGCATCAAGGGTTAGATCTGATGATTGTGTTTAATTTTGCGATGGTGATTATCATCGGGTATACCGAGCACTTAAGGCTGTGCACAGGGTTTTTGGTCATATTTTTTTCCGAAGTTTTTTGTATTGGATATTATTAAGGTATTGAAATGTTGACTATTGCCATGATAAATTATTTTTTTCATCAAATATTTTATGGAATATGGGAGCTCAAAGTTAAAATTTTTCGGTCTTTGGGGGCAATTGATCTCCCCTACAAGTTATTTTAAACTTTTAACAATTTTTTTTCAAATGAAAGACACTTTGAGGAATAAAATGACATATTTTTCATTCCGATCAAACAATTACTTTTCACAAAATAAATTTTTTAAAACAAAAAATTATTTTGAAAAAAAAACCAATAGTTGAATTGAAATAAAAATGTGCCATTCTCTTCCCCAAGGTGTCTTTTAGTTACAAAAAAATTATTATCATTAAACAAAAAATTATAAATTATTAAACATTATAAATGTTTAAAATAACTTGTAGGTGAGTTCAATTGCCCCCAAAAACCGAAAAATTTCAACTTTGAACTCCCATATTCCATAAAATATTTGATGAAAAAAATAATTTCTCATGCCAATAGTTAGCATTTCAATACCTTAAAAATATCCAATTCAATGAACTTCGAAAAAAATTATGACCTAAAACCTGCTCTGTAGCTCTGTTCACAGAACTACTGGTAACGTGTTTAATATATTACTTTGACATCTTTGAAAGTTTATTAATAGATATAAAAGAGTATAAACATCAAGATTATGAGGTGTTTGATAAGGTGTTTAATATATTACAGCTTTTACAGCTTACCATAGGCTCTTACTGTCACATTAGGTATGCTATCTTAGTATGGGGTTATACATCTAAACAAAACCTTGATAGGGTGTTTAAGATCCAAAAGAAAGCGGTTAGGTGTATAGAGAGAGTAAATAGATTAGATTCATGTAGGCCGTTGTTCAACAGGTTTGGTCTCCTAACTGTATCCTGCTTATATGTGTATAAAGCTACTTTATATAATAAAAACGAATGATATTAAGCAAAATCTTAACGTACACGATTATAATATAAGAAGTCGAGGAGATTATCACTTGGTGAGTCACATTAGTAGCTTATTCAAACAAAAACAAACAAACTCTACAACAAGCTACCGCAGTTTTTAAAGAGTCTTGAAAATATAGAAATATTCAAAAAGCAATTAAAAAAATTTAGTTGATGAAGCCTTTTATAGTGTACAAGAGTTCCTTTCACATCAAAATTGAGCCTCACCCTACTAATTGATATAGTGAGCATATAGTAATAATTATGGTAACTAGTGTATTAGAGTATATAATTGTTGATCTGACTTGTCTTATACTCCATAACTGGAGTCTCCAAGACGTAATCTACAAAAAATACTTATCTTTGAAAATTTATTAATAGATATCAACGAATAAGAACATGAATTTGAGTTATGATTCACTCAAAAATACGATACTTGTACCAGATATCAGAAACGAAGAATGATTGACCTACCTAT
This sequence comes from Conomelus anceps, assembly GCA_948455865.1. Classification (NCBI taxonomy): domain Eukaryota; kingdom Metazoa; phylum Arthropoda; class Insecta; order Hemiptera; family Delphacidae; genus Conomelus; species Conomelus anceps. Next base: position 8,144,452 of record OX418222.1, read on the forward strand.
ATAATATATATTCATACATCTACCCTACATCTAAGCTTTTACAATCCTTGAATCTCATTTTCAGCAGTGTCAGATTTAAAACAGCGCTATCTATCGGAAAGCTCATCTTGCATTCAAGCCTCAGGGAATGACTTTCAAATTCCATATGTCATCTCAGTAATGAATGGTGATGCCCATATAAGCCTAATTTGTCGATGGGAATGAGGTGTTCCAAAGAAGCCCTCAGCCGCCTCATTTAATGAGGTTTTAGTTTTCGACAATCACCTCAAGCGATAGAAATCCACCTCATGTCATCATGCACACCTCATTAAAAAATAGCTCTTGTGGAATGACTTCTAAATCGGAGCTTTGAATAAGGATGTAATATGTTGGTCTGTGGATTTATTTATGAGAAACTACAAGTATATAAAAAGTAGAGGGAATTTAAATTAAGAAATGAATTAAGATGAATACAAATAATGAATAAGGTAACAAGTTAGAATTTGTGTTACAAACATTTCAAGTCTAATTATATAATATATTACTAGCGGTTCAGTCGTGCGTTGCAACGGGATTTTAGTCATAATAGTAGTACACGGCGAATTCCCAAGAGCCTACTTATTAAAAAATGAAAAATGTTTTTTTTGGAGGATGAAGCCTGTGTGTGGGTAATAAATTGGATGATGGTGGTTGATGAGCTGAACCTAAAGTTTTAGGTGGGTTCCGAACCACCGGGAAGTGATTTTACAGCAGAGAAAAGTGTATTTTTGCTGGCCAATCTAATCGGTCACCCTTACAAAGAGTGCCCAGGAGAACGCAACGCAGCTTATCTGATTGAACAGATACCTGATACGGCTCACGGCTATCATTTGTTTGGTTCACTTGCAATAAAAAAAATTTGGATTTTTCCATCAAAGTAATAAAGGATGAAACATATCAAGCTGAGCTTCGATTCTCCAGTCATTATGTTTCCTATATGACTGCTATGCTCCAACTACAGAAGTCTGCAGACAGCGTAAATAACGCCGCTAAGGGCCCACCATATGATTAAAATCAGTTGATTTCTATCAGCTGTTCCTTTAAGGACAGATTTCTTTTTTGTGTCCTTCAGCGAGAACTTTTGAACTCCCAAATTTCACAGGACTATTCTACATTGTGCCTGAAAATTTCATAAAAATCGGTTCAGCGGTTTCAGAGTTTACTGGGAACATACATACGTACATAGCCTTTTATAATAAAATAATAGAAACTTAAAAAAACTTTCAAGTGGAAATTATAACTCACGTTATGGCTTGACGGCCATTTCACTCTGTTGTCAAGAGCATCGTCAGACGACCTACAGTACACCTTTATAATATATTGTTACAGGTTCTAATAGCTAAAATAAGGCTGGCAACACTAAAGTTCACACTTGCTCTTTATTTACACAAATTAGTCCATTTACACAAATCAATTGTAAGTTCAATTAATTAAATAAAAACAGATCATCAAATGCTAATACTTATTTTCAGTAATTATTTACAAGAATTAATGAGTAAGTAATTACAGGCTGATCAATAATAAAAGAAACAAGAGTCCAATAAACTGTATGATAATGCAGAAAGAAATTATAAAAAGAGCAACTATCACTTACAAAAACACAGTCCAATTCGTTATTTGACAGTCCCAAATAATATCACTTAACACAAAACGTCTTTAAACTATTAGTAAGCTGCATAAACAGTAAACACTTGTCTCTGCACTTGACACTGTCTAAAGACTGAATAAAGCACTGTTTACTCCACTGGCACGAGATCTGTAATACAATCTGTCACACGGGTTTGTAGAAAAACTGATTCACTGGTTCACGTGGACTCCTTTATATAGCTGTTGTAGTTGTATAATTCCAAGAATTGGAGGTCACCAGACACTTCGAAAACCTTCAAGAAGGCTTGGACTAGACCTCGATTGTTCTAGAAGAATGTAAAATTGACGAGAAGATCAATTGTATGAGAGAGTTGCAGACTTGAAGAATAGAAGTGAGAAAGACATTTAACGAGTGAGAACGAAAGGAATCAAATTGCAGCTCCGTCTGTCCATGAAAACAATGGAATGATATAAATAGAACCAGTGCGTGATTAACTGCTTGTTTGATTTTGTAACAATATACAAACTTTTAATGTACAGATTTTATTACAAGTGGTTTACCCGCGCTTTAAAGTAGTTTTTTTTTTTTTAATTAAACAATGATATGTATTTCGACCGTCAATGCTAATACAATCCCAATAAAGAAATTGGGAGCTTAAATTTTGATACGGAACAAATGTGTTGCTTTGATTTGTGACTTGAAAGCTTATTTGCATCATAGTGACGTATCATCTGTTCTATATGAGTTTCCAGAGTCTGAACACATTCTAAAACAGTAATAGTGTCCATAAGTGGAATTGAAACATTAATTTTGAAAAATGTAAAAAACAGAAATCGGGCTTTGAGGTACACTGAATTGAGTTTAGAAGTAGCTTTGTGTCAAAAATCGTTGCCGTTTTTTGAGCAATCCGCACGACTGACACACACACACACATCTTTACACTATCTTTTTATTTAATTTGAACGTGTGTTTGAATCGACGTGACTTCTACATTTTCGGCTCCAAATCTCGAAAAAAATTCAAGATTATATTCACTTTCTTTGGACTATTGGACAGTTCTAGTGCTTCGTTTTTAAAGCGAACATCTAAATTAATATTCATGTTTGGAAAGAATCAGGAATATTGTACTTCAAAGTGAAATTAGTAGTTGAACTTGGTCATAACCTAAAACTTGGATTTTTTAGATAAAAATTTGTAAAGAAATCAGTATTGGGCTGTACCTGTTGTATCTTCACTTGATTGTGTTTTGTAATAAATAGATAAATAAATGATATCGATATAGTATATTATGTTACAAGTGCGGGAAATGGTGTTTAACATACGAGTATGATAAACATCTTCCCGGACGAGTTACATACGATATTTTTCGTCATACAAGTCTAAAATAGCAGATAAGTTGAAATAAGAAACTATAAATCATTGTTATACAAACATAACCTCAACACACCAAATCACAGCAACTCAAGGTGAAATATGGGCAATAATGGTTCTAGATCAGCTGATCTAGCTTTCGACCAAATGGTTTTTCAGTGAAATGGTAGCCAGTAGCCACCCATTAACGTTCGGTAATAATCATTTGATGATTTTTACCACACAGTGTACGATAATAATCATCAAATGACATCAGCTGTTTTTGATTTCTGTAAACAGCTGTTTACCACATTGATTCCTTGCAGTGGCGTACCGATAATGGAGCGAGTGGAGCAGTCGCTCCAGGGCGCAAGGCTCTGAGGGGCGCACCGTTCTTGAGAGTAAATTAACTTTTACTTACAAAAAAATGTATTACTATAATGAAGGCCACAAGGGTGAAATGCAACACTTTTAAAAAACCGTATGTAAACATCGCTGCGCATGACTAAAAGGAAAATTCATGTCAAATTTAAAATAAATCGGTTCATGCGGTCAGCCGTAAATGCGTTACAACCAGACAGAATGCAAAACGGTCGAGTCAAAATTAGCAAATAGTCGAAAGTAGCAAAGCCAAAACAATTTAAATTGGGTGGCAAAAGGTATAACAAATTCAAGTAATTGAATGAATACTTTGAATTTATTCTGAAAATGGTTTTTATATTAAGAACAGGACTGAAATACTTCACTTTTGAATCCTATTTCCAAAATATAAAAAAAATTTCATAAGGATGACTTGCAAAATGCGAAAAAATAACTGCAAATAAATTTATATTTATTTAAATTTAATTTTTAAATTAATTTAAATTATTTAATTTAATTTATTTAAATTTAATTTAATTTAATTTATTTAAATTTAATTTTATTTATTTAAATTTAATTTTATTTATTTATTTGAATTTAAAGTGAAAAAATCCAAAACAAGCTGTTTGGAAATTGATAAAAGCAGAATTTGGCCTGGCGAAAAATCATTCCTTGGAGATTCGCATCTCTAACAAATACGGCATAGTTAGAGGCGGAAAAAATAGCCGCTGGTTCATTAAATGACCACTATATTAATACCAGCCCAATCGGGTGGTTGAGTGTAAGACTGATCGTTAGACACTTCCGCTCCAGGGCGCTTAAAACCTCGGTACGCCACTGATTCCTTGACTGGTAAACTGTCCATAACCTACAAGTATGACGAAAAATTAATTACCTAAATTCATATTTCATGTTTTCGATTTTTCTAATTAAAAGCATATCACAAATAGACTATGAAGTCAGATCCTAGAAAGAAATCATCTCAAATCCTATGATGTCAAGCTAGACAAACACGTCAATCAAAAGTATTCAATCCAGTGCCTCCATCAAAATAATTTTCTTTCCACAGATTTTTACAGCCTTATAAATATTCAAAACGCATGGTCTTGCTGGTATAGCATGTAATTGGAAATGATTATTATAGCCTTCTGTATAAAGGAAGCCACCCAGATAGCTGTAAACTGGTCGATATCATTATTTATTCTAATATCATAGCTATAAAACTATACTATAATATACAGTCATTATATCGATATATCGATAATATAAATCGATTATATCGTTTTCTTGATTGATTTATACGGTCTCTTAATTCAATTATTAGATTAAGGTTATAAGAATCAAGTAAAAGTTGCCTGACCAAATTTGGATAGAAGTATGGGACCATAAAAACCAAATTAATTGATGAACGTGTAATTAATATTGATAAGTTTTAATATTGTGGATGCAGGTGAAGATTGCGAAGCTTTTTTTTTGTTATTGGATAAATATTGTATTCAGAGCTAGTTTATTTATTTATCTATTTATTAAAAAAAAACAATCAAGCAAAGATAGAACAGGCACAGCCCACTACTGCTTTCTTTTCAAATTATCAATTAAAAAATCCAAATTTTGAGTTATGACCAAGTTCAATTAAAAATTTTATTCCTGGATTTCTTGTTCCATGACGAACTGCGTTGTTAATATTAACTTTTCATGTGAAATTTAACGACATGCAGTCAAATATTTGTTAAGAATAAGTATAATAACTCACTTAAACTGGCCGAGTACTTTCGAATCTATGAGATCCATCATCAGAGGCTCCTAGATCATGATCTAGGAGCCTCTGATGATGGATCTCATAGATTCGAAAGCCAGTTTAAGTGAGTTATTATACTTATTCTTAACAAATATTTGACTGCATGTCGTTAAATTTCACATGAAAAGTTGATAAAAATTTTACTTGAGGTACAATTTCTGATTCTTTCCAAAACATGAATATTAATATAGATGTTCACTTTAACAAGGAAGCACTAAAGCTGACTAATAGTTCAATAAAGGAAAATATAGTTTTGAATAATTTAGTTTTTATATCAGTCCCATGTGGCATGAGTCAACCCTTAAGCCCCACCTTTTCTGAGTCGACGACTTTTTTGAGTTGCCCATGTGTGTTGCCCTTGGGATAAGCGCAGGGTTTTTGATCATACTTTTTTTCAATACAAGTTTCTTGTATTGGATATCATTAGGGCTTTGAAATGTTATCTATTGCTGAGAGGAAAATATTTTTTCTTCAATTTTTTTGTGAAATATGGGGGTTCAAAATTGAAATTTTTCTGTTTTTGGGGGCAATTGATCACACCTATGAGTGATTTTAAACTTTTGATAATTCTTCCATAACTAAAAGACACCTTGAGGGACATATTATTATTTCAATCTAACAAATAGTTTTTAAAATATTTCTATGGAAAATTGAATTTTCTAATGAATATTACAGTTGAACGATCATGGTTGAATGAATTAAAAATATTCTAATTAGCATATGGATGAGCCCAAAAAAGTATGTGAACACTAGGTGAACAGCTAGGAGTGGAAGAAGGAGAAGAAGAAGAATAAGAAGAAGGAGGGGGAGTAGAAGAATATGGAGGAGTAGAAGAAGAAGAAGGAAGATGAAAGTGAGTATCATTGCCAAGATCGAGTAGTTAGATAAGAGATAAATTGGCAAAGTGAAGAATGAGCAAACCGATAAACTAGTCAAAATTCAAACCAGCCAGCTAAATCATTCAGCTTGTAATTACTTGTGCATAAATCCATTCATCCCTGCTACCTGCTAGGAATTATGTTAATTGATATCTGCGTATTTAATTGGCCTGACAAGCCTTTTACAAGTGTTTTCTTCTCCTTCTTTTTCTTCTCCTTCCCCGATCTTCTTCTTCTTCCACCCACCTTCTTCATCTTGTTCATATGTGTATGTGTTAGAGTGAATCCCATTCATGCATGCAATTGTGTGGAGCAATAATAATAATTAAGCAAGCGTTCTTCTCTGCATACCTGAATGACAAATGCCATTGGTCCTAATCGACGGCCATGCAGAACTCCCGCTCTAGTTTCTTCCACTCTACTCCCATCTCATTTTATCTGATGCCAGATGCCAATTTAATTTGCAAATCTATTCAATTCTGTATTGTAATAGACTCTGAATGAACCGTGACAGCCCCAACTGTAATTGGATTTATAGGTAGTAGGGTGTCAAATGCTTTGTTAAAGTCTAAGAGTCAAGAGTCTAAATGAGGTCTTGAGTCCAGAATCAAGATTATAGAGTACAGAATCAAGCAGAAAAAGTCTAGAATTAAAAGTCTAGACCTAGAGTCAAGATATAAGAATGTGGAGTATTAAATCAAGGAACTAGATTGGTGATAAGATTTAAATTTATACTAGATTGAGAACTTGAATGACAATGGATTAGAATAATTATAAGCTATCACCTGATGTTTTCAATCACTTGAGCTACCAATATCCTTGATTCAATTATTGCAGGTAATGCCTATGGTATGATTTTTTGAAGCCCATATAGGTTTGAGACCTGTGCGTGGGTAATAAATTGGATGATGGTGATTGATAAATCTGACCTAAATTTCTGGATTGATTTTACAGCATAGAACCAAGATTTCAGAATGAGTTGACGGTTGTGTCATTCACTTATAGAAAAGCAATGTTGCCAAACAAGGCAATCTATTCCTAGACATTTAATAATAATAATGTTTATTGCCAAAAAAGAACTTACAAAAAATCAATACAAATACATCAAATACATAACGAAGTACAGATGAAACAAAATAATATCATTGATATTACTAATTACAAATTATTGGCAAAATTACTGGGCGCAAAAAAATGAATTTTTCCGTCGGCGCCCAGGAGTTATATGTCTAATTTTCAATGAGGAAAAAACATTGAAAATAAACAAGAAGCAATTGTTTGCTTGAGTGATTTATAACTGAATAGTGAACATTCAAGTAAAATTATCAATAATAATTATAAAAATAAATTAGTTTTGTATATATAATATGCTGAGGAGAACAGCACAAAACAGAGGCTATTGATTAAAATTATCAATAATAATTATAAAAATAAATTAGTTTTGTTATATAATATGCTGAGGAGAACAGCACAAAACAGAGGCTATTGATTAAAACAGAGGCTATTGGTCTACTGAATAACATGGAACCAACTCTCAATCTCATCCAACTCACGAGCCATCAAGAAATTCTTAAGTCTCATTTTGAAAATATGCATGGAATTAGTGGGAATGAAAAGTATTTCCTGAGGCAACCTATTAAGAAACTTACCTTCAAGAAAACAAAAAGATTTCTGAAAAAATGAGCTGTATGGTCGGGGAATACAGAACCTATCCGTGTTTCTTGTCCTGTAGTGTCTATCATTATTTTCCACTGCAGAAGTCCGATTCCCACTGGACCAATAGAATTGTATAAGCACCTTAAAAACGTAGAGAAATCTCAAAGGCATGACTTTCAACGATTGACTGACATGAAGGAACTCATTCCCTCTGCACCCACCCATCAGGCAGACCAATGATTTCTGAAGAGTAATCACGGGTCTCAAGTGAGTAATGTAGGTACTGCCCCAGCATGCCAGCCCATATGACAAGCGAGATTGAGCCAATGCAAAATAGATATTCCTCAAGACAAACCTTGGACAAAGCTTTTTTAAATGATGAAATCTGTGGAGAATGCATCTCAAATACTTTTTCATGTAATCAATATGACTCCTCCATGCCAAGTTATCATCAACTTGAAGACCAAGGTATTTGAAACTTAGAGCCTGTTTAATTAACCCACAATCACATATATAATCTTTACATCCCACTTTGTGAAATTTTAAAGGCTCAGGAAGTGAGAAGGATGAAGCAATCCCAAAATTAAGATAGGCAGTCTTTTCAATATTAAGGCTTAATTTATTAAAACCAAACCATAGGGTGATAAGTTGAAGGTCATGTGACATTTTTTTAGGCAGCTCAATTTCAGAACATGCAGCATAAGAAAGCGCAGTGTCATCTGCAAAAACAGTGAAACTCCCCTTAAAAGGACCTGCGTAGAGGTCGTTAATGTATACAAGAAACAAAACCGGCCCCAACACAGATCTCTGAGGAACTCCACAACTAATAACCCTGAAAGAGCTCATGCTTGTGCCAACACTGACAGACTGCGATCGCCCATGCAGATAGGAGACATTTGATTACAAACTTCTAAAAATTATCTTCTCAAGTAATTTGCAGCTACATTGCATAAGTCCAGGCCTTCATTGCCAATTTCATCAATAAGTAAACACGTGATTTGAGACAATTTTTGGACTTTTCTAATCACGTCCAGAGATAAGGATTTTACTCCATTTGGCTATGATACGTTTTTGTGTAGTGGAGGGCTCAACCTACACATTTTATTCAGGCCATAGAGTTTTGAACTGGCAGTTGTAGTTCTGAAATCGGTTAGGACACTTATCTGACTCCTGCGCTCATGGGTTTGATTCTCATATAGCCTGGCACATTTTGGCTCATCATCATCCTCCTCTTTTTTTCTTAGCATAATTATAGTCATAATTGCTTTGTTGATTTAGAACAACCATAATTGTGTTTAAATCAAATTCTTAATTAACTTTCAAGATTGTAAGTGAGCTTTAGTTAAATCTATTCATTATCTTGTTTCAGTTGCTTGTTTAGTTTTAGTGTTAAATTTAATTTTTTCTTCTCTATTTTCCCTTCCATTACTCAACGTTGTTTTCTCTGAATCATATCAAGTTTGATAATCAATTTCAAGTATTAACTCATTCACTTCCATTGTATTGTATTAACGCTTCCTATCTCTTTAATAGACAATGTCACAACTTTACTGATTACTATTCTGTGGAATATCTTACCAAAATTTATTCTTTTATTCTGTATAAACTAATTCTAGTAGAGTTCAATAGTAGGTTGAGTGTAAGATAGGGCTATTTTGTCCTAACTCCGCTCTTTTGGGTAAATGTATCACCTGGATATTACAGTTAACTTATTATGCAAAGATTCATATTTAATGTCAGTAATCAAATGTACAAACCAGTATAATAGTAACAGAGAGAATGTATCGTCTTGGATACATTTTTATCCATCTTCCATGGTTTTAGGTGATGTCACCCATTGTTAGGTTACAGTCAGTAGTAATATAAATTTACTTTTACTCAAATAAAGCTATCTAAATCCTCATCAGACACGCGCAAGTTTCATACTCATGAGGGTATCATCAGCTAAAAACCCGCAAAGTTAGACCATATTCATTTTCTATCAAGTTTTTCAGGCTGGCAACTTGGAACTACAAATGTTTAAAAATTGAATTATAATTTTGAAATGTTTGTAATTTTTCTATTTTACAGAATGTAAAAATGCTTAATGTCTGTTTCAATAATTGATGTTCTCTAAAATGTTAATTCCTGCCTTTTATTTCAAGATTATTGTAAATTAACACAAATCAAAAATCCACATACATAGAGAAACTTTGGTTTGTATCAGTGATTCTCTACTTTAAAATTAATGCAGTTATATTTTTACAAGTTTTGCCTTCACAAGTTTATTTCTCCCAACAGTAATAAATTATTCATGAAACAACTTTTTTGTAAAATCCTATGTGCAATTTTTCTTATAATGTACATTCGATTGTAGAGAAATATGGAATTGGAAAAATAAATAAAATAACTCGAATAACAGTTGCTGTGAGAAAATTTTCCATACATTTCTGAAAAATGTATTCGAGAAGATGCAGCTTTAGCTTTTGGAGGTAAAATTTTCAAAAATTATTCTATGGAATACGGGAGGTCAAACGAAGAATTCTCCTTTCGTTTTTTGGGAGCAGGTAATCTCTATTGCGAATTGATATGAAGTTTATTATTTTAAAATCAGAACTCACATTAGATATCACATTAAATTTAGGGAACTGAGAGCTGAGTGCCGTAGCAGGTATCTGTCCAATCAAAGATAATCTGCGTTATCCTAGGCACTCTTTGTATGGGTGACCGATTGGCCAACAAAAAAGACTCTGTTCTCTACTGTAAAATCACTTCCCGGTGGTTCGGAACCCACATAAAACTGTAGGTTCAACTCATCAATCACCATCATCCAATTCATTACCCACGCACAGGTCTCAGACCTATATGGGCTTCATCCTCCAAAACAATAAAACTTTTCATTTCTTAATAAGTAGGCTCTTGGGAATTCGCCGTGTACTACTATTATGATTAAATATCAAAATCATAAAGAGCATTCCCAAAATAAAATGAAAACACACCGTAAAATGCATTAGACTATACCCGTAGGCACCGAGTGATCAAACGGACAAACCCACTTTTGGGACAGCCCTTGTATTTTGGAGGCAATCTCCTAATTAAGAGAAATGACCGTAACGCTATGTGCCCGCTCTTTGTTGTAAATTTTGAAAATCTTTTGTAGCTTGAGGCGATTTTTGGTTTTTAAGTCTTGGCTTCCACTTCAATGGTGGTCCGGCCCACCCAGGATATCCGAATTACCCGGAGTTTCCTCCTCATGTATGTAATTTGCCATATTAATAAGCACCTTCGCCTAATCCGAAATGTAATTCGCTACACTAATGGCTAGGTATCGATTATCCGGAACTCCGCCTGTTTAATAATTGTTTGAAAATGTTAATTTTGAATAAATACACTTTCAAATTGAATTCTCTGATACTTCTACTACAAACAGAGAGACCATATTTTTGCTTCTCTTTCTCAGTCACACACTCTCTCACTCGCTCTCTCTCTACTCTCCACTCTATATAAACTATAAATCTCTTCTGACTCGCTCTTTTACTCTCTCTCTTTCTTTCTCACTCTCTCTCTCTCTCTTTCAGGCGTTTACGTATCAAAAATAGACGAATATTTGTCCAAACTTCGCCAATTCATGTTATTTCCTCACTTATATTGTCATCACCGTAGTTAATATCATTAAGATCATACAAATGAGATCATTGTACATAATTCTTTGCACTATGAAAATAGCATCATCTGAGTTTACTATAGTATATTATGTGATATTGATAATCTTGTATTTAACCATTCATAAATGCAAAATTTGTAAATTTACATGAATAAAGATAGGTAATCTAATCTCTCTTCTCTAGTGTCTCTCTTTCTTCTCACCCTCTCTCTCTCTCTCTCTCTCTCACTCTTTCTCTCTCTGTCACTCAATCACTCTCTCTACTCTACTCTACGCACTTTCTCGCTATCTTGCTCTCTCTTTATTCTACTCTCTGTCTTTACTCTACTCTCTCTCTCTCTCTCTCTCTCTCTTCCTCCTCTCTTCATCATTCTCTCTCTCTTTTTTTAATTTTGAAAGCATTAACTCAAATAAAAGATTACTTCTGAATGAACGTTTTAGACTTTTCTACTCTAAGATTTATTTAAGAGTGATTTAATAGATCAATGAAAAGAAGAAAAACTATACCAGTTTGATCATTTTTGTATGATTGTTAGCTATTTTCATTTCCTTCTCTGTTGTTTTAAATAAGTGAGGAGCTCTGCAAGCTTTTACTTTAGAAATTCAATTTATTAAGGCTGTGCAAAGGGTTTTCGTTCATAATTTTTATCGAAGTTTATTGTATCGAATGTTATTAGGGCTGTGAAATGTTATCTATTGTTGTGAGAAAACGTTTTTTTCATAATTATTTTGATAAATATGGGGGCTTGAAGTTGAAATTTTTCAGTTTTTGGTGGCAATTGATTTCACCTACGAGTGATCTTAAACTTTTGATAAATTTTCCATAACTAAAAGACAGTTTGAGGAATAAAATGACATATTTTTATTCCAATCAAGTGATATTTTTTTTGAAAATACATTTTTGGAAAAACTATTTGTTAGATTGAAATAAAAAATATGTAATTTTATACCTCAATGTGTCTTTTAGTAATGGAAAATTTATCAAAAGTTTAAAATCACTCGTAGGTGAGATCAATTGCCCCCAAAAAACCGAAAATTTCAACTTTGAACCCCCATACTTCACAAATTAATTAGAGAAAATTTTTTCCCAGCAATAGATAAAATTTCAAAACCCTAATAATATTTAATACAAGAAACATCGATAAAAAATTATAACCAAAAATCCTGCGCACAGCCGGGTTATCTATTGAGATATCTATGAAATGTTACCTATTGTTTTTTTACGTGTTCTCTTTCAGTTTTAAACCCAGTTCTATTTTGATTCTCTAGACAAATGCTGAATTGAGCGAGTTCATTGAATTTCATGCTGAAGATACAAAGTTTTCATTGAAGGAAATATATATTTATTGAATTGAAATGTTTACAATCGCTCAAAATGAGGTTTTAAAGGAATTATACAACAAAAATTTCCCTGGGAGTGCGCCTGAACCTTAATTTTAAGATAAAGACACATTTACTCATACATCGCCTTGCGCAACCAAGGTGCCAATTTCTATACAAAGATTCAAATGAAATGCTTACTTGAAAAACTCGAAGTTTTAAAGAAAATAGAAAGTTGACTGATTCTCAACTTTAATTAAAAGTTGAAAGTATTTTCTCTAATCTAATTCACGAATTCAGTATTGTTCAAATTGATGAAGGCTTCTTATCCTTATTAAGCATTAATAAGGATATTATCCTTTTTTCCTTATTATCCTCACTATCCTCACTATCCTTATAATCCTTATTATCCTTATTATTATCCTTATTATCCTTATTATCCTTATTATTATCCTTATTATCCTTATTATCATTATCCTTATTATCCTTATTATCCTTAATATCCTTATTATCCTTATTATCCTTATTATCCTTATTAAGAATATTATTCTTATTCAGCATTAATATTGGCATTTGCCAATCACACCATCAAAGAAAACAGACTGATTGGAATAGCAAGTTTAAATATCCATACAGAAATAGAAGTTGACCTGGAGCAGGTTATCAATGTGCTCCTATAGGCAAAGGATCCAGAAAATTGGATTTTGTTTTGTGAAAACTCTTACAAAGCTTCCACGACAACCTTCACAATGCAGCAATTTTTAATACATGCATGCATGAAATTCATAATTCATACAATTCAACATTTATTAATGAAGCTGGTTTTTTTTTGTTATTTTATTGATCAGTTGTGTTATTAATTAAACCTTGCCAAAGAACACAAATGACTTCGTTTTGGGGGGATTATTTTGGGGGAGTAGGACTCAAGGTCACTATTTTTATAATGTAATGCCTGATAAACTACCTGCAGCACCCACCTTCAGCTACCCTTGTAGCACTTAACAAAAAGTACTCATACTATTGCGATGTGTACTACCCGTGAGGGTCTCCCCACCAATAAAAGGCATATGCTTATTATTTTTACTATTAATTTGAACTTTGTTAGGAAGCAGGTCCCATGACTCCCCTTCTCTGGGGGGAAAAACACTGACAACTCCAATAGTTTTCACTTCCAGCACCCATGGGTCATTTCTGGGTGCGCCACTGATCATCTTCAATATAGTTTATTCAACATTCTCTGATGGAGGGTCCCCGACCTTTAAATCAATTCTATTTAACTCCAATCAATTTATATGTCTTTACATGCATAAGTATGCACCCCCCCCCCCCTCCAACAAAAATGATAACTGACGACGCCCATGCTTATTTTTATAGAAGATTATGAAAAGAAACTAGATTTCCCTCAACTGATTCACATCATCATTCTATGGCAGTCTGCAACTCAAAAATATGATCCACCCATCTCTGGCAGCCCAGTATGTAAATGTAGTCACTTAACATTCACTTAATAAAATAAGTACAGCCAACTCTTGTACAACCTGTGTGGTCCACTGTCCAAGGCTCGATTCCAGGTTTTTGAAGAATGCAAACTGAACACTCTACTCTCTACTCCTTACTTTCGCTCTCACTCACTCTCTCTCTCCCCCTAACTCTCTCTCTCTCTCCTTCTAGCTCTCTCTTTGTCTGTATCAGTCTCTCCTTTTCTCTCTTTATCTCACTCATTCTCTCTCGTTCACTCACACTCTCTCTTTACTCTCTCACTCTCTTACTCACTCGCTCTGTGTGTGGGCTTTCAATCAATTCACTACGCATAATAAACAATACGATTGAAAAGGAGTAATGTTGATTCATTAGGCCAACTGACTTGACTGCAAATCAATCGTGCAAATTAGGAAGACAAAAGGAAAAAGTGGAAAACGTTGAAGTAGGAGAGGAGAGCTAGAGTTAGAGAAAGAGTGTGTGAGAAAGAGCAGAATTGTAGAAAACAGGAAGAAGAAAACAATATTGTTGGAAAAGTGGAAGATAAACAATATATAAGAAAAATGATCATTTGACAATAAAAAATAATCTCTATTTTTTTCTTTATAATATTAAAATAAAAGTGAATATATTTCTTTGTTGCAATAATTGTGAAGATTGGCACCTGCTGAAAAACCTACTGGTTTAGCAGGACCCTACAATGTTTGCAAATTTTGTAAATAAATTTGATCGATTGAAAAAAGTACGTAAGTAGGATAGGATGAGAAAGGAAAGTAGAACAAATAAGGGAAAACGAGAAGGAGAAGAGGAAGCTAAATACCAAGTTTCAAAAGTCTCTAGAACCCTCCTTTCAAGAGCTAGAGCACAGACGGACGGACAGACAACGGCACGATTTCAATAAGGTCCTGTCAAGTCCTTGATAGGAATAGATTAAGTTTAGGGAAGTGATAGCCGCGAGCCGTAGGAGGTATCTGTTCAATCAGAGAGATAAGCTGCGTTCTCATAGGTCCTGTTCGTAACGGTGACCGATTAGATTGGCCAGCAAAAAAGACACTGTTCTCTGCTGTGAAATCACTTCCCGGTGGTTCGGAACCCACCTAAAACTGTAGGGCCAACTCATCAATCACCATCATCCAATTCATTACCCACGCACAGTTCTCAGACCTATGTGGGCTTCATCCTCCAGAAAAAAAAAAAATTAGGAAAGATGAACAATATATAAGAAAAATGATCATTAGGCAATAAAAAAAAGAAATATTCTTCTAGAAACATAAAAGAAAAAAAGGATTGAAGCCGGTTTCCAATCACTAAACATGTCAGTAAGAGTAAAAACAGTTTGATATCTTTATGAAAGCCTTCTTAGTAATTTTTTTTACGCATGGTTTATCAATAAATTGTATTTCACACACGACTTCATCAATTTTCTATGTGAAGGGTAGCGATGTAACCTTTCAATAAAATTATTCAGTAGACCGTAAAAATTTCTAAACAGTTTTTTAATCTTTTTTTGAAACGCCGAAAGAGTTGTGAGGCTGTCTACAATCCTTTGTTAGTCTATATAAGCTTTTACAATATATAATTACATATAAGAAATTGGTTGCCGCATTCAACTTTTATTTTCTTGGCAAATATTGTTTCAGCTGTTCAAACAATGTACCATACACGGCGATATGGGTTTTCAGATTTTGCTATCTATTTACAGGGGAATCATTTGGGGAGGGAAAGGGGGTTCATGAAATAACATATAGGGGGTTTTACATTAAATAACATATATAAGAAAAGTGGGGACCCCCCAAGGTGTACCCAAAATTAATGTATTGATATTAATATAATTATATTAAACAAACTTTCTCCATTGGAATGATATATTATGTCGATAAGAGTAATAAGGAACATAATGGAGCCGAAATTCAAGCAATTTAGATAGATTTTTTAACAAATCTGACCGATTTTTGCTGCTTGCACCCCCACCCCACCATAGATTGAACTAAAAAGTCTTTAAAACGAAGACATTCAAAATCTCCCAAAAAATGGCTTTAAGATTGACGAATCTTGAGAATTTGGATGGTCACAGTGTTTCAAGAATTACCCGACCGAATAAGGAGAAAAAGAAAACTAAATAGATGGAATAAAAAGAAGAAAAGTATGAAAAAAGATGGATGAAGAAGAAGACGAAATAGATGGAATAAAAAGAAGAAAAGTATGAAAAAAGATTGAAGAAGATGAAGAAGGAGAAGATGAAGAAGGAGAAGATGAAGAAGAAGAAGATGAAATAGATGGAATAAAAGGAAGAAAAGTATGAAAAAGATGGAAGAGAAGAAGAAGAAGAAGATGAAAAAGAAGAAAAAGATGAAATAGATGGAATAAAAAGAAAAAAAAACATTGAAAAAAGATTGAAGAAGAAGAAGAAGAAGAAGGAGAAGATGAAGAAGAAGAAGAAGACGAAACAGATGGAATAGATGGAATAGAAAGAAGAAAAGTATGAAAAAAGATTGAAGAAAACGAAATAGATGGAATAAAAGGAATAAAAGGAAGAAAAGTATTAGAGAAGATGGAAGAGAAGAAGACGAAATAGATGGAATAAAAAGAAGAAAAGTATGAAAAAAGATGGATGAAGAAGAAGAAGGAGAAGATGAAGAAGAAGAAGACGGAACAGATGGAATAAAAAGAAGAAAATTATGAAAAAGATGGAAAAAGAAGAAGGAGAATATGAAGAAGAAGACGAAATAGATGGAATAAAAAGAAGAAAAGGCGAAAATTATGAAAAATATGGAGGAAGAAGAAGAAGAAGAAGAAAGAGAAGATGATGAAGAAGAATAAGACGAATTAGTCGGAATGAAAAGAAGAAAAGTATGGAAAAGATGGAAAGGCGAAGAAGAAGGAGAAGAAGACCAAATAGATGGAATAAAAAGAAGAAAAGTATGAAAAAAGATGGATGAAGAAGAAGAAGGAGAAGATAAAGAAGAAGAAGAAGACGGAACAGCTGGAATAAAAAGAAGAAAATTATGAAAAAGATGGAAAGAAGAAGAAGAAGGAGAAGATAAAGAAGAACAAGACGAAATAGATGGAATAAAAGGAAGAAAAGTATTAAAAAAGATGGAAGAAGAAGGAGAAGATGAAGAAATCTGAAGAAGACACTGACTGACAAGAAAATAAGAGAACATTTATATAATAAAAGAAATTTCGTCAAAATATTTCGCCAAGATTCGATCACAAGATAAGATAACGAACTAGCTCTTATACCTTTGAAAGCTCACAATAATGTTATTCTCTTCCCAAAGCCCAGTTTCCCAAAATCCCGTATTGTTGAACAGACAACAATAAAAGGACTTATTCTATGCAGGCTTTCTGAAATTCTGTGGCCACGGTGTCATCCATTTCGCGACCATGAAAAAACAGTCCATTCCGCGACCGTCTCCCAGATGAAGGGCTCTATTGTTCAGAAGAATAATAAAAGGAATGGCAAATCCTATCAATAATTACTCCCTAGAAATGTCATCCATGGTAGTACTTTTATAACTATGGTTATTTACTGAAAGAATTGGAGTGGAATTCGTACTGAGGTTAAAAAGATAGAGGCTGTCAAATAGGAAATTTGAAGAGATTAGCAAACGGTTGTCTGGAAACAAAAATGGCTCCCTAGCAACGAATTACGTCATCACTAACAGCGTCTATTCAGTCCCATTCGGGAGGACACCATTTGTACAGTAGAAACAATTAGTCTGGGCGCGTGGCTCTGGTTTCACTACTAGCCGTCCTGTTAAAAGTTGACTAGTTGACCTTGAAGACATCTGCAGCGTCGCACGAGCCACATGTTTTTAGAAATGAGCGATAAAAACTCCCCTCGCCATGGCTGACTACCAAACGGCCGTGCGCCCAGACTAACTTAATTGTTTCTACTGTACGACTGTCGTTTTGACCGACCTAGTAAACAAAGTGGTTTAGCCAAGTTAGGTTAGGTTTGTTTGTGCTGCAGTTATGGCTGCGCTAGCAGTAGGTCAATCAAACTGTTAGGTCGTCCTAAAGGATTCCACCCGGCTCTTCTGAACAATAGAACACTTCATCTTGTAGACGGTCTCGAAACGGACTGTTTTTTGCACGGTCGACAAATGGACGGTCGCGAAATGGACGTAATCGTGGCCACTACATGGGAAAGGCCACCAATCCTTGATGAATTTCTCAGTAACCTACAAAAAATTTCAGAGCACCCTACATTGTTGGATTTACTTGTAAAATTTTGCCCTATTCTTATTAAAAATCTTCCATGAATTTGAAAAAATGGTTTCGAACAACACCGACAGGAAGCCCCCTGTGGCGAGTGGGAAGATCCGTGATAACGGAAGTACAGAACGGCGGTTCTGCTAATAAAAGAGAAACAAGATTGGATGATAGTCTGCGAATGTTTACGATGAAAAGAGAGAAGAGAAGATTGAAAAAGGGAAGAATAGAAGGAGGTGGAGGAGAAGATCATGTAGGGAAAGGCAAAGAAAATAAAGAGGTAAAAGAAAAATAAGCTGAGGTTCTAGATGGGTTAGGTGGTTGAAAAAAGGGAAAATAGAAAAACAAGGAGGTGGAGGAGGAGATCATGAAAGGAAAGGCAAAGAAAATAAAGAAGACAAAGAGAAAGAAATCATTTTTTTGAGGATGAAGCCCATATAGGTCTGAGACCTGTGCGTGATTTATGAGTTGGATGATGGTGAATGATGCGTTGGACCTACAGTTTTAGGTGGGTTCCAGACCACCCGCAAGTGATTTTACAGCAGAGAACAGTGTCTTTTTTGCTGGCCAATCTAATCGGTCACTCTCACAAAGAGTGGCTAGGAGACAGCAGCTTATCTCTATCTGATTGAACAGATACCTGCTAAGGCTCGCGGCTATCCCTCCCCTTACAGTACAGTAGCAATAATACATAATAAATCAATACGTTAACAGATGTTTTCGGAGGTTTTCTCAAAAACTAGTACCTAAGTCATGTGCTTATAATCTATTTTCAATGTCACAGCTTGAACTGTAATATTTTATATTTCACAAAAACATTTCACCTATCTTAAAAACTGCAGAACAATAATTATTTTCATACCTTCAAAATAAACCCATTTCTTGAAAAAGAAAGGAAATGCTTAATGACAACAGAAAGAGAAATTAAAAGGTTTAAAAACCGAAATATTAAATTAAACCATTGAACTGTTGCTAGTAGTAGTAACACTGTTTTATTTTTAAAATTTTATGAAATTTTAAAGTTTTATATTTGCTGATTATTAAGTAGGTGTAGGCCTACGGTTATTTAATCTAATATCTTTGGGAGTGATAGCCGAGTGCCGTAGCAGGTATCTGTTCAATCAGAGATAAGCTACGAAACTCCTGGTCATCTTTGTAACGGTGACCGATTGGATTGGCCAGCAAAAAAGACTGTTCTCTGCTGTAAAATCACTTCCCGGTGGTTTGGAACCCACCTAAAACTGTAGGTCCAACTCATCAATCACCATCATCCAATTCATTACCCACGCACAGGTCTCAGACCTATGTGGGATTCATCCTTCAAAAAAAAAAAAAAATATTGTTTGGCGATGCCTAAACTGTTAGAAAAATCAATTTTTTGTTAATTTTTAAAAGTGGAAACTACAAAACAACAATACAAAACTAACTGTAAATAACAAAATACAGGGCGCTTCGCCCTACGCTACAGTACTTTATTATTATTTGCAAAATTTCGCATGATTATCTGAATAGATAGCGAGATGAGACACCTTTGGAATCAGATTGGTGCAAACTGTGCATTCCCTTGCGTTCCTGCACTCTTGGGAGGTAAGGGAACGCCGCTCCCTTGTGTTCCCACTGAAATTAACCCCTGGTTTGTGATTGCTTTCCTCACTGAACCTACAGTCTTAATATCTACATTAATTTATTGTTATTGGAGATTATTTTGAGTGTTTGGAAAGTTCCAATTCAACTAACTAAAGATGCCAACTAATGAATCCGTGCATGTATTCCCCCACATATGAGTTAGCAGTTAATTTAGGCTACAAGGAGAAGATGTCAAACTTAAAAATGAAACCATATGTTCGAAAACATTTGGGACACCCCTTGTAACCGAAGAACACCGAAAAGGTGGACACATAAGATGACAGGACGGACGAAGGGAAAAGGATCAAGGATCTAGGTTTCCTTGGAGAGACGTATTTAGTATCTTCTTCTTTCTCTTTAAAAAGGACCGCCAAAGAAGGCCGCTGTAGTTAATTAAGACATCGGATGGTTTGGGCAGTGAAAAATTAATAAGTAGAGTAAGCAAAAGATTTAGAAGAAGATAATGAAGATTTAGAGAAGAAGGTGGTGAGAAAAAATAAGAAGAAGAAGGAAGAAGAAGAAGACGAGAAGAATAAGAAGAAAAGATGAAGAAGAAGAAGAAAAGGTTATGAAGAAGAAGAAAAAAACAAGAAGAGGTGAAGGAGAATGAGGATGACAAGGAGGAGGAGGAAGAGGAGAAGAAGGAGAAAATAGGGAAGGGGGAAAAGAAGAAGGAGGAGAATAAAAAGGAAAAGAAGAAGAAAACTAGCATGAAGCACGAAGAAGAAGAAAAAGAAGAAGAGAACAAAGCAGAAAAAAAAGAAGAAAAAAAAGAAAAGTCTAGAAGAAGAAAATAGTGGAGGTGGAGGAGGATGAATAATATAAGAAGGAGGAGGAGTAGGAGAAGAATAAGGAGAAGAAGAAGAATAAGAAGGAGAAGCCGAAGAAAACGAAAGAAGAGAACGAAGATGAAAAAGAAGAAGAAAAAAGTAGAAGAAGAAGAAAAAGAAGGAGAAGGTGAAGGAAGAGGGATAGAAGAAGAAGAAGGAGGAGAAGAAGAATAAAAAGGAGTAGATGAAACAGAAGCGTGAAGCGAGAGAAGAAGAGAAAAAAGAAGAAAAAGAAGGAAAAAAGAAAAAGTAGATGAGAAAGAAGGAGGAGGTGAAGGAGGAGGAATAAAAAGAGGTGGAGGAGGAGGAGTAGGAGGAGGAGGAGGAGGAGGAGAAGGAGAAGAAGTAAAGAGGAAGAAAAAACAAGAAAAAGAAGAGGAGGTGAAGGAAAATGAGGATGAGGAGGAGTGTGGTGACGAGGAGGAGAGAAAAAGGAGAAGAAGAAGAAGAAGAAGAAGAAGAAGAAGAAGGAAAAGAAGAAGGAGAAGAAAAAAATGAGAAGAATAAAAAGAAGCGTGAAGCGAGAAGCGAGAAGAAGAAGAAAAGAAGCAGGAAGAAGAAGAAAAAGAAGAAGAGAACGAAAAAGAAAAAAATAGAAGAACAAGAAAAAGAAGGAGGAGGTGAAGGAGGAGGTGACAAAGAAGATGAAAGAAGAAAAAGAAGAAGGAGGAGGTGTTGGAGGAGGAGGAGGAGATGAAAAAAGAAGAAGAAAAATGTCGGCATTTTTGCGGAAACAAGTGAACAAGATCATAAAGAAGGCATAAAAGTAGCCGATAAGGAAACCTTGAAAAAGCCGCTGGTAATAAAATTGCCGGTTGAAGAAGAGCGAGAGCAAGTAAGAGAGATAGAGAGAGATTAAGAGAGAGAGAATGAGTGACTGTGAGTGAGAGAATGAGTAAGAGAAATAATAAGATTGCATCGTCAAGGCTGTCTACTCACAACATGTATGCTAAGTGCATCTCATAATAAACCCATCTCCATAGGTATGTACAAGTGTTTGGCTAATAAAAAGATAAATACGAATGGAGGAGAATGGAGGAGAATGGAGGAGAATGGAGGAGAATGGAGGAGAATGGATGCCATGTGAAGGAGGAAGAATGCGAAGAAAAAAGAAGAAGGAAAAGGAAGAGGAATAGGAGAAGAGGTAGGGAAAAAAGAGAAGATGAAGGAGATAGAGATGACTTTATTCTTGGAAGTAGAATGAATGAGGAGTCGAATAAAATAAGGGGAAAAGAAAGAAGAGAAATAAGAAGAATAAGAAGAGAAAGAAGGGAGAGAAGTATTTTAAACATGATGAGGAAAGAAAGAAATAGTTAGAATGAATGGGTTTATTATAAGAAATAAGAAAGAAAGAAAGAAGTTTGGAGAAGAACTGAGTAGAGGGTGTGTAGCAGAAAAGCAAGACAACCAAAGAATGAGAAGATGTATAGGAAAAAAGAAACTGTAAAGAAGAAGGGTAAGGAATAAGAACCAAAGAATGAAAATATTCAGAAGAACAAGGAAAACGTGAAGGAGAAGGAGAAGAAGGAGAATTAGAAAGAGGAGAAGAAGAAGGAGAACAAATTCACCTGAAAATCATGAATGCATAAGATATGCCACCAAGCTTAATATCAACAAAGCCCTAAACTACAATAGATCTTGTAAGAAGCAAGAAGACAAGACTATGAAATCTATACTGAAAAAACAAAAAGACCATAACATCACCAACCAAAGCTGACAAAGGCAACTGTACTGTCATCATAAAAACACCTAACCTTAACGAAAAAGTTCAAAACTACATTTATGAAAATAATATCATTGAACTCACACATGATCCCACCACGAAATTTCATACATCAATAAAACAAGCCATTAACAACACCAAACTCATCCTCACTCCTGCACAAAAATATCATTCTAAACAAATTAAACCCTCTGCCACACTATACTAAGAGCTCTATCTAAAATCCACATACCCAACATGCCCATCACACATTAGTCAATCACACACCTGCTCCAGCTCACAAAGTAGCTAAAAACCTTGATGCAATCTTTAGAAAAAATATAACATTCAACCATCACTCATCCATCAAAAACAATTTACACTTAGTTCAAAAAAGAAAAGATATTCACATTCCACACAACTCAACACTCGCCTCATTTGACATAAACAATCTCTACACAATCATACCTATTGATGAAACACTCCTCTACCTCAAAAACATGCTAATTGACAACAACACACCTCCTGCTCACATTAATGAAATTATGTCACTCACCAACACCATCACAAAACAAAACTATTTCACCCACAATAATAAATTCTACACACAACCCACAGGTCTCCCAATGGGGGTCTTCCACCTCTACTATCCTACCCGAAATCTTTATC
Source organism: Conomelus anceps (assembly GCA_948455865.1). Taxonomy (NCBI): domain Eukaryota; kingdom Metazoa; phylum Arthropoda; class Insecta; order Hemiptera; family Delphacidae; genus Conomelus; species Conomelus anceps. The sequence continues at coordinate 8,167,587 of OX418222.1, forward strand.
CACAAGATTGAAAAACCCCACATCCTCATTAACAATCCACATTCAGAGAAAAATCATTTATTGGTACAGATATGTAGATGAAATCATTGTACTGTACAAAGGTAACACCAGACAAGTTCACACGTTTCTCACCTACATCAACATAATCCACCCCAATCTCACATTCACATTGGAAACTGAAATTCATAGTTCTCTCAACTTTCTTGACCTCACAATCACCAAAGCAAATCATCACCATACATTCAAAGTTTACAGGAAACCCACCTCCACAGACATGATAATTCATAATCACTCCAATCACCCAACCCAACACAAACATGCAGCTCTCAACTTCATGATTCACAGACTCATCAACATACCCATGAACTCCACTAAACTGAACTCAATACCATCAAATACATAGCCTCAAAAAACGGATACAACCCATCCATCATTGACAAAAAAATCCATAGAAACATTCACAAAAAACAAAAATACACACAACCCCACCAGACTCCAAATACATCTTATTAACATACTTCAATCATACAACACAAACAATAGCAAATACCTTCAGAAAGCTCAACCACACAGTCGCATTCAAAATCAACAACAATTTAAGACAACTCACCACCAACTGCACCACCACCACCTCAAACATTCATAGTCATTCTGGCACTTACAAACTCACATGCAACGAATGTGACAGCTTCTATATTGGACAAACTAGCAAATCTTTCACAACCAGATTCAAAGAACACATAAAAGCCCTCACCCAACCACAGACAAAATCAAATTATGCTGAACATCTACTCACAAAAAATCATTCATTCACCAACATTGATCAAAACCTCCACATCCTTCACATTGCCCCCAAAAGTCAAAAACTCAATACCCTTGAACAACTCGAAATTTACAAACATTCCATTTCACATCCTCAATTCATACTCAATGACCAACTTAATTTCAAATCTCATACCCTCTTCAACATCATCACAAACCCCTCCTAAAAACACTTACACCACACCTACTCCCCCCACCACAACCCCTCCTCCCGCTACCTTCCTACGACTACCAGACCTTACATACTAGAAAACTACTCAGTCTGCAACCAAGTGCCGAAGAAGAACGACTTCGTACGAAATGCATCCGCCGTGACTCATAAAAGTTCAGTTCTGCACAGCAAGTTTATACATATGAATATTTATATGCCAGCAAGACCCTGTTCCTGAACAGGAGAATAGATATGGAAAATCTAAAGAAGGAAGAAAGAAAAGGTTTAAATTTAGACATGTTAAGCAAATTAATAAAAATCAAAATTCTTTTTCAAAAAAATTACAATTCTAATTAAAAGGGTTATGGTTGAAATAGAAGAAAAAATGGTCTTTTAACAACTAAATGAAATGGGTCATTTTTTTTCATAAAGAATTTCTGAGTAATATATAGTTAATAAGATAGTAAATACATAAGCTTGAATTAATGCTACTGATAATTCAAATATTATTAATACAATTTGAATAATAAAGATAATTGGCAGGGTAATTAATTCGTCAATATTTCCGAACAGTATTATTAATAAGTGTCCTGCAATTGTATTAGCTGAAAGTAGTACACTTAAAGAGATTGGTCGAATTAAATTACAACTAAAATTATAAATGGGGCAATTAATGATGGTTTACTCAGTGGTAACAGACGAGCAAATATTAAATTTGTAAATTTTATTCATCTATATGATGTTATTGAAATTCATATGGGTAACCACAAGGCAATTGAGATAGAAAGATGTCTTGTTGGTGTAAAAACATAGGGTACTAACCCAATGACATTTATAGTTAAAATAACAATAAATATAGATTGTAAGTTTAGAATAACTTGTTTATTAGAATAAATAAATTTTATTTCTTTAACAATATAATTATTAATAATAACTTTAGCTATTGAATTTCGTGATTCAATTAATCAAATTTTATTTGGGGTAATGAGTAAGATTAAAATTAATGAAATTCAATTAATTTGTTCAAGGGAAGTTGTTCTTGGGTCAAATGATGAAAATAAATTAGTTAAAATTTTTATTCAAAAAAGATTATTACTTTAATAAATTTAATTATTAGGTTGGATATTAAAATTAGTGAAAATCATGAACATGATTTGTGGTATAAAGAAATACAATAAAATGTAATTTTAATTCGACATATTAATGTTTTAATTAAACTAATTTCTTCATTAAGGGTATTTTCTAATTTACTTTAAATTGGTTTAAGAGACCATTACTTAACTCAGTCACTTAATGGAGGGCAATGGTCAATTTCCAAAATGACCATACAGTATTTGTGTCTTTCATGGGAGGTGAGGACCTTCTTTATGTAATAAACCATCCCACCCACGAAATATATATTTTTTTAGTTGATATACCCAGAAAACAATGTCTTGGTCCAACCCTGATATTGTTCTCAATAAGACACAAAGTTTATTTATAAGCCAAAATTGTGATGAAAAAAAAAAATTTGAAAAACAACACAAATATGGGGAAATATACTAAGTTCTCTTAGATGCTGACGATTTGTAAGCTTTCTTAACAGACAGCAAAATTATAAAAAAAATTAAAATTTAACTAATAAAAGAATACCCAAGCGTGAAACAATACATTAGAGGAAATGGTTCACAATAAGACAAAAATCACAATTATATTTTTTGCCTAATTTTTTCAGACAATCAAATAATTTTTGAATAAAGATGTACATCATCCTTCTGAGACTTGCCTTTGCCTGCACATTTTACATAATTTTCTAATACCTTTCAAATTAGACGACTCTTATGTTATTTTCTAAAACGCTAGCAAGTTTCAAATTGTGGCTCAGGCTATAACGATATTCAGCTTATTCAAGCTTAAGTTTTTTTGGAGGATAACGCCCACATAGTTCTGAGACCTACGTGGGTAATGAGTTGGATTATGGTGGTTGATGAGGTGGACCTCCAATTTTAGGTGGGTTCCGAACCACCGGGAAGTAATTTTACATCAGAGAACAGAGTCGTTTTTGCTGGCCAATCCAATCGGTCAACCTTACAAAGAGGGCCCAGGAGTTCGTAGCTTATCTTCATCTGACTGAACAGATACCTGCTATGACTACGGGCTATCATTTCCCTGTCGGGGCTTACTTGTAGGCCACATGGTGTAATACAGATGTAACATTCCAAATATTCAAATTTATATCATATGAAAACTGACACTGTATTTCTATTCAAATTATGATCTTTACTCACTTATATTAGAGGGATACATTCCACTTCTAAATAGAAGCTTCATCAGCCTGATAAGGCAGCTTCTTTCTAAAAAATGATTGTTTCTTCAATGCGGGGTTAAAATTTTGAACAAGTAGGCTATATCTATGTATCATAAGAATCACTAGTTAATTTTAATCTGTGATGTTCTCCATGGCGAAATACTTAGTGAACAATCTAATATCAATACTGACATTGAATTTGTATTTAAATATGATTTTTACTCAATTATTACTGGAGGGATACATTTCACTTATAGAGAAGATGCCTTACCAGGCTGATGAAGCTTCTCTTTAGAAGTGAAATGTATCCCTCCAGTATAAGCGAGTAAAAGTCATAATTAAATGCAAATTCAGTGTCAGTATTGATATTAGATTGTTCACTAAGTATTTCTCCACGGAAAACATCACAGATTGAAATTAACTAGCGATTCTTATAACATTCTTTAAACCTCCAACTATTAAAGACACACAGTGTTAGAGTAATCACATCTTTTAATTTGAGATCCGAAACATGTCATAAGACTGATACATAATAATTTTTCAACTTCATTCATAAACAGGGTGTGGAACATTGGGCGTAGGCTCAGATGTACACTTAAAGCCTAGGTTTAGATTTTGAACTTTTCTTCGTGGCAGTCCTTCGACGTCTCTTGTTTGACGTTCTTGTTGATCGACTGCTTCTTGAACGTTTTCTTCTGGTCTTCCTCACTGACCGGCATCCTCTGCTCCTAGATCGAGATATAGATCCTGATCTACTCCGCCTCGTACCATACCTTTTCTTCACAGTCCTACGTTGACAACATCTTCTCGCCAATTCCTGAAGAAATAATCCTGTCATGTAGTACCCATTGGCTTCATTTGTTTCCAATGAATAATGGCCCCTGACTTTCTTCAGTGCTCCACTTTTTTCAGCTCTTTTCAATATAGTCGTAACTGTTCGTTTGAGCTTACTGCAATTTATGTTTCCTTCATGATTCTCAGCGATATAGTCAGAAATTTCTTGTGACAAAGCACTTATATGATTTGATGATGACATTTTGATGACTATTTAATAAATTTAATACACTAAAAATTTAGAACTCTTCAAAAACAAACTATGAACTAACAAGCTATGAGAAGAGCTTCATATTCACTGAAATAATTTATTTAACAGATGTTTCTTGTTTTTGTAACATTTTCTTATTGAAACATTGACTCCATATGACTAAGGCACTTTTAAGGCCAGGTACACACACCTGACATTTTGGTTCCAATCGTTCTAATGAAATGCTGAATCATCATTATCCAGCTGATCAATTTCAATAGAGACAGTGTGGCCGGTCATTGGACGTCTCGCTTATGATTGGCAATCGGTCAATCCACCAGTATCCAAATTAAGGCCAATTCAGTCACATCAGTTACAGCGCGTCACAGTCACAGTTCCGTCTCCGTTCAGTAACAATCAGTCACCTGACGGGTCGTCGCCGGACGAGTGTAGACAGCGTAACCGGAAACTCAGATAAGAATATATTTTATGACTGTGGCGAGATGGATAGCTCGGAACTGAGACGCGCCGTGACTGATGCGTGTGTGACTCGACCTTTAAGTGTCGGCTACAGTAACTGAGATCTGTCTCTTTACAGTCAATGGAGTATGTATTATGGATCATATGATATTCTATTGTTAACTTTTCATGTGAAATTTAACGACATGCAGTCAAATATTTGTTAAGAATAAGTATAATAACTCACTTAAACTGGCCGAGTACTTTCGAATCTATGAGATCCATCATCAGAGGCTCTGATGATGGATCTCATAGATTCGAAAGTACTCGGCCAGTTTAAGTGAGTTATTATACTTATTCTTAACAAATATTTGACTGCATGTCGTTAAATTTCACATGAAAAGTTAATATTAACACGCAGTTCGTCATGGAACAAGAAATCCAGGAATATTCTATTGTATCTAGGCTACGCTAAATATATTCAAATAAATAAGTGGGACGAATGGGATATAGTGTGATAAACTATAACTGTTGTATTGTAGATTTATTGACGTTCCCAATTGTATATTTGTGTACTTAAAGGAATATAAATCTATTCTATTCTATTCTATTCTACGCTGACGAGAACGCAAAAGTTTACACGCCTATTGTGTAGTCAGAGCCCTGCAGTCATCTAGGAAACATATGTTTATTTTACATACTCTACAACACTGTAAAAGTCACTCACTCATTGACATTAAGGCTGTGTCCTAAATATAAAGCAAGGTAAATGGCATCATATGTCCGAGCTGACGCGTTTTCAGTCGTGCGTCTAGACAAAAATTCGCTCGCATGTTTCAAAACTTGCGAGCGTTGCGTACGAATGATGCGAGCGACCACTCATCGTGAATGCGACTAGGATGACGTCATACTGCGTCTAGTTTTGCCGCGCGTCCGAAGATAAAACATGCTCTATTTTCAGTCGTTCGCAAACAGCTGTACTGTACACAGTCATGTTGACAGAATAATTCATGTTGTTCTTCTTACTCGTGTTGTGAAACTAGACTTTAGAAGATTAAAAAAACTAAATGTGAATGACACTAGGTAAGGTGGGATAAAGTGGCTAATTTATGTCAATTTTTTGAAAAAGTCCCTTTTTTGGAAAAGTATTTTTTTAAGTTATTCTAAGCATTCTTCTAATTTAACCTTTCAACCCATGTTATGTGTCAAAGTAAATTTTACCTAGTTCCTGTGTTATTGTCAATGGAAAATCTGGACCCTACTTGAAACTTTAATTCTGCTATATTTGATCCCACACTCCTCCTGATCGTACTGTAGGCTTCTTGAAAATATTTTTCAAAAAGAGGTTTGGAGGATACTCCCCCGGACGCATTTCAAAAAATAATTCCTAAAACCCACATTTTTAGCAATTTTTGACACCTTTGACTCTTGCCAAAAAATGGCTCATAAGGCCTGCTAAAAATTATTTTGCCTTGAGGGGGGGGGGGATATTCCCCTGATCTCTGTACAACTAGATATTTCAAAGTAGTGCTAAATAGCAAGAGGGTACAATGCAACTTACTCGAGCTCATTTCAGTTTGGTACTGAATTTAGACGCAACAGTAAACAATAGTTTAGTCGCAGCGGACAAGATTAGTCGCAACGCTCGTTCGCATAGACGCATCAGCACGGACACTGCCTGGTCGCTCGCTAGAAATATGATGCGACTTGAATTCGTACGCATCGCTCGCTCGCACTAGACGCGCCAGTTAGGACACAGCCTAAGGCGTTTTTATTTAAATCCAGCTTGTACTTATGTTGTTCCAAACAGATGATTGTTCAAATCAGATCAGATTTTACATGTCTGATGAATGAATTTATAGAACAGTGATACTTAATACCGTAATAAAAAACATAATTTATTAACTTTTGGAACTCCTCAAAGTGCTATCAATTGTACTGAAGACTTCCGCAATGGCGGATATAGACAACAGCATTGAATAGGTGATGGAAATCGATGAATGCTACTGTACAAAAATATCAGTCTCCACCGGGAATTGAACCGCGGACCTCCCAATTGCCGTAGCATTCATCGATTTCCATCAGCTATTCAATGCCGTTGTCAATAGCCGCCATTGCGGAAGTCTTCAGTATAAATTAATAGCACTTTGAGAGATTTGAAATTAATAAATTCTGTTTCTGTATATTTGTCAGTTTGTTAAATTGTCAGTTACTTCAAACTAACTTAATAATCACTTGTTATTGTACTCAATTGAAATATTAGAGAAGATTTGTTTCTCTCAAACAAATATGTTATTCTTACGAATAACTTTAACTTTATTCATATATAACTATATACTATAACTAACTATACTATATACTATATACTAACTCATATATAACTATTTTCATATAACTTTATTCATATATGAATTAAGGATCAACCAGATGATTAAGAGGGCCCCAGGGCTGTCTTGAAATCTGATTCCAATTGCACATGATGGAGAAGCTCACTGCAAAAATCAAATTTTTTCTACAAAAAAAGACCTGAGTGCAATTCCTTTTTCTTTTGAATATCCTTTAAATGCAAGAAATTACACATGCATCGTTTGGCATTCCTTGCAAAAATTCATAGAATTTGGTTACACAGTAAGCCAAAAATTCGTTACAGACAGACAGACAGAGACAGACAGACAGAGACAGACAGACAGAGACAGACAGACAGAGACAGACAGACAGACAGACAGACAGACAGAGACAGACAGACAGAGAAACAGACAGAGAAACAGACAGAGAGAGACAGACAGACAGAGACAGACAGACAGAGACAGACAGACAGAGACAGACAGACAGAGACAGACAGACAGACAGACAGAGACAGACAGACAGACAGACAGACAGAGACAGACAGACAGAGGCAGACAGATTGATTGATTGATTGATTGATTGATTGATTGATTGATTGATTGATTGATTGATTGATTGATTGATTGATTTCTTTATTCATGCAAATAATTGTTGGACAGTTACTAGTATAAAATACAATATATAGGCATCACCAAGTATTATTACATAAAACATTATCAGTTACTTATTACATAAACTTTTTAACTATATACAAACATGAAATTATTACTGAAAATGATATTAATATGATATATAGAAAAAAAAAAAGGAAAGAAGCTTGGTGATACATTTGTATGAAAAGGCGAAGTTAGGGACGGTGTCCCTCTCTTACACTTAACCTATAAATTGTACCTGATAGTGTCTACACATTATGAAATTGAATTAATTTTAATAATATTAAAAAAAAGAAAATAAAATAAAATAATAATAAAATAAAATAGAATGAACTAATAAAGGGGAAAAAAAAAAACTTATAGCTAACAGGGTTTTGCCAAAATTTCCCACGCCATCACTCTAGGGCCGAACAACCATAGACATTCGCTCAAGATAATGCCTCCTCAGTGAAGAAGCAAAACCTGTCCGGCTCTCCAAATTCCTTATTGCAGTTGGGAGTGAATTCCATATTCGACAACCACTTACAACAAATGATTTGTTGTAAATTGCTGTACGGTGGTTTGGAATTCTTAAAGTTCTACCACCTCCTCTTGTGGTTGTTACACTATTGGCTCTTCCATCTGCTACAAATTTAAAATTATTTTTGAAATATTTCGGATTACCATATTTCAATATGTCATTTACCAGTTTTGATATCCGAATAAGTCTTTGTTCCGGTAGTTTGAGGGTAGAGCTTTGTATATAATAATGAGTTATATGCTCATGTCTTAGGAGTGAGTATACAAAGCGAAAACAGTAATTCAAGCTGCGTTGTAATCTTTCACTTAGAGAAACAGTCATGTCATTGATAACAGCATTGCAATATGAAAAGTATGGAAAGATGAGAGATCTCACCAACAAAAGTCGGATATGTCTAGGAAGAGAATCTTGCATCTTTTTCAAAGAATGCATAGCAGCAAATACCTTTTTACAAGTCCCACTAACATGTTCTGTCCAGTCAAGAGTGTTTGTCATGGTTATACCTAAGTTTTTTACAGAGTCATAGTAAGGCACTAACTGTCCATCAACATGTATTTTAGGAACTGAGTTGAAGTCAATTTGATTGATGAGTCGTGAATATCCTACTATGATTGCTTGAGTCTTATTAGGATTGAGTTTCAGACCATTCCTCTTTGTCCAATCAGTTATTCTTGCAACATCATCATTAATAATTCCTATAGTCTCGTTCAGTTTAGTAACAGGGCAACTAAGGTAGATCTGTAGATCATCAGCATAAGTATGGTACTTGCAAGACTGAATTGAGGAAGGGATGTCATTTGCATAGAGAGTAAAAAGAAGTGGGCCTAGAATGGAACCTTGTGGTACTCCCTGTAAAACATTTCTTGATTCAGACCTGATTTCCCCGACTGCAACACATTGTTCTCTATCACTGAGGTATGAACAAAACCACAAGATTGCTTCTTGACTAAATCCTAGAAGGTGAAGCTTAGCAAATAGTATATCATGATTGACTGTGTCAAAAGCTTTGGAAAAATCAAAAAGACATAGGACAGTACATTTCCTCTGGTCCATTGCCAGTCTTATATCATCAGTAACTTGTAATAATGCAGTTTCTGTTGAATGGTGCTTGCGGAAACCGGACTGAAAATCATGGAGGAGGTTATTAATTTCAATGAAGCTTGTAACTTGTGAATGAACTATTCTCTCAAGTGCTTTAGAAAGGGCAGGTAATATGCTGATTGGCCTATAGTCTTGGACTCTAGTTGGTGATGGAATTTTGTTTAAAGGACGCACTAGGGCATACTTCCATTTCTTAGGAAAGGTACCACTATTAAGAGATGCATTGAAAATAAATGTCAATATTGGCAATACTGCAAAAAGAATTTTCTTTATCATTCGAATTGATATTTTGTCAGAACCTGTAGCATTAGTTTGGATATGATGGATAGCTTTAAGGGTGTCAGCATCAGAGATTTGTTGAAAGGTGAATTGTTGGTCGACTGGGATAGGTGCATTAACAGTTTGATCATTTAGTGAGTCTAGATGATTTTGAACAACAGTCTCAACATTAGAGCTAGAATGAGAAACAAAAAACTCATTAATGTCATTTAATGGTAGGTCTACAGGTGTGGGTGATTTTTGTTTACCAAATCCTAGTCTTTTAATCCCTTGCCAAAGTCCAGCTGTATTTTGTTTGTTGTCAGTCAGTAAAGAGTTCAGGTATCTCATTTTAGAATTGGTCAACTGCTGTTTGACCTTATTCCGAAGATGTCGGTATTCATTGAGGCTATTCAAGTCATTCCTTTTCTTAGCTCGTCTGTGAGCAGAGTCCCTGAGAGCCATCAACTGAATAATTTCTGGAGTCAACCAAGGAACAGGCTGTTTCCTGTTTACCCTTCTTGTTACAACTGGTGCATGTCTGTCGTAGATGTCAAGTATCATAGTCTCAAGAGTCTCTACCATCTCATCAACTGAAGATAAACCTTCAATTTGATTCCATGGGGCTTGTACTACGTCCACAAAAAATGCTGCTTCATCCATTTGCTTAAAATCTCTGTAGGTTATATATTTTTGTTCTGGCTTTGGAGTTTTATAGGATAAAACACAGTAAATTAAGTCATGTCCTGATATAGCTGGTACTGAGATTTGGCCTTTATCTAAGACTTCATCTGGATCACTAACAATTATAAGATCTATAAAAGTGTCAGATTCAGCAGTGTGATGAGTTGGATCAAGTGGTAATATAGTCATGTTCAGGCATTGAAATATTGTTGTTAACTGAGTATAATCAAAATTTGGATTTGTCATATTCATGTCAGTGTTCATGTCACCCATTACTAATACATGGCTGTAATTCGGCATAAACGTTAAAAGAGCATCTTCAAAGTCAGTGAAGTAACCTATTTTTGGAGGGCGATAACATACCCCTATTAATATTTTATCTGATCCTGATAGGGATATTTCTAAAAGAATAAATTCAGGTCGGAATGAATTTTCCTGTTTGGAATGAGTGAGAACTTTGGCTTTTAAACCTTCTTTTACGTAAATAGCTACTCCTCCACATGCTCTATTCAACCTATCATTGCGAAATAGATTATATCCCGGTATTTCTACTTGAGAACTTGAAATCGATGGCTTCAAAAAAGTCTCACATATACCAATGATGTCAAAGTTTTTAAATCTAAAAATCGTTCTTAGTTCATCAATGTGACAATTAAGTGACTGAGTATTCAAGTGACATGCTTTAAAACATTTCTTATGTGTTTTTAGTTTCCTATTTAAGTAAGCACCAGAATCTAGAGAATTGGAAAAATTATTGGAGGCCGGACCGTCAGCATCATCAATGACGGGCATCAACTAGGCTGCACGTCAACGATCGCCCCTCCCACAAGCTAAGCATGGCAAATCCCGGCAAAACACTACAAAAATAATCATACCTTAACCTATCTAAACTAATAAAGTCCCTTCGATAGTCCATTAATGACGCGGGAAATCACGTCGGCTCCGTTTTTGTGCAATACCAACTGTGCAGCTCAAGATGAGATGTGGAACTGAAACGAAGTAGAAGTCGAAGTAGCATACGTGGTGGCAGCAGAAGTTGACGCAACAGAGCTCCTCGGATGAGCCACTGAGGCATTGACTGGCTGCGGGGCAGCTGCATCCTCCGCTCCTGAATGGGCTGAAACAGAGAGCAGAAACGGCAGAAACGGCGAAACGAAAAACATTTTAATGATGAATAGTTATGAACTATGAGAGAGCGGAACGCGGAAGCAGAAAAGGAAGGTGAGAGAACAAAAAGAAAGAGAGAGAAATAGATAACAAGACAGAGAGTGAGAGTGATAGTGTGAGAGAGAAAAATTGATTGTTTGGGGGTGGAAGTGCATGTGAGTGAAAAGTGTGAGGAGGGGGAGGTAATATAGGTTATTCAAGTATAGTAAAGGAATAAACTGATTGCCATAGCGAGTATGTCTGTGAGAACAAGAAAATAGAAATAATAAAGAGAATGGAGATAAGAGAAGAGAAAAAGGATTAACTTGGGTTCTGTTCAGTTTCTACCTGTAAGTGCCTATTATAAAGACAAAGTGAAACGAATCATGGTTGAAAGAGAAAGAGAATGAGTAAGAGAATATGAGTGTGAGTGAGATATGATGAGAGGAAGGGAATGATTGACAACGGAGTTGGTGTGAGAACGTTTAGGGGATGAAGAACAATAGTGTAGTCTCATTGATGAAGGAAGTCTAGACTGAGTTCATATAGTGTTCATATTATGGTAACGAACTTGACAGCTTGATTGATTGTTATTATCAGTAAATTGTGACCTTGCCGTAGTTCAATCACAGAGCCTGCACTTCTCCATATTACCGCTATCTTTCAATTCGATATTTAAATTGCAGCTCCTCTTATGCTGAGCTTCATCTGTACTGATAAAATTCTTCTTTTTACTTCATTTTTATTATGCACTCAACTAGGGACCCTCAAAATATATTCTTTATGTATTTCAAAGTCAATCGAAACATTACTATTCATTTCCCGAGAGTTCATAAGAATTTTATTAGTACTTATCATCATTACTTTCTCTTGTGTTTTACGTATAGAAGTATTTACATCTTGCTTGTTTTCTCATAGAAGTGTTCATGTTTCGCTAGGCTTCCATACATGGAAACTAAGAATTTAAGAAAGTATATTATATTTTAAATATATATTTTATTCAAGTTGAATAATAAATTAATTAACTTGGAAACTGACATGCTCGTTTTAAAATAAACTTGAAACCTGTGGTAAGATACATAAATCATCAGAAGTGGTTTCCTTTGTTTTTATCTGTATTGCAATATGTGAGGAAAATAATTATCTATGTGAAAGCAGTAGATTGTCCTATTTGATCAGATAAGATGCTATTTTCAAAAAGAAAGGGAGAGAAATAGTGGACAGAGAGAGACGAGTGAGAGAGGATGAGAGAGAGAGAGAGAGAGAATGAGAGAGATTTGGTGTGAGAATGTTTAGGGGATGAAGAACAATAGTCCATACCAGAAATAAGTATGTAATATGTAGTAATAGTAGGCCTATCTCTATCTACGGTATTCTTTTGGTTTATAACTATACAATTTGCCCTCCTCCTCAATGCAGCCCATTCATTCAAACATAAGTTTGCTAACATTAGCTACGAGTGCCTAAGCAGTCATTAGCCGTTCATTATTGTATCTCCGTGAAAAAGTCAACAATGCCTAAACAGTAACATAACAATCAATTGACAAATTGATTATTAAACCGTTCCGGGAAGTAATGTTTGACAGAAAGTCTTTTCCAATTATGAGCAATCAAACAAAGAGTGGGAATAAGATTAGTTTTTCAAATCTGTTTCCAAGCAACTATCTAAAAGGTTTCTACAACAGTTTAAAATATCACTGAAGCAAAAATAGTTGTTACGAACCGTGCTCAACTTATATGTAAATTGGAATATTCTAGAGATTGTAAAAAATATGAAAGAATAAATTTTATTTGTACTGTACCCGTTATTTCAATGATAGAGATTTATGATCGAGATTATTGATAGAAATTTATGATCAACAGTTATATTGTATGAGTAGTTTATTGGAAATACTCTTCTATTCAGATAAGCGTTTCTGATATAATTATATCTAATCTGCGGACTGTCTCATTATTTAATTTAAGTAAAGTTGAATTACTGAATTACGTAACATTATCATAAATTTCGACTTTGCCATCGACTATATTTCAAATATTTTCACAATCAATTCATGTGAATTTAGTTGATGAAGTTGAATAATAACTTTGTAATATAACTGGTTCAATGAACTGAATTGATTTATATTATAATTATTTCTAAATGTATTATTTTTAAATATGCAATTAAATGACTAGTTTAAATTAACTGACAGACAGAGACAGACAGAGACAGACAGACAGAGAAACAGACAGAGAGAGACAGACAGACAGAGACAGACAGACAGAGACAGACAGACAGAGACAGACAGACAGAGACAGACAGACAGAGACAGACAGACAGAGACAGACAGAGACAGACAGAGACAGACAGAGACAGACAGAGACAGACAGAGACAGACAGAGACAGACAGAGACAGACAGACAGAGACAGACAGACAGAGACAGACAGAGACAGACAGACAGGGACAGAGACAGACAGACAGAGACAGACAGACAGACAGACAGACAGACAGACAGACAGACAGACAGACAGACAGTCTCTTCGTTCAGTGAATGACAGATTGGAGCAGTGTGAATACCTCCATTGCACAGCATGTGTTTGATTTTGCCAAGTATTCTAGTAATAAATGCTCCACTGTCCAAGCACTCTAAGGAATTTCAATACCATCAAAGATGAATTAGTTATTTAATGTTAGTCTGTGGTACCATACAGAATAACCTTGCAGTATTGGATGCTCCACTGTTTTTTCACCATTTGAAATGATGATACCTTGAATTCTTTCCTCTTGCATTATTCTCTCTCTCTCACTCTATCTCTTTCACTCACTCTATCTAATTTTTCCCCTTTTTATCTCCCAGTGCTTCCAAACAAGTGTACTGACAATGAATGCGGCTGCTATATATAGCTCAACACTGTTTAATGTATAGATATAGTTATCTGTAGTTGAGCGACGTTACGGCCAGACGAATAATGTCATGGGAGCCTCGTGCCCTTTGAGAGAGTGAATGATGAGACAGAGAGGGACCGTGAAAGAGTGGTGAGAGTGAAAAAAGAGGGACTGAGAAAGACAGAGTGAGAGAGAGTGTGGGAGAGACATACCTAAAAAGCGAATAGGAGGGAGAGAGAGAGAGTGAGAGAGAGTGAGAGAGTTATTGTGGGAATAAGGAGTGAGCCAAAAGCACGACTGGCACACGCAGAGGCGCAAGAAAGAGCGTAGAAAGAGTAAAAGAGAAAGAGAATAATGGTGATAGACTGGGAGATCCGTGAAAAACACGCAAAGGTGCAAGAGAGAAGGAAGAGCAAAAGAGGGAGAATATCAATGGATTTTGAGTGAGAGAGATGTAGTAAAACGTGGAGGTGTAAGAGAGAAGAGAGAAAGAGTAAAAGAGAGAGATTGATTATGGCGAGTGGGAAGATCCGTGATAACGGAAGTACAGAACGGCGGTTCTGCTAATAAAAGAGAAACAAGATTGGATGATAGTCTGCGAATGTTTACGATGAAAAGAGAGAAGAGAAGATTGAAAAAGGGAATAATAGAAGGAGGTGGAGGAGAAGATCATGAAGGGAAAGGCAAAGAAAATAAAGAGGTAAAAGAAAAATAAGCTGAGGTTCTAGATGGGTTAGGTGGTTGAAAAAAGGGAAAAATAGAAAAACAAGGAGGTGGAGGAGGAGATCATGAAAGGAAAGGCAAAGAAAATAAAAAAGACAAAGAGAAAGAAATCATTTTTTTGAGGATGAAGCCCACAGGTCTGAGACCTGTGCGTGGGCAATGAGTTGGATTATGGTGAATGATGCGTTGGACCTACAGTTTTAGGTGGGTTCCGAACCACCGGGAAGTGATTTTACAGCAGAGAACAGTGTATTTTGCTGGCCAATCTAATCGGCCACCCTTACAAAGAGTGCCCAGGAGAACGCAGCTTGTCTCTATCTGATTGAACAGATACCTGCTACGACTCATGGCTATTACTTCGTTGAGATTTGATTCTAGAAAAGCTAGTTTAGAGATTGGATAATAGTCTGCGAATTATTGCGAGGAAGAGGGGGAAGATTAAAAAAGGAGAAATAAAAGAACAAGGAGGAGGAGGAGGAGGAGGAGGAGGAGGAGGAGTAGAAAAAGATGAAGGAAAAGGCAAAAAAATAAAGAAAAAGAAGCTGAGATTTAACTCAGTGAATTCCAGATATAGCCAATTCCCCCAACCCTCTTCATTAGCTCAAAATTCATCCAAAATTACAAATATATTTATTAAAATACAATATTATTATCACATAATATGTTAGTTGGTGTATTGAACCCAATAATACTCCTCAATAGAAATTTAAGTGACTCATTTACATGAAGGGCGAATTTTAAACGAAATTTGCCCATTCTTGAAGCACTCAACCTTGCGATAAAGAGAGAGAAGACATGTTGATAAATTGTAAAGAAGAACAAGGAGGAGGAGAAGAAGATGAAGAGAAGACGGTGATTGACCTTGAGGAGGGTGAGAAAATGTCAGGTTAGATTATTATCAACATCACATAGATACTATAGTGAACTTAGATTTTTATAGTGCTAGAAATTATGTACAATGATCTCATTTGTATGATCTTAATGATATATTAACTACGGCGATGATAATCTAAGTGATGCAATTACATGAAATGGCGAAGTTTGGACAAAGATTCGGCCATTCTTGACACAACCGGTTGAGGAGAAGGGAGAGGAGAAGAAGACGAAGGAAGGGCTTAGACAGATTCAGATGACTTTATTTGTGTAAATTTACAATGTATATGAATGATAAAAGTATTATTAATATTAGCAACTCTCAGATCCCCTAGTTGAAGTTAAGTACAGTTGTTTTTGAAAAGTAAACATAATGGTTGAATAGTTTAAGTAGAAAAGATTATAAATACAACTATATTAACTATTTTAAGGTGAAGTACAGCAGAAATTATGGATGCGATTGTTTAAAAAATAAAAAACATAATAAAAATAGAGCCTAAAATAGACAGAGATATCAATTAAAAATTTGGGACTCTGTACTTTCATGGGTGAACAATTATTAATTAAAATAGAAAATTAATATGATTTTAATTCTGATCAAATATTAAACGCAATACTAACGCACTACATAACTTATTGAATTCATATTTTCTATTTTCCTATAAAACTATTGTATTGTTTTCGTATCCAATTTTTTCTTTCTATATCCATGTATAAAGTATATAATATATATGTATATAATAAATCTCAGGTGTATAACTCCCTCTGCATATGGTGCACGAAAACATGAAAAAAAAACAAAAAAGCGTGTGAACGTCTGACTAGAAAATACGTGAAATACCGAAGCTGGAAAAGAGAGGAGTGAAGAAGATGGAGAGAGAAGAGATAAGAGTAGGAAAGACAAGGATGAATAACGAAGGTTTCAAAAGGTCACCGGGATAAAGGATGATAGGTCACTGAGAAGAAGAAAAAGAAGAAAATGAAAGGTGAGCGAAGGAACGCGCCTGTGAATGCGAGTGCGAGAGTGGATGCGTGGGTAGCACAGAGAAAAAGAGAGAGTTAGTGAGTAAGTACGAGTAAGAGAGAGAATGAGTGAGAAAGGGAGTGAGTAATAATGACTAACAGGCGGTGTGGGTGAGAGGGTCCGATTGAGAGCGATAAAAAAGCCGGTTCACACGGTAAAGTAGTAAGGAGCAACGCGGACAAGCCATACTGTGTGAAAGAGGTTTAGGATATGTGGGAGAAAAACTAAAGAAACTGAGAAAAATTACTAAAAATTCACGAAGTACCAATTATGAAAAATAGTTGTGAAAGTAGAAAAAGTGAAGACTAGGTATAGAAACTAGACTAATAACTTCTCAATTGACAATAATTTAATTAAAACAATACAATAATTTCAAAAAAAATCAATACAGTTTACCTCTATATAGTTTTCAATGCTATTTTATCTCGTAAACGCAAAAATGTCCTGCTCATTTCTTGAGAAAGATAACAATTGACGGAGCGGAGTGAGATCTTTGTTTCGAGTCGACCGTTTTCTGTTAGTTCGTCTGTTTGTAACGCATTTACGGCTGAACGCGTGAACCGATTCCTTTGAAATTTGGTATGAATTTTAGTAATTTGCAGCGATGTATGTATAAGGTTTTTTTTTATTTTGTTAAATATAAAGGGGGAAAAAGGAAAGCTTCTTCTATAGGAACAAATGTTTTTTAAAATGAGCTTCTCCATCTTCTCTATCTATAAAAGGATGATACCCTGACTCACTCATCAACGCACAGCCAAAACTACTAGGCCTATGAACTTGAAATTCCCTATGAACAATCCTTATAGGATTTCACCGTGCGATAAGAAAGGATTTATCAAAATTCGCAATTTTAGGGGTGTTTTTAGGGGGTTAAAGTTTTGTCTATGCAAAGCACGGGTACATGGCTGGCTAGCTTACTGGGATCTTTTAATCATATGGAAAATAATTTGAAATTTTTCGATCTGCTGTACACGCTGTTTCGATGGACAAGCTGTTTGTGTGTTTTGCAAATCATCATTCACCTAACCTACTGAACTTGCCGGCCAAACAGCTTGAAGGAATAGCTGATAGAAGTCAACAGTTTTTAATCATATGACAGGCCCCTAAGCGGCGTTATTTACGCTGTCTGGAACGCAAAAACTTTGCATGTAGGATACCGCGCAGTCAGAGCCTTGCAGTATGTAGGAAACATATAACTGGGTATGATGAAATGTAATTATGCCGGGTTGATGACATCTGTTAACCAATGCAGCTAGAAATTTGAAATGTATTCTCAGTAGGAGGTGGCGAATAATAAAATGAAAAACCTAGCTTCTACCCTAATAGTCGTGGAAGGTTTAAATTTGAAATGTTCATTGAGAGGTGGTGAGTAAGGTCTTACTGTGTAAGAAAACAACGAAGAAGGCCTCTCTGATCAGCTGGAAGAGCCCTAGGACTAACTTCTTCCCTAATAGTCCTAGATGGTTGAAATTTGAAATGTAACCTCAGTGGGAGGAGACAAATAATAAAATCAAGAATTTTTTATGAGAACGCAGCAACGCGCGTCGGGCCAGCTAGTCATATACAATTGGAATCAGATTCATAGATAGCCCTCGGGCCGCCTCATTCATCTGGTTGAGCCTTATTCATATGAATAAAGTTATCATTCAAATTTGTTTGTTTCATTTCTAATATTTCAATCAAGTATAATAGCAAGTGATTACTGAGTAAATTATGTACAAATTTAATTAATATTGTTTTATAAACTCATTCATCAGACATCTCAAATCTAATTTGATCAAATAGCTGTCTCGCAAATAGAAATCACAGCCTTGTTGATGTGATACAGAGTGACCTTTAGTGAAAAACAGACATGAAATAGACTATGCAAATAGAATCAAGGGTTAGGTGTGATGATTGTGTTCAATTTTGCTCTGGTGATTATCATTGAGTACATGGAGTATGCTCCTCTGTGCAAGCACCCTTATTCTTGGCCGTGAGGTCTACTGTTCACACAACTACTAGTAATTTATCCATCTACCTTCCAAATTCACATAAATTATAAAACATTTTTCTTTTTTCCTACAACTGCTCGTAAAGTAGTTCTTTACGTACTGAAAACTAATTGTAAAATACCTCTTTACTGCTCCACAAGCGGTAAAGTACTTTACGCTCGCCAGCTGTTTTCTTTACGCTTCTGTTTTGATTTTGATGTCTTCTCATTGGTGGATCACAGAATCCGTGAAATTCACATAACCTCAACAATGGCGCATGCTAGCCAAATCCGCGTACGGTCTGTGATTTTACAAACTACAAGCTTTTATTGTGTTGGAATCCAGAACTGCAGTTGTAGGAAAAATATTGTATGTAATTCGCACGTGAAGCTTCTTTATCGCTCTCGCAAAATTACTGCGCTCCGCTATGCGTCGCGCAGTAAATGTTTTGGCTCGAGCGATAAAGTCGCGCTTCACGCTCTTAATACCTAAATAACTATTTTCGGAGGATGAAGCCCACATAGGTCTGAAACCTGTGCATGGGTATTTTTTTGTAGATTACGTCTTGGAGACTCCAGTTAAGGAGTATGAAACAAGTCAGATTAACAATTATACAATCTTATACACCACTAGTTACCATAATTATTACTTTATCACTTAGTTGAGGTGAGGCTTAATTTTGATATGAAAAGAACTCTTGTACACCATAAAAACTTTATCAACTAAATATTTTTTCAATTTATTGTTAATGAATTAAATGATGGTGATTGATGAGTTGGACCTATAGTTCTAGGTGGGTTCCGAACTTGTTTTGATGACAAAATAAACGACTAGGCATGTCATAGATTATCGACAAATTCATGTACTGTAATAGTAGTTTATGCAACGATTTTATTTTGACCCTTATTAAGGTACGAGTTAGATGTAAGTTATAACACGAGCGAATGCGAGTGTTATAAATATCTCACGAGTGCTTTAATGGCCAAATAAAATCGTTGCATACACTATTTTATCTACGACCACTAGTATACATTTAATTAAAACAATTTCATTTTATCTGTGACTGTCAGAGATACCTAACCTCTCATCTCAAATACGAGAAGTTATAGTAGATTGTTAGGTTAAAGCAGCTGGTGTAGCAGTTTGATCAAATCAGCTGATAGTTTCACAATATTGAATTACGATATTGATTTCATCAAAAATGCTTCTGATTGGTCCAGAACCAGTGTTATAATGTAGAACCTGTACTATAATGAGCTCATTATGCAACGGGTTTCAAAAAGCATTTCGAAAAGACAGCTGTTTTGGCATCAATTGTGAAACTGTAATGTATACATTATGACATGGTCGTAGATAAAATTATTACCGAAATTAGAAATAATTGATAAACTATTTCCTTTATTTCTAATTTAAATATGAGCTATCCGCTTTCTGATCATAAGTATAACCACAACCGACATTAATTTGCTTTGGTTACTTATGTTCTATTTTATTTATTTTTTAAATTTATTTTCTAAATAATTTTGTTTATTTTTGTGAGTCTATCAATCTATCAATACCATCGCCAATATAACAACATGACCTAACCTTTTAGCGACTGAAGATGTAAACAAGCCAAACTAGACACGACAATCACTTAGGTGAGACGATAAAGAAGAAGAAAAAGAAGAAGAAGAAGAATGAGAAGAAGAAGAAATAGAAGGAGAAGAAGAGTAAGTAAAAGAAAGGTAGACATGAGACAGAGGAGAAGGAGTGATTCCCACGGTACCTCTCCATCCTCCTCCTCCTCCTCGTCCTCCTCCTACACCTCCTCTATGTGATTGGAGAAACGGTGCAGGGACTCTATATCTATATATATTTGTGTATATAGGTATATCGGGTATATAGGGTACATTGTATAGATATTTAAAGTCCATAGCCAGTGACTGACTGGCCAGATAGCTATCTACGTGTTGCATGGGTGAGTAGCCGACTAAGGTCGGTAAACATCAATACTATTCACTGTTTTATTTTTTTGTAGAAGGGTAAAGTAGAAGAAGAAGAAGAAGAGGAAGAGGAAAATGAAGGGAGAGAAAGGGAAAAGAATAAGAAGGGGAAGAAGGAGGAGAAAAAATAAAAAGAAGAAGGAGAAGAAAATGAAGAAGGTATGATGGAAGAGCTAGGGAAAAGAGAAGAAGAAGCAGGAAAAGGTGTAGAAGAAGAAGAAGAAAAAGAAAAAATAATAAGAGGATGAAGAGGAAGAATATGAAGACGGTAATGATGAAGAGGAAGGAGTCAAGTTGTAGAAAAAGAAGAAGAAAACAGAACAATGAACAATAAGAGGAAATTGTCAAAATAATGAGATACTAGTTTCGGTTGTTATACCATTATCAATTTGGAACAAACTAAAACTTAGTACAGATTAGCTTAATATATACTAGACATGGAATGATACTATTGGCTAAGCGAGAAAGAGGCTGACCTTGATTGGCTGAAGGCCATAACAAGTCACGCTCCCTGGTGGGAGGAGTAACAAGCAAAAATAAGAGTCAAATCACGAACTAAAGACCAAAATCAAGAAATAAAGACTAAATATTAAATTCACCATAATTATAGTTAGAAGAGAATAGTGTTTTAAACTTTCTAGATAGAATAGAATAGACCATAGCACAGGATCCGACAATTTCTCTATTATTTTCAAATAAGTAACTCATACCGATGTAATCATACCTCATCACTCATTTCACCCTATATCCGCAACTTGCAGCTTTCAAGAGTATGATTTATAGAGCTTTAACTATTCCAATGAGCAGACATCACTTTAAAAAATAAATTACTACTATTAAACAGATAGCTATTACCAATGGATATGAGGAGACCATTGTTGACAAAATTTTAAATAAAATAAATAGGAGACTAGCAATCGGTTCAAGCATTGCTGTATCTGATACTGGAAAAAGGTCATGGATAATGGTACCTTATCTTGGCCCAGTATCTGATAAATTAGGGAGAGAATTTAAAAAGAACGGCTTTGATGTATTTTTTCAAACCAAACTTATTTTGAAGAGTTTCTTTGGTTGTAGTGAAGAGAAAATTGATATCTGGTATAAATGTGGAGTTTATAAATTGAATTGT
Organism: Conomelus anceps; assembly: GCA_948455865.1. Classification (NCBI taxonomy): domain Eukaryota; kingdom Metazoa; phylum Arthropoda; class Insecta; order Hemiptera; family Delphacidae; genus Conomelus; species Conomelus anceps. The sequence goes on from OX418222.1 coordinate 8,189,612, forward strand.
GGTGATTGTGATGCTTGTTATGTGGGTCAGACTGGTAGAAGTTTCAAATGTAGAATAAACGAACACATTAGGGATTGGAAAACAAAAAAGGAGACTCAAATTTTGCATCTCATTAATAATGTGCACAAGTTCAAGAATGAAGAAAATGTTGAATTTCTGCATTTGATTGGCAAAGGCAGACAATTGAATATTTTAGAAGCTTTGGAGATAACTAGGTTGGTTAAAGCGATTCCAATACTAGTTTAAATGATCAAATTTATTTTAACCAATTCAATACAACTAGCTTCGCTTCATCATAATTCTAGCCTACATTTTAAAAAAGGTACTTGTTACTCCTCCCACCAGGGGGCGTGACTTGTTATGGCCTTCAGCCAATCACAACCTTTAATTAAGGTCAGCCTCTTTCTCGCTTAGCCAATAGTATCATCCCATGTTTAGTATATATTAAGCTACTCTGTACTTTAGTTTTAGTTTGTTTGAAATTGATAATTGTATAACAACCGAAACTAGTTTCTCAATATTTTTAATAAATGTGGTTGTGATAATTTCGTCTTATTATTCATTATGGATACCTTCCACAATATTACCTTCACCACTACAAAGGAAAAAACAGGACAAGTTGAAGACAGAAAAGAAGAAGAGGAATAAGAAGAAGGAAGAGGAAAATAACTAGAAGTTAAAGACGAAGAAGAAAAGGAAAACGATAAGTGAAAATGAGGGAAAGGGCGAAGTTAATGAATTAAAAGAAAAACTAAGAGAAGGAGATGAACAAGAAGAAAAAGGAAACAGTGGAAATTGAAAACTAAAAGGAAGAAAAGAGAAAAAAGAAGGTAGGATGGAAAAGCTCAGAAGAGGAGGAGAAGAAGAAGAAGAGTAAGGTGTTGTAAAAGAAAAAGAAGGTAGTAAGGAAGAACTTAGAGAAGACCGGGACGTAGACAAATACGAAGAAGGAGAATGATATGCCTCAGCTGATAAAATACAGATGGCTTCCTAGAGTTACTACCTTGTTTATGATTTTTCAGTTTATTATTAATCTTAGGAAATAAAGTTTCAATGATCAACTCAATACAATTTATTTCTAATATTAATACATAACTTAACAAATGGCGACGAGGATGGGATAGGTGCGAGGTAAGATTGTAGGTTAGCTCTTATTTCGAGGTATGCTTCTTCTACATCTGTCCTGTAATCTTCCTCTTTCTGAATAATTTCTTCATCCTCAGAAGAATTCAAAATGTCTTCATGTATTGAAGTAAATTTTTACCATGTTTCCTCGATTAGAGCTTGTCTTCCAGGAGCACCATAGATGGAAGAACCCTTGGTTGTCAGAACTTGTAATAATCTCGTAATTTGTGCTTTTAGTACTCCTCTTTTTTTAATTTCATTTTCATCGCTCGTATTAGAAAAGAACACAAAGGAGTAGAAGACAAAGGAGAAAAATAGGAAAAAGAAGGAAGAGGAGAAGAACAATTGGAAATAGAACAAGAAGAAGAAGAAGAAGAGAATAATTGAAGAAGTTTAAAAACAGTGGTAACTGCTGAAGAGTATTGCATTTCAGACCAATCTTTTAAGGGTAGCATATTCATGCTCACAACAAGCCTTATTGGCTTAAGACTTGTGAGTTGTGAGTTATCCTCATACCTTGAAGCCATAGTACATGAAAATGAGGGTGGAGGATACATTATAAAAAATCCGTCTATAAACCACCCCGGAATCATTATTTACGTGGCTACGAAATTTATAACTCAATAACCATCTTGAACCACTCGTCTGAATTTCATCTGAAATGACCTTTTAAAAAAAACGCACCTCGAAAAACGATCAACACAAATTATGTCATAAATTCATCTGTTGTTAAGTAAATAAGAAGAAGAATATAGGTGAGAAAAAGTGGAAGAGGGTGAAGAAGAAGATGACGGAGAAGAAGAAGGAGAAGACAGAAGTAGAATTGGCAGGTGAAGGACTGCAGGGACAAGAAGAAGAAGAAAAAAGACAGAAGAAAATGGATAAGAAAAAAGTGAGAATTAAAAAAAGAAAAAAGACAGGAGGAGAAGGATAACAAAAAAAGAGTTGACATAAGTAGGGGTGGAAGAAGAATAAAAAGAGAAGAAATAACGATGAGAAACAGATCAAGAAGGCAGGAGAAGGAGAAGAACACAAGAGAAGGACAAAAAGAGGAAAATAGAAGGAGAAGAAGAGAAATACTGAGGAAAACAAGGACAAAAAAAGAAACTAAAAGATGAGAAAGAGAAGAAGAAGAAGAAGAAGGAGTAGAGGTAGAAGTGCAGAAGAAGAAAAAGAAGAGGAAAAAAGTAGAAGATTTGGTAGGAGAAGGAACAAGAAAGATAAGAAGAAAAAAAAAAGAAGTGACTGGAGAAGCAAAGGAGGAAGAGGAGCAAAAAAATGAAAGAAAATACAAAAGGAGAAAAAACAGAAGAAGAAGGCGGGAGAAGAAGAAGAGAGCAAGATTAGAAGGAGAAGAGAAAAATGAGGATGAGAAGGAGAAGGAGAAGAATGAAGAAAAATTTAAAAGGAATGAAAGTACGAGAAGGGAAAAGAAGAAGATTTGGCAGGAAAAGGACAGAAAGAAGAAAATGCAAGAAAAAAGAATTAGAAGGAGAAGAAAAAGAATGAGAAAAGGAAGAGAAGAAGATACAAGAAGGATAAGAAGAAAAAAGAAGTAGCAGGAGAAGCAAGTGAGGAAGAGGATCAAAAAAGGAAAGAAAAAGACAAAAGGGGAAAAACTGAAGTAGAAGGCAAGGTAGGAAGAAAAATAGAAGTAGTAGAGAAAGAATGAGGGTGAGGAGAAAAAAGAAGAAAAACAGATAGAGGAGAAGAAGAACAACAAAGTATACAATAAATTCACCTGTCATCAAGTCAGACAAACAACAGCTGCTTTTTGCATAAATTAATAGAAGAAAAAATACACAAAAAACTAAAAACGTTTGATATTTCAGACATAAACAAACATAAATCCCCATGACATACTGTATTACCATACAATAATCATTAATCTTTCATTTTTACATTTTTTCTAGTCTATTCCAGAATTATTACCTACTAAATAAATAAATAACATCCCTGAGCAAGTTAAGTGTCTTATGGGGTAGAAGAAGAAGAAGGAGAAGAGGGAAAACACACCCCTACTGAGTTTCAGCATAATTTTAAAATAATTTGAGGGCTGGTTGTATAACTATGGGTGAAATTATTCCAACGTTGAAAGGTAACAGACTTGGGGGATGATTACCTTTTATACTGATTGCTCTTTCTCTCTCTCTTTCTCTCACACTCTCTCTCTCTGACAATTCAATGACAATTTTATTTTATGTAGGCCTACTTGTAACTTAATTATTCTCTTGTATAATTTTTTGTAATTTTCTCATTGCTCCAGCTTGAAAAATGTAATATAGTGCTAAGGTTTAAGTGTAAGAAAAAACTCCTTTAGTTTTAACCTAAATCAAATAAAATTGATTGATTCATTCATTCATTCTCTCAAGTACCTACTTGTGGGTGACTAAGTGACTATCCTATTGGTTCTGCTTTGATCGGAATTCCTATTTAATTCCTGGATTTCTTGTTCCATGACGAACTGCGTTGTTAATATTAACTTTTCAAGTGAATTCAACGACTTGCAGTCAAATTCTCATTAAGAATAAGTAGAATTCACTTACTCTGTAGGACGAACGTTTTCGAATATTTTGAGATTCATTTTCAGAGGCAATGAAAATGGATCTCAAAGATTCGAAAACGTTCGGCCTACAAAGTTAGTAAATTCTACTTATTCTTAATGAAAATTTGACAGCAAGTCGTTGAATTCACTTAAAAAGTTAATTCCTATTCATTTTCTTTCTTTAATGATATTATTCTCGTTTTTTTTCTTTATTCATATATTTTTCTCCCTTTTCTAATTCTTTCTTCCAATTTGTTTCTACTCATTACATTTAGCCACTGTCTACTAATTTAATTACTTGCTCGTTGCTATTGCGCTCTTTGATGCTCTTATCTCATCAATCTCAACTTCATCATCATTCTCTTTTCTTTTTTTTATCTTCTATTACATAAGTCCGTTGTATCATTTGTTTCCCAGTTATTCATTTTTCTTTTCACTTCTTTTTTTTGCTAAATAAATTTCATGAGTTATGTTTTTTCATTAGCAAATCTTTTTTTCTTCTAATTAATCTTTATAGTTTATTTCAACTATAATTACGTAATCTAATGTCATATATACTTTTGGTTATATTTATTAGTGTTTGCCATAGGTCTTACTAGACCTGGCAAGATAAGATGTATTAAATAAAATTATATAAAATATCTCTCTCTCACTCTCTCTCTTTCTCTCTCTTTCTGAAGAGAGAAAGTGTGAGAGAGAGTGATATCTTTAGTTTTTCAAGACTTCTCAACCGGATCGTGTTGGAGACACTTCGCACTATTGTGATTGGTGATAGTGCCTCAAAATTCTGGGAGTTCTTGATCAGACTCTAGTGTGTGTGAGAGATTGTGTGTGTGTGTGTGAGTGAGAGAGAGTGAGTGATGAAAAGGGAAGTGATAGCCGCGAGCCGTAGCAGGTATCTGTTCAATCAGATAGATAAGCTGTGTTCTCGTAGGTCCTGTTTGTAACGGTGACCAGCTTGATTGGCCAGCAAAAAAGACACTGTTCTCTGCTGAAAATCACTTCCCGGTGGATCGGAACCAACCTAAAACTGTTGGTCCAACTCATAAATCACCATCATCCAACTCATTACCCATGCACAGGTATCAGACCTATGTGGGCTTCATCCTCAAAAAAAAAAAAAAGACATAAGACAGAACGAAATATGAGAATAATACATATTGAAGTAAAAGGCGAACAAGGTGGTGTCAGACTGAAAAATTAGAAAGAAAAAAATTAGAATGGACTAAAAATAATAAAAAGATATATTGGGCGCGTGTAAACGTGGAGTTAAAAATGGTGACAAGGTGAATAATGCTTGATAGACAGAGAGAGAGAGTGAGTGAGAGAGTAACCATGGAGAAGGAAAAAATGGGGGAGAAAGAGACAAGAATAGAGACAGAATCAAGGAAGACAAAGAAAAGTGAAATGAGTTGGAAGAAAAATAGTTCCAGACACCTAAAAGTTGATGACTGAGTGGCACAACGCCTTTGTAGATTAGGAAAGGGTGGAGAAAACAAAATAAAAAAATACTAGAAGGAGGAGAAGTGGAAGGAGAAAAAAAAGAAGTGGTGCGAGGAGGCGTGAGGAAGAAGAAGAGGGTGAGGAGGAGGACGAAGAAGCTGGAGGAAGATAGAGAAGAAAAAGAAAAAAAGGAATAGAAAAGTAAGAAAATTAGATGGAAGGAGAGAAAGGAATAAGAAAAAAAAGAGAAAGAGGAGAAGGAGGAGAAGGAGGAGGTGTAGAAAATCATAAAAGAGGAAGATCAAAGAGAAGGAAAAGAATAAGAAAGAGAAAAAGAAAAAAGAGAAGTAAAAGAAAAGAGGAATGAAAAAGTAAGAAGATTAGATAAAAGGAGAAAATAGAATAAAAAGGAAAAGAGAAAGAGAAAGAAGAAGAAAAATGTGAAGGAGGACGAGGAGGAGAAAATGATGAAAGAGGAAGATAAAAGAGATGGAGAAGAAAAGAGAAGGAGAAGACTAAGAAAGGGAAAAAGGAGAAGAGGTACAAGAAGAAGAAGAAGAAGAAGAAGAAGAAGAAGAAGAAGAAGAAGAAGAAGAAGAAGAAGAAGAAGAAGAAGCTGGAAGAAGATAGGTACGAAAATAAAGAAGAATAAGAAGGAGGAGAAAAGATTAGGTGGGAGAAGGAAGAAGAAAAAAAAAAGAAAAAAAAGGAAGTAGGAGGAGCAGATGGAGAAGAAGATGATAAAATAGGAAAAAGAAAATGAAGGGGATGAAGGAAAGAATAAAGGAGGAGGAGTGAGAGGTGAAGGATAGGAGTGACAGGAGAAGAAGAAGTGGCAGATGAAGAGAAAAAAGAAAAAATAACAAAATAAATGGAAGGGGTGGTAAAGAAGAATAAGAAGAAAGAGGATAGGAAAAAGAAGGAGAGGAGAAGAAGATGCTGCAAAAGATGTAAAAGAATATGAAGTAAAAGTAGTCTTAGTAAAAAGAAACATTGTGAGTAGAAGTAGAAGATGAAGAAGAAGAAGAAGAAGAGGAGAATAATAAAAAAAGAGAAAAAATACAGAAAGGAATAGTGAAAACGAAAAAGCCGTAAGTCACATTGCACCTGTCTTCCCTATCAAAGGGTGGTCTTTGCCCTCTCTCACTCGTCCACTCATCTCTCTCTACCGCTCTCTCGCTCACTCTCATCCCTCCCCTATCCTGCTCGTCCATTTTATCTCATTTTTTATTATACATATTTTTTCCTACCCACAAATCTAACCCTTCCAGCCTAATAGCCTTGACTTCGGAGTCATTGGACCTATTAGGCTTTTAGCCTTCCTTTCACTTTTGTGAGGTGTTATTGCCTATTCATGAAGACATGTGGACAAAATAATATTATTATACTGCTGGCATAATTCTTAGACATGTTGGATAGCTTTTTGATTTAGATTTCAAAATAAAAAAAAATCACCTTTGAAGACCGCCTATCCTTTTTTATAATTTAACTGCCCTGTATAACCTTATAACAATTACATTACCTCATTTCAATGCTTATAATTTATAAATTGAATTTCAGTGATTGTAATGCCTGTTATGTGGGTCAGACCGGTAGAAGTTTCAAATGTAGAATAAATGAACATATTAGGGATTGGAAAGCCCAAAAAGGAGATTCAAATATTGCAAAGCATCTCATTAATAATAGACACAAGTTCAAGGCTGAAGAAAATGTTAAATTTCTGCATTGGATTGGCAAAGGCAAAACAAATTTTAGAAACTTTGGAGATAATTGGGTAGGTAAAAAACGATTCCAATATTAGTTTAAATTATCAAATTTATTTTCCAATTCAATACAACTAACTTTGTTTCATCATATTTCTGACCTATACTTCAATAACGGATTTTCCGTGTCTTTCTAGGTTGACCTTGACTGCATTTCAGTGAGCTTCAATTTTCTAAGTTGAATTGATTCAATTCTATCCTAATTTATTTGTGTATTGTTCTTCTCCTGTGTTACTTTCTAGATGTTCACGGTTTTTAGTTCTTGATTTGATTCTTATTTTTGCTTGTTGCTACTCCCACCAGTGGGCGTGACCTGTTATGGCCTTCAGCCAATCACAAACCGTCAATGAAGGTCAGCCTATCCCTTAGCCAATAGTATCATTCCGTGTAGAGTATATATTAAGCTACTCTGTACTTTAGTTTTAGTTTGTCTGAGATTGGTAATGGAAACTAGTATTTCTATATTTGTAATTAATGTGGTTGTGACAATTTCGTATCATCATTCATTATGGATATCTTCTACAATATCAATCACCTCCACCACTACAAAGAAAGTTACATATTTGTGATGGAATTTCAAATCTGTCAAGTACAGTCAGTGACAGTCGAACCACTGATTCATTGCATTTGATATGATTTCGCACGAATTCCATGTTATTAATTTACATAAATGAATTAATTAATGTCAATATTTAATGAATTTCATGTTATTATTCTCACCTAAAAATAATCACGTCTACGAATAGGCTACAAAGAAGTTATCAGAGATTAGAAAGTGATGTTTTAACATCTGTCGTTATTCGCGACCAAAACCATAGCATAACGAAGTTATTTAAACACTGCTGTCACATTTCGTTACAGACTCTACAGTCTAGAGTCTAGACCAATCAGAGTTCAGCATTTCTCCAATTATTGTCGAACTCATAATGCAGCTGATTTAATCCTAGTTATATTGGGACAAGCTACGACAAGCTACCGCAGTTTTTAAAGAGTCTTGAAAATATAGAAATATTTAAAAAACAACTGAAAAAGTATTTAGTTTAGCTTTTTATAGTGTACAAGAGTTTCTTTCACATCAAAATTAAGCCTCACCTCAACTAATTGAAACTGTAATTGTGGTAACTAGTGGTGTATAAGATTGTATAATTATTAATCTGACTTGTCTTATACTACTTTTAACTGGAGTCTCAAAGACATCTACAAAAAACAAAAAAACAAAATTTTGACAATTCAAATTGAGTTTGAATTTGATTTCAAATCCACAACCGATAGTCAACAATTGAGTATTCATACGTTAGTTTGAGTAAGTTATCCAAGTTATTTTCAAAAGAAAGTAAGTTATGGGTGATCGTAGATAAAAAATAGTGTATGCAACGATTGTATTATGACTGCCTATAAGCCACATGTGAGATGTTTAGAACACTCGTGTCCCAACTTACATCTTAAATGTGGCTTAAAAAGACAGTCATAAAACAATAGTTGTATAAGCTACTATTGTTTTTTTCAGGCATTATCTGAAAAATATATATTATTTTTTTGATAGAGCTCCGTTCAGGAATACTTTTAGGAGATACTTTTTGGGAATCATGAAGTACATTATTTTAATCTCAAAGTTATTAATTTTGCAAAAAAAGTTGAATTGGGCAAAGTAGGCTAGATTAGCGGTGAAATTTTTCGAACCTCAAGTAATATATGATTATTATTAATTAGTTATGATACTTTCTTGGGAACTTTATCAAAGTTATTATTTTCAAAACGGCCGATTTTTGATACTACCTTCTCTTAGGATAAGCTAGAAATAAGTTACCCTTGTTTGGTATACGTTTTCTATACTAACTTGTATGATATTATGTTAGTAATTTATAAAATGCTTTAATTAATCTACAAAAACAAACTTACAGCAATACTTGTAAAGCTTTTTTTAGTGAAGGTTTTAAGTAAATCTAAATTTTTAAGTGTGAATTAACATCAATATTTTGATAACATATTCAAAATTTGTAAAGAGAGCAGTTTTGGACTTGAGTCTGTTGTGCCTTTACATTCATTGTAATTTTTTTCACAATAAAAAAAGGGAAGTGAAAGCCGTGAGCCGTAGCAGGTATCTGTCTAATCAGATATAAATAAGCTACGTTCTCCTGGGCACTCTTTGTAAAAGGTGACCGATTAGAATGGCCAGCAAAAAATACAATTCTCTGCTGTAAAATCACTTGCGAGTGGTTCGGAACCCACCTAAAACTGTAGGTACAGCTCATCAATCACCATCATCCAACTCATTACCCACGCACAAGTCTCAGACCTATGTGGGCTTCATCCTCCAAAAACATTTAAAGTGTACCCAATAACCTCCTCATAAATGTACAACGCTAATGTCTTCCTGAGCTCATGGCTCTCAGTTTTTTTCGAAGAGAATAACTTTTGAAGACGACTGTACCAGCCTTCAGAACGTGTCCTATCTTGTCTGGTGGTTTACCGTTTATATTGCATTTATAGCCCTGGAGCTGCATATATCTGCTGATACGAGAAGACAGGTGTTATTTAAGTGACGGGTTTAAAGGTGTTCCAACTAATGAGCGGTATATTGTGAGATCCACACTTGTGCGTGAAGGAAGTGAGAAAGAGAGTGTGTGAGTGAGAGAGAGGTTGAGGTTGAGAGAGAGAGATAGAAAGAGTGAGTGAGAGAGGCTGTGGGAGGGAGAGAGATAGGGTGAGTGAGTGGGTGAGGGGAGGAGAGAGAGACAGAAAGAGTGAGAGAGAATGGTTGGGAAGGAAAGAGAGCAAGAGAGAGAGAGAGTGGAAAGGGTGAGAGAAAATGGGTAGGAAGGAAAGAGAGAGAAAGATAGTAAGTGTGTGTGAGAGAGTGAGTGGGTGAGCGAAAGACAGAGAAAGAGCTAGGCACAGTGGGTGGGTGGGAGTTAGAGAGAGAAGAGTGAGAGTGAGTGTGGGAATTGGAGAGAAAGTGAGTGTGAGTGATAGGTTAGTAAGGCGGTAAGAGAGAGGATGTGGTAGAACAAATGCCACGAGTACTTAAATACAAATTCGTATTTATTTCAAATGAAAAGAAATAAAGAAGTAAAAGGTGAAAACGGATAGAGAGTAGGAGAAAGAAGACAAGAAGTAGAGAAAGTAGCAGAAGAAGAGGGATAAGAGCAAGAGGAAGAAGAAGAAGAAGGAAAAAAAAGAGAGGAGACCATATGAAAGAGAAAAGCAGGGAGGAGAAGAAGGAGAAAATGAAGTAGAAGAAGCCAAAGGAAAAAATAGAAGAGAAGAAATTGAATTAATAAGTGAATGAGAAGAAGAAGGTGAAAGAGAAGAAAAAAGGGTTGGAAGAAACATGAGGAGGCAAAGGAGGTTCAGTTCCAATCACCTACATTATTTCTATGAAATGTTTATAATAATGGGAAATGCAAAGAAAAAGCGGAATGTCAACAATGCCAACATTACTTCAACAGTGCTTCTGGTTACATTGATAACGTGCAATTGTTTTTCTGTCTTAGTCTCGGATCTCTCTTCATCTCTCTTCCTCTCATATGTCAAATTCGTTTCTAGCATGTTCGAGCATTTCTGAGATAATTTTATCTGTTTTGATAGGAATATCTATATAAATAAAATTAGAGTTTTGTCTGTACATTTATCAGAATTATATATTTTTTGGTTATTTTTACGTTTTATACATCAAATAAGCCGAAAATCGTCTTATCTCACTTTCTGTCTGTCTGTCTGTCTGTCTGTCTGTCTGTCTGTCTGTCTGTCTGTCTGTCTGTCTGTCTGTCTGTCTGTCTGTCACGGCCCCAAAGGCATTTTACGCGGCCTTCTCCTCAAAAACGAGAGCATCGATCGGGATTTTAGTTATTGAACAGTATTGAACACTTTATTGACAATGTCTTTAGCTATAAAAAACTAAATTAACTTTTTTTTTAACAGAGTAATAAACGTTTAAAAACCAAGTGTTTTGCAATTTTGGATACATTTTACGCGGCCTTCTCCTGAAAAACGAGAGCATCGATCGGGATTTTAGTTATTGAACAGTATTGAAAACATTATTGACAATGTCTTTAGCTATAAAAAACTAAATTAACTTTTTTTTCAACAGAATAATAAACGTTTAAAAACCAAGTATTGAGCGATTTTGGATAAATTTCTTCCAAGTTTTATTACAACATAAGAATAAGAACAAATCATGTAATTTATCATGATATATCAATCAGCTGTTCTCAAATATAAATGGTGGGCCCTTCGCGGCGTTATTTACGCTGTCTGCAGACTTGTGTAGTCGGAGCATTGCAGTCTTTTAGGAAACATATGTCTGGTGAATTAAAGCTCATCTTATGTTTTATCAATTATTTCTTTGTTGAAAAAACAAAATTATCTAATTTCAATTTATCGAAACAAAAATTAAAATTTTAGGAAGGTTCGGTTTGTGCCAGGCTCTTGGGAATTCGCCAGGTAGCACTATTATTACCACAATAAAAAGTCACGTAATTTATCATGATATATCAATCAGCTGTTCTCAAAAAATATTCTCTCTGATGCCTCTCACTAAATTGTTTACATTCTAAGTTGTTTACTAAGGGCCCGTTCACACGATACAGTTCTTGTGCGGTACAGTAAATTTGCTGTATCAGTTATTTTGCAGTCCTTCGTTTGCATGTAAATTTCATATTGTATGTTCACACAATACTGTTTCGACTGGATCCAGTAAAAAAAGCTGTTCTAGCCGATTTCTACATTCGGTTTTGTCTTCGAAAACTGTATCACTAAAATCAGCTGTACCGCAAAATAACTATCCGTATCCGGTGGCACATGTATTGTACCGGTAATGGATATGTTCAAACGATACGCTTATTACACTGGAAGCAGTCTTCAGATCGTCAGCATTGATCTTCTTCATTGATATTCTTCAGCATTGATCTTCTTATTAGTGAATTCCAGTGTCCAGAAGTGGAAGATATTAATTGTGAAAATTTAATTTCTCTAATATATGAGAGACCCGCCTTGTGGGACAAGACTTAAGATTAATATAAAAATAATGAGAGGAAAATGTGTGGAATATTGAAACCAGAATTTGCGTACTTTGATCAAAATTTAAGAGAAACCTTCAGTAAGAAACTTATTTAAAAAAATCTTACACAAATAAAAAAATCCTGGACTGGAATAAATAAAACTGAACTGGAAGCGCAATGGAAGAAGGAGGAGAGCACAGCAATAAGATAAGCAGCAAAGCCGGACCGTGTGAACATCACAGTACAGTTGACGCCGTACAGTAAAAAAACCGTACCGCAAAAAAACTGTATTGTATGAACGGGACCTAAGCTGCTAACAACTTCATGATCGTTGCTATCAAAAAAGCCGAAATTCTTATTTGAAAGTCTTATTTCTAAACATAATCCGTACGAAGGACGGGCACAATAGCTAGTCTGGAATATAAACTCTCTCGAAATGGGGATTTCTAGAACAAACGAACTTATTAAAGCGGCTGTGCATGTCAGCATGAGGTCAGCTGTTATTTGAACACCAACACGTTACATTCATTATGTGATGATAGATGTTCTTTGTTCATTGCAGTATACTCAGTGCTATAATAATTGTGATGAATAAAAGCCCGTGACAGACTTGTGCTTCAGAAGTGTTCAGTTTATTATTGAGTGTATTAAAACCATTTATTAGACATTTCTTATTAAACAGTTTATTGGACACTTATTATTTAATTATTGATTGGCCTATTAACAGTCACTAATTAGTTTTTGTACAGTGATTTATCTTGTTATAGAAATGTGCATTATAAGTTGGAAGTTACTGTTTCTTTTATTGATTTTCTTGTGTGATAATTATTTATGAGTGTCTTTTGTGAGTTAATTGTGTAAATGAAGTTTGAGTGATACTTTCATGAGTTGCCAGCATTATTTTAATGATAGAACCTGTAACACTATGAATCACTGTAGACAAGTACTAGTCTCCAATTTCATTCTTGACTTGTCTAACGCCTTTGACGAACTGAGCGACGCTGAACTGCCCATGAAAGGACAATAAAAGGGTTGTTGGTGAGCAATTAAGCACTTCCTGTCTATTCAGAGAAGAGAAGTGTGTTTACACGAGAACAAAAAGCAGTCTGTTAATTTTGAAAAGGGGAGTGACATAGGGTTCGGCACTTGCACCCCTTTTGAATCTAATACAATTCCATTTAGCCCCACAAAAAAAAAACAGGGTGCAGTGCTTATCAAGACTGCCGACTGACAGACCTTGAAGAAAGAAAACGTTGGAGGTTGGAGAGGGAGAAGAGAAGTGCCTACAGTGGGTGAACTCGGAAAAGGGTTTCCATAATATTCTCAAAGATCATCTCCTGTTTTATAGTTTTTTTATTGTTCTTGTCTGAAGTATGAAAAAAATGCTGGTAATTTCATGATTGCTGGTGTTATAGTTGGAAGAAGAATATAAAAAGATAAGAGAAAAAGAAGAACAAGAATTTCAAAAATGAGTATAATATTTCCCCCAAAACTGTTCCAACGTATGGGAGGGAATGATCGAATTTGTTGTTCAACTCTATTCTTTCAAAATGCAGAAGAAGAAAATAGAATAGAAAAAGGAGAAGCAGAGGAAGAGGGGAGGAAGAAGAGATAGAAGAAGAATGTGGTACAAAGAGAAGAAGAAGGAAAAAGAAAGAAAGGGATGAAAAGCAGATGATGGTGAAGAAGAAGTAGCGGGAGGTGGAAAAGAAGAAAAAACTTAACCAAGGAAAGGTGGGAAAAGAAGAAGAATGGAAGACGAAGATAGAGAAGGAGGGAGTATAGTACAAGAACAAAAAATAGAAGTGAGAGGAGATGACGAAGTAGAAAACGAAAAAGATTAATGACAAGGAAGACAGCAAAGAAGGAGAAGGAGAAGAAGAAGTAAAGAGAAGATAGCACAGATGAACAAGAAATAAAAGAAGAAGAAGCAGAAGAAGAAGAAGAAGAAGAAGAAGAAGAAGAAGAAGAAGAAGAAGAAGAAGAAGAAGAAGGAGGAGGAGGAGGAGAAGAAGAAAATAAAGTGACAAGAAGAATAAAAGGAGAAGACAGAGAGATAGAAGAGGCAGTCAGGAGAAGATAGCAAAGAACAAGAAGCAGGAAAAGAAAATTAGGGAAGATAAGAAGAGGAAGATGGAGAAGAAGAAGAAGAAGAAGAAGAAGAAGAAGAAGAAGAAGAAGAAGAAGAAAGAGGAAGAATAGCAAGAAGCCAAAGAAAAATAAGGTTGAAGAGATAGTAGAAATAAGAAAGGTGGGTGCAATATTTTTTTTTACTCTACAGCCCAACATGGGGTGCAATATGGGGCAAAATCACAAAAAAATATTAGGATAGCAGATACCTGTGGTAAGAATACCACTGGTAAAAAATGATTGGCAAAATCCTATGTTACCTAACAGTGAAACGACAAAAAAAATCTGTCCATGACAAAAAAACGTCAAAAAGATTAGATCTAGATGACTATGCAGGTGCTTTAAAGCCTAGCCCTGTAACAATATTATTAATAATATCAAAAAATAGAAATAGAAAAAAACTTATGATTAGCAGAATGATGAAGAAGAAAAATAAACAACAGGGTTTGACAGCCTTGACGTATTGAATCGATGTTTTCAAAAAGATTAATATTTTACACACTGCAGGGTTTGTTATGGCAATATTGCCAAGTCACGGTTTGGGTCCTTTTTTGATAATAATCTACCACCTGAAGGGGTTGCAAGATCATTGAGCTTGTCTGATAGTGATCTTTATAAATGACAGCTTTTTTGGAGTCTGTATATCAGAAGGGGAAGTAGGAATTCTGGCTCAGTTTTTCTTGCCACGCCTAACGAGATCTGTTCAACCAAACCTAACCTAACCTATCGTAGGTAAGTCAAAGTTGATTTGATCTGATCTATCAGATCTCGAAAATTCCCATTTTCACGGGAGTTAAAAATCATGAAACAATTTAAACTTTTTAACAATTCAAGATAGGACAAATTCAATGGTATCACCTTATTCAGCTTACCAAGACAGTCCAAATTCATGTATCCAACCCTAATTTTCCACTGATAATTGATTGGAAAAAATAATAGTAAAATTATTGGGTGTGGTCGCCTGCGCTATAAGCAGTACCGGTTCTAGCTCAGTTTTCTCAGCTACACCCTTTTCTAACCTAACGAGATCCGCTCAACCAAACCTAAGCTAATCCAGCATAGGTATAGCTGTATAGTCCAAAGTTAATTTAAGCAAACATTTTAGATCCCGAAAATTCATGTTCCTGTGGGAACTATACCGCAAGGTATTGCTAAGGGCTCTAAAAAATATGAACTTTTGAACCACTCAAGTAAAATTAAATTGAACGGCGCCATCCTGTTCAGCTTATCAAGACAATTCAAATTCATGTATTAAATACAGTTTTCCGATGATAATTAATTAGAAAAAATAATAATAAAATTTTTGGGCGTGGCCGCCACACTATAAGCACTGACAGTTCTGGCTCAGTTTTTCTCTGTCACACCCTTTCTAACCTAACGAGACCCTCTCAACCAAATTAAACCTGAAGTACCGTAGGTATTGCTGTATAGTCCAAAGTTTTAGCTAACGTTTTATATCTCGAAAATTCTCACTTCCATGAGAACTAGGATTATCGAGGTAGCAGTGATACTGTGCATACGTTGTCAGAACAGGCTCTGCGAATTTTGAAGAATAGAATATTAATTCGAACGGATAAGTAGTATTTTTGTTTATTATTATTAGTATTTATAATATCTTAATAATTTACATCATTAATTTGTCTATTATAATTTAAAGTATCTTAATAAAAAGTCAAATTCTATTTTCAAGGTTAGGTGTACCGATATTGATAAATTTCTTGTAATTAAATAATAGTCTCGAATTGACAATTATAATAAATTAAGTAATACTTCATTAAACATTTAACGTAAATCAATTGAAAACAATTTTTAGCTAAGAAAATGAGTCCAAACAAATCATCTAAATCTAATTGTTTAACTAAAACGCAGGAACTTACGCGTTCTCAATATTACTAAAAAAATCTCCTTCAGCTCTTAAACCTACTGTAGATGTAGAAGAAAAGGTTGCTAAACTATTGAGTGATCACACCGAATTAAAAACAAAATTAGAATCATCACTAAAAAATTCTGAGGAAGAACAAATCACGGAAAAATTTAAACTTTTTAACCATTCAAGATAGACAGAAAAAATATTGTTGTGATAGGGTTGGTGGATCACATAAAATCTCTGTAAGTTATTGTAAAATTGCAGCAGGAAGACCATAAAACTGAAATACTAAATCTCACAAGTCAATGTAGGTCTATGTCAGAGGAAATCGAAATATTAAAATCAAAAATAAACTTAGCTAATGTAAGATCTGAACCTCTGATCAATACAAAAAAAGTAGAACCTAAATCAAATGGGGAAAAAATAAATAGAAATGGTCAAACAAAAACGTATAGTCAGGTTTTGCAAACAGCAACCAAAACTAAAGTAAGGGCAAATAACGATAGGAAAGGTAGAGTACTGCTCTTGACATCCAGCCATGGACGAGACTGTAGTGACCTACTAAATAAAAGATTAAAAAATAAGTATGAAGTTCATAGCTTTTTCAAACCAAGTGCCCCTATAAACGCTATCGTAGAGTCAGCACAGGAACAAACTAAAGATTTTGGAAAAAACGATTTTCTAATAGTACTGGGTGGCTCAAACAATATAAATGAACCTAATCTAAAACATCTTCCTGAAATAAATGAAAAAATTAAAGAGATTGTGCCACTCAGCCAAAAAACAAATGTAATAATAAGTACAATTCCGTATAGGTTTGATAGGCCAGAGCTAAATGAAGCCATTAAGTCAACAAATAAATCAATTCATAATACAATCAACAGCCTAAAAAATAAGAATTCTAAGCAGTTGGGGATTTGTTTTCTAAATGAAAGGCTGAAAAAACAAAACTTCACTAATCATGGTCTACATCTAAATCAATCTGGCAAAGTAATATTTTGTAAAAGGCTGGCAGAGCTGATTGAAAGTCGTTTGCAATCTACTGTCAATAATTCTCCTAAACAATCATCTAACGAACCTTTTTTAGTAAAGTGGCTCAAAACCGGGAAGGGAAAATAGTTTCAAATGATAAATTCATATCTTCAATTGTATTAAAAGACGTTAATCGATCAGGAAATCAGGATAGCATTAGTGGAAGGAACTCTTGTAACAATCTGATAGGCTCCCAAGATTCTAGTTTCAAGATTCAAGATTAAGAGATTAAGTAGATGTACTTCAATCTGCAAAAGCAACGCTAACGTAATAAGGAATGATAGGGAAGTACTGACTGTGTTCCATTAGAATATTCAATACATTCGTAACAAAATAGATAGAATCGAAGTATTTTGAAAGAAGAGGCTCCTGATATAGTTATTTTCACCGAGCATGGTTTAAAAGAAGATGAATTGTCACGACTTAATATTCCAAAGTATTCATTGCGTCGTATTACAGGACATCTCATCGAAGTGGGGGAGTAGGTGTCTTCGTTAAAAATGCTAAGAATATGCAAACATTTAATTTAGAATACACTAGTCCAGTTAGCAGATTTTGCATCATACTGTAGACCTCTGAATATCAAATTGTTACGCCTACTTCGATCCTCTAGCCCGACGACCCGTTTCAAAAGAACTTTATTTTGATGTTTTAAAGTTTTTATATCTTCTTTTACTATCTTATTGTCCTCTATAACCGCGCCTATTGCTGCACTAAGAGAGGTAATGTCACTTTTTGTCGCCACTTTTTGTCGTCTTGTCTATATCCACTAATTTCTTTTCGAATTCCGCAAAATATTTTTAATATCTCCTACCTCCATGCCTCTCTGTTCTAATGAGTGTTTCTTGGAACTTTGTAAAACTGCTTCTGGCGAACTCCTGGGCCGCACACGTTTCGCTGAACCTGAAGGCGAACAATAACTTTTAATATCCTTCTGCATTCGTGAAGAACTTGGTTGAACTTAGCGAGATTCCAGTCTTACAATAATTACAGCAGTTCATTAAAAAAATTTACGATTTACAAGAATATGACCGTAGGACCGTAGAAAATTATTGTGAATTAGGTATTGTAGTATACAATGTGGCGGGTTTGCGAGGTAAGCCTTACAATGACTTGTTTAATTTTTTGAGAAGATTTGATTGTTTTATTTTGTTAGAAACATTTATTGAAGAGGGAAATCAGGAAGAAATTCTAGGATATCTAAAGGGATATAAGGTATTTTGGGATTTCGCAGTCAGGGAGTCGCGCTTAGGTAGAGCAAAGAAAGGGCAACTTTTATGTTACAAAGAAAGCTGTAATCACTTGACTATGAAAAATATGTATAATAGGACAATATTAGAAATGGTAAGGAATGGTAGGAAAATCTATATTATACCAGTTTATTTGAGTGGGGGGTCGGAGGATGAATGGAATAGGGATTTTAATCTACTATGGGGTTTTCTGTTGGAATGGGAAGGCATGAGTAATTTAATTGTAATGGGGGATCTTAACGGAAGGGTGGGTGAATTTCAAACTCTCCCGCAATATGTTGTTCGTAAAGGTAGCAGGGTAACTTGTACTAGGAATTCCAAGGATTTTACTAGTAATCGTATTATATTAATACTCGAATTATGTGAAGATTTTAATTTTGCAATTATGAATGGTAGGATTAAAGGTGACTCACAAGGAGAATTTACTTATATCAGCAGTAGAGGTGCATCAGTAATTGATTTTTGTTGTATTTCATTGGAGTGTCTAGATATTGTTGAAGAGTTTTGTGTAATGAATGAATGTTTCTCAGACCATATGCCTATCTGCTTAATGTTGAATGAAAAAAAAAATTACCGTGAATCTGTATATCCCCCACTGCCGAAATTCAAATGGAAACAATCAGACAAATATTGGTATGCTTTACGACTATCGGAGAGTTGTAGTGGGATAAATAATTTACCGCAGGACGTAGATAATGCTATGGCTGTATTAAATGAGCTTATCTTTAAATCGGCAAGCGATAAATAATTGTCATTCAAGCCAAATGCGAATATGTTCAATAAGCAGGGTTTGTTCGATAAGGATTGTGAAAAGAGTAGATTGAAAATGTTTACGCTGTTGAGGTTATTTAGGAAAACCAGCTCTGATATAGTAAGAATGAATTATTTAAGCGCGGCAAAGGAGTATAAAGAACTTTGCAAGAATAAGAGAATTTCATATATAAAACAATTAGATCTCAAATTAAAAACAGTAAAAGACCCAAAAACTCTGGGAATTGATAGGGTATTTTAAAGGTAAGGTGTCATTGAGCGCGACAATTATTACGTCAGAAAGTTGGGTAAAGCACTTTCAGCAATTATACTCACCTGCTAGAAGTGAACCAACAAATTATGCAGCACCATTTGTAGAGGATTATGATTTGGATAAGGAAATAGAGATGGATGAAATTCATTCGGCTTTGAGAAGGCTTCGTGAGAATAGGGCACCAGGAGATGACAGAATACCGGGAGAATTTTTTAAGAGATCACCTTTTGAGTATAGGGAGCTCCTATCAGAATTTTTTAATAATATTTTTGTAAATGAAACCGTGCCCGCAGGCTTCACCAGGTCGATCATATTTCCCCTACATAAGAAAGGTGATAGATCAATTGTTTCAAATTTCAGAGCTATAAAGTTTCGTTAATTCTTCTGCTAAAGTGTTTGTAGGAATACTATTGAAGAGAATAGAAGAATGGATAGAAAGCAGAAAAGTAATAGGGGAGAATCAGGCAGGTTTCCACAGTTGATAACGTGTTCACACTCCACAGCATAATAAAGTATAAGTTGAGCGTTGAGAAAAAGAAAACTTATTGCTTTTTTATCGATTTCAAGGCCGCATTCGATAGTGTGGATAGAGAAGCTCTATTTTACAAACTTTACAATTTGGGACTTTCGAATAAATGCATACATTTGATAAAGAATCTCTATAACAAAACAGAGGCTGTTGTGTGGTGTAATGGAGAAAAGACTGAAAGTTTTAACATTGGAAGCGGATTAAAGCAAGGCTGCTTGGCCACGCCGTTATTATTTCTTATCTTTGTACATGACATATGTGAAAAGATAGAGGGAGGCTTAAACATAGATGGTTTCAAAGTTAATACTCTACTGTACGCAGACGATATGGTAATTTTTTCAGATAACCCTGTGGTATTACAGAGAATATGCGTTGGAATCTACATTTGAATATGTCAAAATCAAAAATAATGGTATTTAGGAAGGGCGGAAAACTATGTAAAAATGAGAAGTGGTTTTTTGGTGAAGAAAGATTAGAGGTTGTGAAACAATACAAGTATCTATGAGTCACGTTCACCCCTGCATTATCAATGCGCCCACATTTCAAAAATAAAGTGGTAGCTGCAAAATATGGGATTAATAGTGTATGGCGTAAGCTCATTTTGAATGACGATGCTCCCATTTCAAGAAAACTGTATGTGTATAATGCTGCGAGTAGGGCTGTGGTAACTTATGCTGCGCAGATGTGGGGCTACATTGAGTCTGACGAGTTAGAAAAGTTCCAACGGTTTTTCATTAAAAAATTACTTTCCTTGTCAAGAAATACACCAAATTATGTTCTTTATCTCGAGTCTGGACTCTGGAGTAGATACAGTGTGGCTGTATACTTTTGTCATACACTTTAATTTTATATTGAAGACCCTTGCACTCCCTGCTCACAGGTTTCCTAGAATTCTCAGCGAAATTTTTATTAGAAGAAAATGTGGGTGGTATCAGCATTGGTTGAGACTGTGTCGAAATTATGATATAGATTGGCCAGATAGACTTGAAGATAAGGATAAGTGGAGCGAAATGGGCCAACTTCTAGTCACAAAAATTAGACAGACAATTCGCAGTAAGTGGTTAGATAGGGCTAATGTGGCGCAATTCCACTCGATATATGCTGCACTCAATAAAGAGGAGAATCTTATTAGAGGATATATAAATGATAGGAATAAGCAGCATTTCATAAGTATAATCTTTAAAACTAGAGGAGCTCTATTGCCGCTTAATTACAGGCCCGAAAGACAGGAAGAAACGTTTAGATGCTCCATGTGTGATAGTCAAGAGATTGAGGACACCTACCATTTTATAGGGGAATGTAAAATATTGGGGGAAATTCGAAAAATCTGGTTCAATAAGTGGAGATTGGGAAGAAGAGAAGTTGTCGAGTATTTGAATGGTAGGAGTTGGAAACATCTGGTAGGATATGTGAAGGCCGCATTGAGTTATAGAAGGGCAATCATTGAGGAGTTCAATTATTGATAATGTGGTAAATAAATAGTGCAAAAGTATGTGCCTTATCACCCAATTCATTTTTACCAAAAAATATAGTCATCTTTTGTTCATGTTTTTGAAAAAAAAATATTGTTGTCCATTGCAAACCCAGCCACACTTATGTGTGGGTAATATCAAGTTTCAGGCCTAAAATACTGAAATGATCCTCAACTTCGGCTGACAGCAAATTGCCAAGCCTAATGAACTGTGTTTTCTTATAATTTATTTAGTTTGGTTTTATTTCAGGATTTACAAAGACTTTCGATAAAATTTATTTTTATTTTTACTCCTTATTGTTTGGAGCTACATCTGATAAAGCTATTTTTTCTTTGTTTTGTACTCAATAAAGTTCAAGTTCATTCATTCATTCATTCATTCATAAGCTACAGTGACTCTATAAAGACAGAGTGGCCATTGAATATCACGCTTCTGATTGGATAGCTCGATCACGTGGTACAAATCCGCCATGAAGATTCCAAACAAACTTTGGAATCCTATGTAATTCTATTGCAATACTGGAATTATATTATTTCTTCTACGCATCGGAAACAAATTTTGAACGTACGATTTATTCTGTCAAGAATTTTGATAGGTAAGTTAATTATATTTTAATATAGACCTACTCGTAGATGTGAATTTTAAAAATAGATCTGATATTGTTGTTAAAATGCTCATATTGAAGCACTCTTTGATGGGGTTAATTCAGTAACCTATTTCATAGTTTTTATTATATTTAGGTTTTATTTATTGCTCAAATCCTCAAATGATCTCCATGATACATAGTAGAAAGCTTGGCAAAGGTTAAATTATTGAAGAAGGGGAGTAATAATTCCTTTATATCGTTTCTTAGGCTTAGAACGAATTTTGTAGGTTAGGACTTCAAGTTAATGAACTGTAAAATTATAAACTTTACTTTAACCATAGACTAACTAAGTAGTGTATATAACATAAAAGAGTATATTGTCTCTGCTCTAACTCACTTAATAATATGTAACTACTTAGTTCAGCAAAAGTGAAGTAGGCTATAGGCTACACAATATGCACAATCTAGCGATAGCGAGTGTGTTCTATCGCTATTGTAGATAGTTTATAGTTGGAAACTACATTGCTCTAATCAAGCTCTTTGTCAATTAAATTCCCTCTAGTGAGTTTAAATGGGTCTTTATGGGTGAGGTCGTTGACTAAAGTATTGATAAACTTTTGTCTGATCTGGTGAAGTTGGGAGGTTTGGGGATGAAGCTGTACCCCATACATATTTACTTATTTATTCATACATGGTAAACACCATTTAAAGTTTTAGTTTTACACATTTGCATCAAATAACAATGAGCATGAATCTATATATAAATTAAGCACAACAATCAGCACTAGCAGAAGGCCAGGCAACAAAAGCAAAGATAATAATACATATTGAATGTGTTACATATACAATGTAGAATAGAAAATATTTTTATGTGTACTCTTATTATTAATGTTCTTTTATTTTTTCCAGGTTACATAAAGGAACCTGGCACTTTTAGTTAAATTTTCCTGAATATCAATACTTGAATAATTTGCTCAAAAGGTAAGATTGTAAGCTTCCCTTTTTCAAGTTGTTAACTTTGGGGTAAACCCCAGAGGCTTAAACCATTTTTTATAGAAACAGAATTTATTAATTTTAAATTCATCAGTGCTATTAATTTATACTGAAGTCTTCCACAATGGCGGATATTAACAACAGCATTGAATAGCTGATGGAAATCGATGAATGCTACTGTACAAAATTATTGGTTACCACCAGGAATCGAACCGCGGACCTCCCAATTGCCCAACCAGGCGCCTTAACTACTAGACTATAGTGACCCTTCGGCATAGCAGCACTCATTTTAAACTTGGCCATTCCGCGGAATTCGAAATTAATAATTCTGTTTCTGTATATTTGTCAGTTTGTTAATTTGTCGGTTACTTCAAACTAATTTGTGAGATACGAGCCAATATGGCCAAGTTTAAAATGAGCGCTGCTGTGCAGCAGAGTCACTATAGTCGAGTGGTTAAGGCGCCCGACCGGCAATTAGGAGGTCCGCGGTTCGATTCCTGGTGGTGACTGATAATTTTGTACAGTAGCATTCATCGATTTCCATCAGCTATTCAATGCTGTTGTTAATATCCGCCATTGCGGAAGTCTTCAGTATAAATTAATAGCACTTTGAATAATTTGAAATTAATAAATTCTGTTTCTGTATATTTGTCAGTTTGTTAAATTTTATCAGTTACCGTACTTCAAAGTAACATTTTTTATATTTTATGCCTTAAATTCTTCTGAATCACACAATTTTGCTGTCTATTGCATTCTTAGTTTGAAATTTCAGTTCATTTACAATAATTTACAATTACAATTTTTGTAGGAGAAGCAGTGAATATTATTTTCTAGATCACATTATTTTGTTAATTAAACTTGGGACCTTCCACATTGTTTTGAAAAAAAAATGTTTGTAAATATTTAATAAAATCCTTAGTCATCACTAATGACTGCAGTTGTAACATTGGAAAATATTACTATCACCTCATTTTTTATCCAATCAAAACCCCTTTTACTCAATGAAACCTCATTGACAAATTTTGAAAAATAGAATTTTCAAAATTGAAAAAGTTCGTCACTATCTGTAAATATTGTTAATATAATTATATTTTACAATATTGATTCACAGTTTTTATTTTGATGTTTAATAATGTTTCAGATGGTTGGATGTTCAGCGTTTGGGTGCACAAATAGATCCGAGAAGGGGTTTTTAATGAAAAAGTTTCCTAAGGATCCAGTAAGGAGAAAGCTATGACAGGGGTGCCCACAGGGGGGGGGGCTATGACGCAGACTGCGTCATTGGAATTCTTGGGGGGGGGGGGGGGTTCCAAAAAACGTTTGGGGGGGGGGCGAAAAGTTGATTGAAACCGTGTTTAACGTGACAACATTCAAAAATATACTACGAAGTCACCAGATAGAATGTCAATCAATGAAAATATATTCTGTGATGTTTTCCATGACGAAATACTTAATGAAAATATATTCATAATTATTATTATACAATTGAATATGAATAATTAGCTAAAATAGTTATGTTTAGGATTTGTGCAGGAAGTTATTATTCAAACTTAGCAAGACGCTAAGCGAGTGCTCTGAAAGAGGTTTATACAAATTTACTCTCCTTAACAGTTACTAGTTAATCAGCAGAAAGAGCAATAAGTCGATTTAAAATTATCAAAAACAGACTCAGATCAGCTATGGAAGACTCATGGTTGTCCAATTTAATGGTTCTAGCTGCAGAAAAAGATGTACTTAAGTCTATTTCTAACGAAGAAATAATTGAACGATTTTCTGTTTCCTCATCCCAAAGACAAAAACGTCTATGTGGCGTTTAGAGAGATAGATTAGAAGGTGCCTAGCTAACTTGTAGATGGTCACAGCCTACAAATTTAAAATGTTTGACTTCAAACTGTTGATGTTTTTCATGTATTTTACGATAACTACTTACTAATAAGTAAGAACTGCTACAGCAAAACTTACTAAATACTAAAAATTCAGTAATTTTTCATAACTTTGTCTTTATTTTGTTTTTGAAAGACACTTCTTTCGATTGTGAGTTGTAAATAACTATACCGGTACATGAAATGTATAAAGGAATGTTTAAAGGAACAACTTTGTACAAATTATTTAACCTTAATGTAATTGGTACACCGAACATAAACTTATAGGTATTTCATTTTTATTGAACATTGTGTATTTGTAATAATATTTTATTGTTTAAAAAACATTTAGGTTCAAATTCTTATTTAGCTATTCTGCAATTAAGTTTATTGAGCAGAAGTTCATAGATTCATTCCATTGATATTTCTATTTTACCTTTACAAAAAAATGTTGCCTATGTAAAGAATCTCAAGAAATATACATACATTTTGTATATTATCGACTGGGTTTGAATTTTTTCAATAGTTATAGAAATCTTCTTTTAGTTTTAGAAAGAATACGGGGGGCTTTTTTCGCATTTTTTTGGGGGGCCTAATTTTAGTGGGGGGGGGGTTGGTGCTAAATTTAGGGGGGGGGGGTGCGTCATGAGGCTTAGGGGGGGTGGACACCCCTGGCTATGAACAGCCAAAGTAAAAAGAAAAGGATGTACACCCAGTGAGAGTAAATTCAATAAATTCTTTCTCGATTGAAGATAAAACTATGATAGTGAAACATTTGTATAATGACCGACCGAAAAATGAAAAAGATACCTTTTTTATGGGACTAATAGAACGTATAGATGTTGTAAGAAAGAGGCCGAGAAAGGAAGAAAATATTAAAGCCAGAGTGTCGAATTTTAAATACTTTGTTTTGTGTAAAAGTGAAAGGGTTAAAGTGTCAAAAAGGCTTTTCTTAATCTCTATAGCATTTCGAATAAACAAGTGTATAGATTGACCCAGCTTATTCTGAACAATGAAGTGCCAGTGGACAAACGAGGCAAACATGAAAATCGTGGAAATGCAGTAGCTCCTGATGTGATTGCAAAAATAAATGATCATATAGAACTGTTTCCAAAGAAAACATCTCACTACAGCAATACTATCATCACTTATCTAGATGCTCAACTCACAGTGAAAAAAATGCATGAACTTTTTTGTATTAAATATCCAGATTTGTCAAATACTGTGAACTACGAATCTATTATCTCAGATATTACAAAGAAAATTTTGGCTTTAGATTTGGAAGGCCACAAGTAGACGTTTGGTCTACTTGTGAACAACTAGAGTGTAAAATAAAATCCAGTGCTTTGAATGACAATGCAAAACGCGTCGCTGTCGCCGAAAAAATCGTGCATAAAAGGCAAGCACAAAAGTTCTATCGTAAATTAGATGAAATTACTAAATAAAAGGCAAGCACAAAAGTTCTACCGTAAATTGGATGAAATTACTAAATTAAGTTCAGAGAAAGACAATGTGGCTGGAATCTTCTTCGATTTCATGCAGAACCTGCCATTGCCTTTCTTACCGGTTCAAGAAATGTTTTACTTGCGAAAAATATGGATGTATGTGTTCTGTGTACATAACTTGGGAAATAACACGGCTACATTTTATACTTATCATGAAGGGGGGGCCAATCGTGGTCCTAATGAAGTCTGTTCATTTGTATTTGATAGCATTAATAACTTACCACCTAATGTCGATGAATTACATATTTTCAGCGATGCATGTGGGGGTCAAAATTGTAATCATACATTGGTACGGTTTCTTTTGGCTCTGGTTGCTACAGGTCGCTTTAAAATAATACGACAATATTTTCCTATTCGCGGACATTCTTTTTTGCCGTGTGACCGTGATTTTGCCACTATAAAACGTTTCAAATCAGTCTTGCTGAGGATGGGGTAGGTACCCTGAAACCATGGTACTGTAATTTGTGTAACAAATAAAGTGGAATTCGACAACTTCTTGAGTTTTTAACTATAAAACGTGTTGTTAGGCGCAGTGATAAGAGTCTACATCCCTTCTGATTATAACTTGATGATATCAACATCAAGGAAAATATTGAAGGCTTTCAAAGTTCATGAAGTTGAGACTGATCAAGTATTTGATTTTAAAAATTGGTGGCCAAAATATTTCAAAAAAATTACAAAGGAATTGTCCAGTACTTTGTCGCCCAGGTCAATGAATGACAGATCAGCTGTTAGAAAGGGTTCTCTCAGCTCATTACCCACCTCAATCAATAGCAACTCAGTAACAGCTAATATAAATGCCTTACCCTCTACTTCCTCGACTTTTTCTGAAAATCTCAAGCCACCAGTTGAGATGTTTTCAGTTTCAAAATATAGGTACTTTAAATATAGTTCAACAAGCCCTGGTTATGTGATTGCTAGTCGGTTCATTGATGGTGTTGTGAAACATGTTTTTAATCTCAAGAAGAGCAATGTTGCTGTGAATTTTCCTCCAAAAGACAAATCATGCAGTGAAAAGTGTCCAATTAATAAGAAAAAAAAATAGATGACTTGAAGAAAATAATACAGTATATGTGGGGACTAAAAGCAAAAGGTGCAAAGTCCATTTTTTTTCGAAATTGAGTTATTGGTACCACTGTATGCTGTATTGTGTCTAGTTTTAGAATATCGAACTCTTAGAAGCAAAATCAGCTTGGAAATACTTTATTTTAATATCTGAAAAGTGGCCTTAGATGCAAAGTCTGCAAAATCCAAGTTCAAATGTTGACGTCTGTGAAGCAAAACCGACAAAATCCAATTCCACCAATCAGAGTCCGTAATTTAGTCATGTGATCACTTTCAGTGATGGCCGCATGACCGCATTGTTCTATTATTGTTTACTGTCTGTGAATGATTGTAGTTGAAAAGTTTATTAAATTATTCATAGTTTTAATAAGCTTTTTAAAAGTAAAAGTGTAATGGAACCTGACAAAGAAGATGGCATTACACCTGTATCGCCTAGTAAAGCTCGGAAAAGGCAGCGTCGTCCTGAAAAGTGAAAAAGAAATGCCATTCTTCTCGAGAAGTATGTTGGTGACCAGGAAGATGCTGATGAGTATTAAGACGTAGTAGAACCTGAGTGTGAAGAGACCGAAGAATCACCGGAGACTATAGTATAGACAAAGCCAATTTAACTTCAATTTTCATTACTTCATTCGTTTTTTAAAACCCTTAATACTTCTTTTTTTATTTATAATAAAAAAGTTACTTTTTAATCCTTGTGTAAGTTTCTTATTTCCTTGATAACTGAGTAGTATTATGGTTAAGGCAACGCTAACATTATGGTTAACAGTGCTGAATTTCAATATAATGTTAAAATAGGTGGTGTTAGATCTAAATGCCTAAGATACATTCATGATCTAAAGCAGTAAAATAAAAGGTTGGTAGCAAAATCAGCAAAATCCAAAACTTGAAAGCAAAACCAGCAAAGTCACAACTAAAAACTGCTGTAACCACTCAACAAATGAGTTTTCAGTCATAATACTTTGTGAAAGTTCATTATTAATATATTAGAATTTATAGAAAAAAAATCAGCCTTCTACCTTTGGTGAAACTACCTCAAATTTTCTTTTGGCTGTCCTGTAAAATTCACTTAAGTGGACTTTGCAGCTTTTGCTTTTAGCCCCCACATATATTCCTGAAGGGTATATGGTATTCTACAACAGACTCTTACAGTGGCCACAAACAGCCACTGAAGGAGAAGATGATAAATGATGTAAAAATGAAAAAAATACGTTTTTAATTTTTTAAACTCGTAACCATATTTTCAATATTTTATTATTATTTTTGTCATCTATAAGTATCTTATCAATAGATTTATGTTATGCTCAGTAAGTTTCTGTGTTTCAATTCACTCAAATTCCCACAAAACAGTTGAAATACATTAAAAATATATTGTGAATATTGATGAGTGGAAAAAGGGAATGAGTCCAAGAAATTTGAATTTAAATAGCTAAACAATTTACTTTTTAAAGCGAAAATTTCATACTAAAGCATGCAGCTTAGTTAGAACAAAAAATCACCAATAGATATCAAAACTGATGGAAGTCAAATAAAAATGGTATAATGTTTTCAATATAAACTTAATAAAACAACTTTTGAATGGAAATTAACTCACGTTATGGCGTGACGGCTGTTTCGCTCTGTTGTCTAGAGCATCGTCAGACGACCCACAGTACACTGACTTAAGGTATGAGTTGGAGGGTTATGTATGTTGGAATGGTGAAGGGGTGGGGGGATGAGTAGGCGGGAGGTATGAAATTGGGATTATTTTACAAAATAAGGTATGAGTTGGAGGGTTATGTATGTTGGAATGGTGAAGGGGTGGGGGGATGAGTAGGCGGGAGGTATGAAATTGGGATTATTTTACAAAATAATCCCAATTTCATACCTCCCGCCTACTCATCCCCCCACCCCTTCACCATTCCAACATACATAACCCTCCAACTCATACCTTATTTTGTAAAATAATCCCAATTTCATACCTCCCACCTACTCATCCCCCCACCCCTTCACCATTCCAACATACATAACCCTCCAACTCATACCTTAAGTCAGTGTACTGTGGGTCGTCTGACGATGCTCTAGACAACAGAGCGAAACGGCCGTCACGCCATAACGTGAGTTAATTTCCATTCAAAAGTTGTTTTATTAAGTTTATATTACATATTAGTGGAAACAAGATGGATCTTCAACATCATAATGTTTTTTTTTATTTTCTGGAAAACTAGGTGCAGTGGACTCATTCCCTTTTTCCAATCAGTGATTCATTATGAAAAAAATATCAACTTGTTGAAAAGATGACCTTGGAGAAAAATCCGGGGAGTTTCACTTGGAAGATTCCATATCTCAAAAATAATTTTAACATTTTCTCTAACAATAGCATGATATTCGTAGGGCCAAGAACTTTGATAAAAAATGTTCAAAATTCCACTGCACAGTCTTAAGCCTGTAATTTTAAGTCGCCGTTTATAAGTCCCGTGATGGACTAACAATATATATCAGGCTGGCCCAAAACTTGCTGAAAAATATGGAAACAAAACAAAAGTTACTTCTAGCAGTCTTTAGAAATATATTTTTGTAGGCTATAGTTTTTCTACGCCTACCATTAAGTTATTTATGCTAATTCCCGGTTGAATATTAAGCAGGTTGATGCAGGCCTAGTTTTGATACATAATTATTTAATTTTTAGAAATCTATCCTACAAGCAAAAATTTTAAAATTAATGTAATAGGCTTAGAAGTAACAACCAAATTCATTTTCAATGTCGTATGAGCAAGCTTTCAGGTTACGGCACCTTTATTTATTAACTACCTTTTACTATTCCAAGACAATGTTGGAAATGGAAAAATGCTAAGTAGAGATTTTACCGAAGTATGTAGACTATTTAAGAAGGTGCCTATGCTTTACAAAGTGAGGTGAGCGATTTTACTTATAATCTCGTATAAGCTCCATTATACGATTCAAACAGATGGAATCTTCATGGCGGCGGCGGGAAATTATAATGCCAATGTCTTTATAGAGTCTCTGTTTGTAGCATAAGCAAGTTGACAACGCTATCTGATGTGGATGTGAGCAACTGCATTAGGCTTTTCTGTACTCTAAAAAATGAGTAGCGTTTAATTTCGTAATTTGATTACATCACTTACATTTTGT
Organism: Conomelus anceps; assembly: GCA_948455865.1. Lineage (NCBI taxonomy): Eukaryota > Metazoa > Arthropoda > Insecta > Hemiptera > Delphacidae > Conomelus > Conomelus anceps. The sequence continues at coordinate 8,219,932 of OX418222.1, forward strand.
GTCTGTGATTTTCAGTGTTGAAATTCATTGCAATTTTAATAATTCAAATTATTTTGTAATTTATTAATCAATCACCTTTGATTTTCGAATCCTATTTCTGCTAACTACACTGCAGATCGCCACTGCACATTGAGTTGAACATGACAGAGACGTATTTAGGATGATTTAAGTTATAGTCTATGAATGTCACATGAAGTCCTATCAGAGATGTAGGTTTATTTTTTGGAGGATCAATTCGATTTAAGGACCCTGTTTTGGGGTACTATCTAATTGATCTATTTTCATTATTAAAATTCTTGAGGCAGGCGGGAAGTAGGTTAGTGACTTATCGAGTGTAGTGTCCAGCAGTATTTGATCAGCCTTCCAAGAGACACGAAAATTTCGGTACTTATCTCGATTGCGATAATAGGCTAGCATGGAATAACGTTAAACGGACAAATAAAGCTCTGAGTAATTTTCTTTTAGGCTATAAAATTCAATATTTTGTCAAGGTAGTGTAACTAGAGATGAGGCGTATTTACTGGAACAGGTATTTTTACTGAGTATTTGAACGTACGGACTAGCACCTAGTATTCGAAGAACAAAATACTCAGATATCTTTGAGTATTTCTAGTAAACTACGCGACTTCAGTACGGGCAGTGACTTCAAGTCCCCACTCCAATTTACGGAGTGGGAGTGGAGCTTTGTAATTTGCAGTTGCACAGTAGCACATTTCTCATTATAGAACTATTCAGATACTCACTCACTCTTTCTCGCCCACTCTCTAACTCTCTCTCTCTCTTGGTGGGTTAAGTGGAAGAGGGGGCTCTTATGCCTCAACTTCGCCCACAGCACTTTTATTACTTGTAAAGTGCACAAATAAAAGTCATTTATCTATCTATCTATCTCTCTATTCACTATACTCGATTGTAGGCGCATGCTTAGTTGCGTCGCGTATGGCGTACGCGCATACTTTTCCAGTACAAATACTTCTTGAGTACGAGTCGTTTGTTACTCAAGCGTCTCAAGACTCGAGTCTTGCCGTCTGCGTCTCATTTCGCTACAGCACATCTGAGAGCAACTCAATAATTAGATTCGTGCTGTATTTAACGTGAGTAATAAAGATTTGTGCTGTATTTAACGCGAGAAACAGTAGTAGTACCAGTACCGCAGTACGATACTCTCTTGTGCATGTACTCTCTTACTCTGGCAAACTAGCTAATATAAAATACTACCTAGTATTTTGGAACAGGTATTTGGAATAGGTATTAGAACATACTAGTACTCGGAATACTTAGTATCAGAAAAACCTAGTACGACCCATCTCTAAGTGTAACCCACTACGTGAGTAAACAGGGTCTCCACCAAATATGTAACCACTTAAATATGCAATCATCTGTGCCATGTATGTAAAGGGCCGTGTAGCTCAGGTAAAATTAAATAATTGATTATCTCACAACAAAATATAATATTATTTTATTACATTGACTTCAATACAAGTTATTAGTTTATTATAAATAAGAGGATTGGCAACTCGCTTAGCATATCTGTATATTTAAAATGTTAGAGCAAGATTGAGCATGATCGATGTTGATTAGTTATGGGGTTGGCCTATTATTTAGCTCATGAATGAAATTGTAAAATCAACTAAGGTCTTACATTTTGTGATGGGATGCCATGCAAGATGGAAGCTCCTGTTCCAGCATGCATCCATCAACACAAGACACCAACTCACTGCTCACTACTCAACTACTAGCTCATCTACTGGCCGTCCAAGTAACTTGACAATGCCTTAAATATATTAGAAACAAAAATGTTATGAGCATCTCAATGTCAAACACAAATGAATTCATGTATGGCATTGAAATACCTCTGACCTAATCAACATCTATTGCCTCCTCAATGTCACAACCTGTTTTAAAATAAAACATTCTACTGAAAATAATCCTTGAATCAGATTTGAGAAACAAAACTCATACCTTACAAACTTTAACGTTAAAACCAATGGTGACAACTTCTACCATCCACCTTTAGAACTGGACCCTCAGTTCTGTCCTCATCAGTAATATTCTCAAATTAATTTAACTCAATTGTCTAAAAATACATTATTACTCTAATTACATGTACACACCAATACTGACAACTTCTCCCATCCACCTTCAGAAGTTAACTATCAGCTCTGAATCACAATAACATTTTCAACTTTCATAATACAAAATAAATTTTCTAATTTACACATTATATTTTTCAGTTTTAGCTTATATTAGCTTGTTTGAATCAATTACTGAACATCAATAACTTGCAATATCTTTTCTAGCAAATGGAACAGTAAAATTAGAACATTGACCTTGTTACTGTCTTTAGCAACAAATTAATCCATTACATAAACAAATACAATTTTTTTTTCTTTCAATCTAAGAAGTCAAGCGAGTGCCTATCTGAATATAATTATTAATTCTGTTTTTCATAACATAGAGTCAAAACATTTTTCTGCATTATTAGTGTACAAGACTATTATACAATTTGAAATTTTATAAGAATAATAAAATGATTATTTTTTCTGATACATAAATAATGTCTCTCTTAAATTCACTTAACCAGCCAGTCGTAATACATAATATAATAATAATTATACAAATACACTCTTGATAAGAAACTTTGAATGTTTCATATATAAATAAATTCTCTAGTCTTATGGGTTGAGAAAAAAGACTAAGGTTGTTTATGGATATTCTAGAATTTAGAGTTTATGCCATGCATAAGCTCAGCTGCTCCTTTCCACATTGATGTGCTTATCGATGTGTGTTATCAACTGCTGCTGCCATTGAAATCATCCGCTGTTTTTAATGTAATTGATGGCTAGAAGTAGTAGATTTTTCGTGGTATTGAAATCATCCGCTGTTTTTAATGTCATTGATGGCTAGAAGTAGTAGATTTTTCGTGGTATTATTCTCCTCAAAATTCTGGTGCATAGTTTGAATGAATCTTCTTGCAGACAGTGCACGCAGATAGGGTCATTTTGCATTTGACCTGGTGGTGTGGGGGGGGGGGGGGGGAGGGGAGTTCGACGGCTGCTTGAAGAGATGAATGAATCTCCTATTCAGTGATTCCAAAACCACTGGAGCTGGAGCAAGCAGTGGTACTAATCACTGCAACTGGACCAGATCGTCAATTTGGAGCTGATGTTGTATCGTAGAAGGTTCCATTGAAAGGGATTTTTTTGGGTGGGGGGATTCTTGAAGACGCTGTTATCCACATTTTTAAGGTTTCTTGCGTCTTTGGGTGTAATCCTTGCAATCGTCGTTGTTCTGGATCACAAAATATATTTTTGAAGAAGTTTCCTTGACTTATTGAGAGCTCATATAATGCGCACGGCTTTGGATTAAGGAAAGAAATTCATGGAAGGGAAACCCATAGTAGAAATAAATTATTAAAATAATATAAAAATTGATGACATTCAATAATAAATACGATTTCAAATATCTGGCTGGCTGTGCTACAAATAAAATAAATCAAATTAAAACTTTTCACAAATTTTGAAAAAAAAAATCTTTTTTTGGTTAATTTATCCCAATCAAATTTACCAATATACGCAATAACATTGTGAATTATATTTACTAAACTTTATAAAAATTATAATCATTCCGTTTTCAAGTAATAACATTTCAAGAACCTAAAACGCATAATCTAACACTCAATTATATGCTACAATGCAAAAATCTATAAATAGATGAAGATCTTTTTACAATAACTTCTTTTCGTATGCAGTTGACCTTCCAATTACTAAAGGTGTAATATGAATAAAAAGTTTATTATCATTTATATAAAATTATATTATTTAAATATACTAACAAACTAGCATTTTCAAATTATGCCTCCACACTTATTATTATACAATACAAATAATCTTCGAACGTAGTACTGTACAGCAGTGGGCATCTTAAGATTTGCATAAAATTATTAGCACTTCCAAAACTTATCATTAGGCTACCTTATTGTGGGTGTATTTCCTAATTACTTATACCTTACTGTTGTTGGGTATATTTTCTAACTATACCTCTACTTTACTGATTGTGGGTGGCCACCCATAAGCAATTCAATAATCTATAATATTGTTATGAATTTACGTAAATAAAACAGTCAGAGGCGTTTTAAACATGGATTTTATTAAAGAATAACTTTTGGAAAATTAACACTTGAACTGCTTAACACGAACTCAACTATTTATCCTTCTATTGGAAAAACCTTCTGAAGCTTTCAAACATTGCAAACATTATATTTGCTATTACCAGCTGATTTTTACATAAACAACTTGTCACCTGGCCGTAGCACTGCTCCCTCCTTAAGACTGTTCTGTCCCAGAACAGTTACAGGTCTGCAGATTGGGGGTGGCCTTACTGGATACAACTGACTAGCTGCCCATGGAGCAAACATGCAAACTGAGATGGTAATCCCAGTTTCTTTGAAGATTGTTTCAATCATTGGCCTCACGATTTTCCAGTCCAACCCATCATAGCCACAACCTAATCGGGGAATTCCAAGCTGCTTCACTCCCAGAGTTTGAAGACAATTCCGCAGATGATTTAGGCTCTCCCACAAGGCTTGATAGGTGGACTCCTGCTGAGGTTGATCTTTTGTCACCAAGCAGAAGAGCTGTTTTCCTTGCCTCTGAAGGTGTAGTGTTCTTCCAACAGCTGGTCTCTGAAGTTCCAGATCATTCAGTCCTCCAAACTTTTTCCTAAATACTGTAGCAATACCCCGAGAAGCTCCAAGATTTTTAGCTACACAGTGAGCCAGAGCATAGTCTTTTGGTAGGGTGAACAAATCTTGATAACAGACTTTTGTAACCTTAGCTTTCTGGAACATGTCCAAATTGGCCATAAATTCTTCAAAGTTGGGATCAACTGGTTGAATAGTTCTCACATCTTGGGCATTACCTGCAGTATTGTCTCCCTGGAATGGTGCCAGTCGATTGAAGTGGACAACTCTTGGTTTTCCTCTAGGTTTCTTGATCCGGTAGACTACATCATTGATTCTAGTAACCACTTCAAAAGGTCCATCCCAGGAAGTCTGTAATTTGGGGGAGTACCCTTGACGTCGCTGTGGGTTGTAGAACCAAACTAAGTCTCCAGGCTGGTATCCACCATGATCTGCCTTGATATCATAGCGTTCTTTCATCTTGTCACTGGTTCCTTGGATGTTGGTTCGAACAATCTCATGAATCTCATCCATCTGTTTCCGAAACTGGGTGACATAGTCCTCTCCTACCAAATTCTCTCCAGGTGTACATCCAAACTTTAAGTCACAAGGCAGTCTAATATCTCGCCCAAACACTACCTTGGCTGGTGAAAGTTTTGTAGACTCATTGACAGAGCTTCGGTATGCCATCAGGAATAGGTGAAGATATTGATCCCAGTCTCGTTGATGCTTGGATACAACTTTTGACAGGTATTTTCCCATGGTCCTGTTCATACGCTCCACCATTCCATCTGACTGCGGGTGAAGGGGTGTAGTCCTTGTCTTATGGATTCCCAGCACCTCACATATACGGGAAAACACTGAAGACTCAAAGTTCCTTCCTTGATCAGAATGTAACTCTAATGGGACACCAAACCGACTGACGAATTCCTTGATTATTACATCAGCAACACTGACTGCTTCTTGATTTGGCAAGGCATAGGCTTCGACCCATTTGCTGAAATAATCCATCACTACCAGGATATACTTATTCCCACTGTCAGACAATGGAAATGGTCCAGCTATGTCAATGGCTATTCGCTCAAAAGGTGCTCCAACATTGTATTGTTTCATGGGGGCCTTCTTTCTATGCAAGGGGCCATTTGCAGATGCACAAACAGTGCAATTGCGACACCAGTTCTTGACATCTTTGCTTGAATTTGGCCAGTAAAACCTCTCTCGTACTTTCTCCAGTGTCTTATGAACTCCAAAATGGCCCCCAGAGACTCCATCATGTATTTGTCTCAGCACTTCAGGAATCCTTTTCCTGGGAACAATAATTTGCAGCTTATGCTGATCACCAGCTGCATTCTCTAGCTTCCTTTTCAGGATTCCTCTGTCTTCCACAATAGAGTCCCATTGTGCCCAGAGGGACTTGACATGTGGTGGAAAAGGTGCTATTTCTTGCCAACTAGGTTGTCTTGCAGAACGTTTCCACAACCAAAGGTGCTTCAGATCAGGGTCTTCTTCCTGATCCTTAAGTAACTCAGCACCTTGCCAGTGGTCATTGGCAATAGTTGTCCTATGTACCAAACCTTCCTTCCCATCCTGGCATGAGCAGTGTTTGCAGTCCTCCTCACAGGGTCTTCGAGAAAGGGCATCAGCATTCAGGTGACTATTTCCAGCTCGGTGTACAAATTTAAAGTCATATTCTTGTAAGTGCTGGATCCATCTTGCCACTTGTCCTTCAGGAGACTTGAACCGGAGAAGCCATGTCAAGGATGCATGATCAGTTCTCAGCAGGAATTGACGTCCATATAAGTATTTGTGGAAGTGGCTGATTGATTTCACTACTGCTAGCAGTTCTCTTCTAGTAACACAGTAGTTATGCTCAGGTTTTGACAGCACCTTGTTAAAATATCCAATGACCTTTTCCTCCCCATCTTGCTCTTGAGAAAGTACTCCACCAATTGCTGTGTTGCTGGCATCAGTGTCAAGAATGAACTTGCCTTCAACTCTTGGGTAAGCCAATATAGGTGCTTGGCAAAGTGTCTCCTTTAGTCTGTTGAAGGCCTGCTGGCAATTTTTGTCCCAGAGAAAACTCTGTTTCTCCTCTGTCAGCTTGATGAGGGGTTTTGCTATACCAGAGAATCCCATCACAAACCGTCGATAATATGTGCAAAGGCCAAGGAAACTCCGCACTTCTGATTTGTCTTTGGGCACTGGCCACTTGGTTATGGCTGTTACCTTCTCAGGATCCATAGACACACCTTTATCAGATACCACATGCCCTAGGTAATTAACCTGTCTTTTAAACAGATGGCACTTCTTTGGGTTGAGCTTCAGGTTAGCTTGTCTTAGTCTTTCAAATACTTGCTTCAAGTTTTCCAGCTGATGTTGGAAAGACTTTCCCAAGACAATGATGTCATCCAGGTAGACCAGGCAAGTTTCCCATGACAGTCCCCTCAACACATTCTCCATTAATCTTTCAAAGGTTGCTGGAGCATTACACAAACCAAATGGCATCACAGTGAATTGCCAAAGACCTTCTCCGATTGAAAATGCAGTCTTTTCTTTGTCCTTAGGTTCAAGTCCAACTTGCCAGTATCCACTTTTCAGGTCCAGAGTCGAAAACAACTTGCAACCTTCCAGGCTATCCAGTGTGTCATCAATTCGAGGTAGAGGGTAACTGTCTTTTTTGGTGACGTCATTCAGAAGACGATAGTCCACACAGAACCGGAGTGTATTATCCTTTTTTTTTACAAGCACCACTGGTGAAATCCAAGGGCTATTGGATGGTTCAATTATACCTTCATTTTCCATTTCCTTAATTATTTTTCTAGCTTCCTCTCTTTTAGCCAGAGGTAACCTTCTAGGGTTCTGGCGGATGGGTTTGGCATTTCCAGTATCTATTGCATGCTCAACTATGTTGGTTCTGCCTTTTGGGCCCTCTCCTATATAAAAAATATCCTGATAATTAGTTATGAGGTCCTTTACTTCATTTTGTTGTTCTTTGACTAGATCTTGACAGGATACTTCAACAAAGGCCTTCAGCTTCTCTGGGAGACACTTCTTCTGTGGTTGAGTTGTCTGCATTTGTTGTATGACAGATGTGACTGGTGAGCAATGTCCCAAAGTACTACTTCTCTTCAAAGTAACTTCATAATCATTCACATTCATCAAGAGGACAGGGAATTCTTGGCTAGTAAGAAAAAGTGTCCTAGCCACTAGGACACCATGACCAAGCTCCTCCTCATGGATTTCTGGCTCTAGCAACACATTAATCCCCACAGGGACATCCTCCTTTGTCGTAGCATGAGTCACAATCTGGCTCCTTGCTGGTATTGTGATTTCTTTCAGCAGTTGTATTTGGGCTGTACAGTCTTTTCCAGAGTGTAGAACAACTTCATCTCCACCAATGGTCAATGTCTTCCTTCTAAGATCCAACTCTAGGCCAAAAGTAGAAAGAAAATCCAAGCCTAGTATGACTTCTTCACTAATCTCTGCCACAAGTACACAATGTTTAAAACAGGCCTTACCAATCTTGAAGGTGGCAATCATCTCTCCACAGACACTCACAGGCCCACCTGTAGCAGTTTTCAGCTTCCAGGTTGTTGGTGAGATATCTTGCTGGTTAGCTACTGTTTTGGAGTTTATTATTGTCTTAGTGGCTCCAGTATCTATAAGTAATTTATAGGAGCTTCCATTCACCATTCCATTAATGTAAAGACTGTGGGGTTTATCAGATAACATTGCAATGACTGGTTTTGTACATGGGGAGAGGGTCTTCTGTCTACAGGTTGATGGTTGCCCCTTCACATCAACCCTCTTTAGTTTTCCTGATTCTTCTCAGTGGTTGATTTATTTGGGCACTTATTACGCAGGTGCCCTCTCTCTCCACAGCGCCAGCAACGTATCTCCCTCCTTCCTGTTCTTAACTTTTCTATGACTTTCTTCACCAATTCTTCCAGAGACTCATCACTACTATCCTTTGCTTCAACAGCCCGGACTCGGGCATTACCCTTCACTGATTGTCGTACTGCTTCGAATTCCAAAGCCTGGGTGAGGGCCTCACTGAGTGTCTGAGGGCGAGCCAATTTAATAGCTTGTTGAGTTTCAGGTTCCCAAAGACCATCCAGGAACCTCTCAATGGCTAGAATCTCATATACTCTATCATTCACAGATGGGTAGGCTTTTCTTACCAGGTGGGCAATATCACTTTTGAACTCTTGGAGTGATTCGTTTGGCTTCTGGATCCTATTCTTGAGTTGTGAACGGTAAAGTTGATCCATGTGTTGATGGCCAAACCTCATTTCTATGTGTCTCAGAAGCACATCGAAGTTCTGCCTATCAGCCATAGGGATTGTTTGGAGAACTGCTAATGCATCTCCACGGAGTGACAGGCTAAGCATTGCAGCTTTCACTGCAGGTGTCCAGCCATGTATGTCAGCAGCTGTCTCAAGCAAGGAACGGTAATCTTCCCATGGCATCTTTCCATCAAAAGTGGGTAGCCCAATTGGATGACTTGGCAGGATGATAGGTGCTTTTTGATAACTTACAGAAGTGTCTTCTCTAATTTGATTAACAGAGGCAACATCAACCATAGAGATTGATCTTTCAATGCCATTATTGTGTTCCTGTAGTTTTTCAAACTTCTTTTCAAATTTATCTTCCATGTTTTTCATTTTCTCTTCCATGTCTTTCATTTCATTTCTTACAAAATTATGATTTTTCTCAAATTTATCTTCCATGTTTTTTATTTCATTTCTTAAGAAATTATGATTTTCCTGCAATTTTTCCTCAAATATATCTCTGTTCTCTTCTAATTTTCTTTCCAAAGCTGACTTTAACTCACCATATGGGGTTTCAAAGAGGAATATGTCTGGATCCAAACCTTCCTCAACCAATGCCACACGAAGTCGTTCTTGCAGAATAGCTTTATTACCACTTATTTCAAGATCTCGTTCTTCTAATTCTTGTTTTAATTCACTCACTTTCAAACATGAAAGTTTTAAACCTTTTCCAGCCATTTTAAATCTCAAACCAGTATAACTGTTAAAAGTAAACACAAAAAAATGGATGAACAAATGAATAGTTGAAAAACACTAATAAAATCACTTTTCGAATAGATAAACCCACCTCAAATGCACTTATCCCACTTCTGACACCAATTGTTATGAATTTACGTAAATAAAACAGTCAGAGGCGTTTTAAACATGGATTTTATTAAAGAATAACTTTTGGAAAATTAACACTTGAACTGCTTAACACGAACTCAACTATTTATCCTTCTATTGGAAAAACCTTCTGAAGCTTTCAAACATTGCAAACATTATATTTGCTATTACCAGCTGATTTTTACATAAACAACTTGTCACCTGGCCGTAGCACTATAATTCTTATTAATACATCAGGGGTGCCCACAGGGGGGGGGCTATGTCGCAGACTGCGTCATTGAAATTCTTTGGGGATTGGGGGGGGGGTCCAAAAAACGTTTTGGGGGGGGCGTAAAGTTGATTGAAACCGTGTTTAACGTGACAACAGTCAAAAATATACTACGAAGTCACCAGATAGAATGTCAATTGATGAAAATATATTTATAATTATTATTAATTATAGAAATATGAATTACCTAAAATAGTTATGTTTAGGATTTGGGCAGGAAGTTTTTATTCAAACTTAGCAAGACGCTAAGCGAGTGCTCTGAAAGTGGTTTATACAACTTTACTCTCCTTAACAGTTACTAGTTAATCAGCAGAAAGAGCAATAAGTCGATTTAATATTATCAAAAACAGACTCAGATCAGCTATGGGAGACTCATGGTTGTCCAATCTAATGGTTCTAGCTGCAGAAAAAGATGTACTTGAGTCTATTTCTAACGAAGAAATAATTGAAAGGTTTTCTGTTTCCTCATCCCAAAGACAAAAACTTCTATGTGGGGTTTAGAGAGATAGATTTAACAAGCTTAGAAGGTGCCTAGCTAACTTGTAGATGGTCACAGCCTACAAATTTAAAATTAACTTTTCATGTGAATTTAACGACTTGCAGTCAAATATTCATTAAGAATAAGTATAACTTACTTAATCTGTAGGCCGAGCGCTTTCGAATCTTTGAGATCCATCTTCAGAGGCGTGGGTTCCTAGATCATCATGTCAGTTTTTTGGTTAGAAGAGTTGTAGTTTTTGTAAAATGTGATCAAAAAGTTTGTGTGATTTAAAATTTAGTTGTTCATTGAGAATGTTTTGTTTATTGTGTGTGGTGTGTTTGTATATTTCATATTGTTCCAAGGTGTTGAGTTCGTGTCCTTTAGATTTTATATGTAGAATGTGTAGGTTGGTACTGATGCCAGTAAAAGTGTGTCCAGTTTGAATGATATGGTCGGCGAAATTCGATTCAGCTTTTGATGTCAGGGCTTGAAAATATTCCTTGTAACGTTGTTTGAATGCCTCTGAAGATGGATCTCAAAGATTCGAAAGCGCTCGGCCTACAGATTAAGTAAGTTATACTTATTCTTAATGAATATTTGACTGCAAGTCGTTAAATTCACATGAAAAGTTAATATTAACAACGCAGTTCGTCATGGAACAAGAAATCCAGAAATTTAAAATGTTTGACTTCAAACTGTTGATGTTTTTCATGTATTTTACGATCACTACTTACTAATAAGTAAGAACTGCTATAGCAAAACTTACTAAATACTAAAAATTCAGTATTTTTTCATAACTATGTCTTTATTTTGTTTTTAAAAGACACTTCTTTCGATTGTGTGTTGTAAATAACTATACATGAAATGTGTGCCTTTTATGTACTTCATCCATACATAAATTCTCCCAAGATACTACACTAAGTAAATAACCTGTTGTTTAACTACTGTCCAATAAATGACTTGGTATTTTGAATTTTTGTGTTTTACAAATGAAGTTATCAACTCATTGTTTTCACTTCCTTTAAAGGAACAACTTTGTAGAATTATTTGACCTTAATGTAATTGGCACACCGAACATAAACTTATAGGTATTTTATTTTTATTGAACATTGTGTATTTTTTTTTTGAGGATGAAGCCCACATTGGTCTGAGACCTATGCGTGGGTAATTATTTTAATGTTGGTGATTTATGTAGGTTGGACTTACAGTTTTAGGTGGGTTCCGAACCACCGGGAAGTGATTTTCAGCAGAGAACAATGTATTTTTTGCTGGCCAATCTAATCGGTCACCGTTACAAACAGGACCTACGAGAACGCAGCTTATCTATCTGATTGAACAGATACCTGCTACGGCTCGCGGCTATCACTTATTTGTAATAATATTTTATTGTTTAAAAACCATTTAGGTTCAAATTCTTATTTAGCTATTTTGCAATTATGTTTATTGAGTTCATATATTCATTTCATTGATATTTATTTTTTACCTTTACAAAAAAATGTTACCTATGTAAAGAATCTCAAGAAAAAACAGACATTTTGTATATTATCGACTGGGTTTGAATTTTTTCAACAGTTACAAAAATCTTCTATTAGTTTTAGAAAGAATACGGGGGGCTTTTTTCGCATTTTTTTGGGGGGGGAGGCTAATTTATGGGGGGGGGTGGTGCTAAATTTAGGGGGGGTGCGTCATGAGGCTTTTGAGGGGGGTGGGCACCCCTGAATACATCATATTCGATCTATATATTTTCATATTCAATAATTCAAGTTTAATCATGTATTCATAATAGATACTCAATAGTATTAATTCTTATAAATTTCATAATCATCTTCATTCACCATTTCAATGGTTCTTTTTTCATCAAATATACATTATATCAACTGTGGCTGAACCGCCTTATAACTTCAAGTTCATAATCTTTCTCAATTCAGATATTTTTTTATTTTCAACTCATAAAATAATTTATCTACGACCATTTCATAATGTATACATTACAGTTTCACAATTGATGCCAAAACAGCTGTCTTTTCGAAATGCTTTTTGAAACCCGTTGTATAAAGAGCTCATTATAGTACAGGTTCTACATTATAACACGGGTTCTGGACCAATCAGAAGCATTTTTGATGGAATCAATATCGTAATTCAATATTGTGAAACTATCAGCTGATTTGATCAAACTGCTAACCTAACAATCTACTATAACTTCTCGTGTTTTAGATGAGAGGTTAGGTATCTCTGACAGTCACAGGTAAAATGAAATTGTTTTAATTAAATGTATACTAGTGGTCGTAGATAAAATAGTGTATGCAACGATTTTATTTGGCCATTAAAGCACTCGTGAGATATTTATAACACTCGCATTCGCTCGTGTTATAACTTACATCTAACTCGTGCCTGCCTTAATAAGGGTCAAAATAAAATCGTTGCATAAACTACTATAACAATTCTCTCATGTTCGAGTTTTTCAATAATCTTCATCATTATTCAATGCTTAAATATTCTTCAGATATTTTTTACCAACGTATCTACTCTCATGTTGTGTAGACGTTATTTCAGTTCCTCACTGACAGTGATGTAAGTAGTATATACTTACTACATGAATAAATAGCTTAAATTCCAGTAATCATCTCACATATCTCATAAAAAAATTTCCAATAGTTCAATTACAGTACATACTCATACTCATTTAATAGAATTATTTCTCTGTAGGTTCTTTGTATTATGCAAAAATTATAGTAATTCATAATATTCTCTCTCGAATCATTTCTCAATCAATCATTGAACAATCTAGTTCTTCTGAAAATAAAATTGTATTAGATACGTATAAAAAATTAAATGCGCATCTGATAAATAAAACAGAACAAAATATTCAAAACATAATATCAGCTTCCATCTTTGTGCATCAACTGTAAACAAACAAATCATAATGATTTTTTCTTATTAGTAACAAACTGAATCATTTCTATGTGTTCTTTATAATTTTCCTATTCCTATAATAATATAATATTACTAAAATTATCAATGTCATGACAATTTGCCTAAATACTGAACTAATGACATGATAGCTGGACTATGCAAGGTCGCCATACCTTGGTATCTCACTAACTGAAATAGTCCTACATCATTTCAATCCAATAAAAAAACTCAAAAATTATCCTTTCAACAAATAAAAATGTTCAACTTTCAATAAAAATATCAATAACAACTGCAATATTTAAATATTTATTTATCAGTAACTCCATTTTGCGGAATATCGTCATGAATAGGTTTCAATAGTTTCTTGATTAATACTGGGACAGATTTACCTTTAAAATTAAATTAATTAATTCCTTGAAATTGAAATAAGGGAATGGACCTCGAAAACCATCTAAATTATCATTTGCTAATCATAACATTATTTATTAACTTTATCTACAACATTGAATTCGATTTTCTTTCTTGAACCATCTTCATTATCTAAAATCTCAACACCTAATTTTGCGTGGACCGACTAAATGTTATTAAATTAGACCTCTCAATTTTACTTATGGTCGTATTTTGTAATGAATTTGCACTGTCAACTAGCAATATTGAATTTTCAGAACCTGATCTAACTGCTGAACTAGCTTTTCTCTCCAATAATCTACCGTACTATTTTTATGCCTTGAAATCTTATTACTTTTAGGCCTACATTCATCTTCCGATTTGTTCTCAATTTTAAAACAACTATCGTTGCATAATTTGGTTGTCATATTTACTGAATTGTCGTTAGATTGCAAAAAACTATTAGTTGACTCATCTTGGCTATGCATTACTGTATTTACCTTAAAAACAATTGCGTCATATCTATTAGCATCGTTGATTCCAAATTTATGACTAGCACATTGACCTTCGTGCAAATCTGTGATTTCACTGATTTTATTTTCTACACAATCAAAATCATATTTGGAGATCTGTCATTATTCTCATTCACTTCAATATGTTCAGTTTCTCTATATAAATTTGCTGGAAACGTTTTCCCATTATAATAGCATTTCCTAGTTTCATGCCCTCTTCTATCACAAATCATACACTTTTTTATACATCTACGTTTATTATAACTTGATTTGTAAAAACAATTATGGGTAAAATGGTTAGTTCTTCCACAAATTTTACAAAACCTTCTACTTTTTTGCCTGACACTCTTATTGTAATTATTTTCATAATGCGAATTCATATTCTTATCACAAAAGTCAGTATTTGGAATTTTATCACTGTAGTTTCCTTCATTCAACCCAAAATAATCCTGATTCCTCCACAAATAATCAATCTTTCTACTCGATTCCAATAACTTCTCCAAATTTACGTCCTTTCTCGCAGGGTTAATCATTCTGATTATTCATCAAGTGTGAAAAGTGTCAGAACTGTGAAAATTCAAATTTCTGTAAATTATCTATTACTTCCTCAATTGATTCATTCTTCAGCATAACAATCTTTTCTAAAATATGGGGTGATAATCCTTTTAAAATATATTTTATCTTCCTAGACTCTTTCATTTTTAAGTCTACCTTATTACATAAGATTAAAAATTTTACCACGTAACTTCTGAAATCCTCACCAGACTCCATTCTACATCTATTCAACTCCTGCTCAAATCTTTCTACATGATATGAGGGTCGGAAAAATTTTAATAACTTATTTTTTATAATCTCAAACTTTTATTCATTTCCTGCTCTCAATTGCTCACTAATCAGTTCAGAATATTTCCTAGCTACTCCTTCAAGGTAGAAGTACAAATAAGTTAATTGATATTTTTCATCCCAACCATTAGCTGAGGAAACACGTTCAAAATAATCAAAGAAATATTCAATATCCTCTTCTTTTTTATTCGAGAATGTCCAAGGAGTAAGTAAAGGCTTTCATTTATTCGACATTTCAATACCCGTTAGTGTACTATAATGCTTCTTTAGTATTTATTTACTATTTATCTTCACAAAAATTTTCGTCAATACCATTTTTTTCCTTATTCATATTCTTCTCCAATATTAATTAAAAAAAAAAAAAATGCTTACATAAGGTAACTTTTCAGATTTAAACCCCCATCAACAACTCTCTTGCTCTGTACTCGGGAAAGTCCAACGGTTGATGTCAGATAATATACACCGACTGAGCCTCCACCAAATATGTAACCCACTACGTGAGTAAACAGGGTCTCCACCAAATATGTAAACACTTAAATATACAATCATCTGTGCCATGTATGTAAAGGGCTGTGTAGCTCAGGTAAAATTAAATAATTGATTATCTCACAACAAAATATAATATTATTTTATTACATTGACTTCAATACAAGTTATCAGTTTATTATAAATAATAGGATTGGCAACTCGCTTAGTCAACACAGAATCAGACACAGTCATATCTGGCACTACTTCAAGACCCTTCATATTGACCCATATCAAGTCGATAAGACTACTACTACATAAGACTACTACTGTATTTGCATTGTGGAAAGTTAATCTTCCCGGTCTATCATTTTCACACCTACCGTTAACAACTACAAAATAATTTTCTTCCATTATATCAACCAACTTTCTAGCGGGAGATGTATTCATCCCTCACAATCCTACGTGGCCACAGTGATGAGTTATCAAATAATAAAGAACTATCTAGATACTCCCAATCCTCAAATTGAAATCCTCTCCTAATATGACTGGAACTGTATAAAACAACAGTTCATACTCATTAATGCAATCTTGCAAATCTTTGATTGATTTTTCAGTCTAGTTTGGTTTGATATAAATTAAACCGACGATACAGAAGAGCATTTAGTTTGACAGCTCAACAAGCAACAGGTAGTCATTAGCAACATCAATTTTGATTTTAAACTATTCTTTATCAACATTATATCATAAGCCCTCCGCTTGGTCTGTCTCTATTTTTCAACTTTTTAGCTGGGACAGATACGATATTATAATCATTAAAATTATTTAAATTTTCTATTGAATTTACCAACCAAGTTTCACTGATACATATAACAGAATAATCATTAAACAATTAGAGTTGAAATCTATCTATATTAAAAAAGTTTCCTATACCATGAGCTTTCCAGAAAATAATATTGAAAAAGTTTTTATCCTCACTTGAATTGAAACTGATATTGGTTACCTCACCGTTTTGCGATCTTTGCTATTGTTGGGAATCTCCTTCCTGCAGCTGTGTGTTCTTCTTGGAAGTAGTCTTCCTGGAAGTTTCGCCACTTTCCAGTCAGGTAGTTGGAGTACCACTCGATTGGATAGTTCCAGCCTGGAGTTTCGGCGTCTCGTTATTAATTCTAGCCGTGGACGTGTTCTCCTCATGTGACGCGACAGTCGCCTTCGTTTTTGCCCGCAGTCCGCCTGGTTGCTGACTCCCGCTATATCCTGGTACGGTAGGATATCGCATTGTTCTCACCCGCTGTGGATATCTTGGTGCAGCTCTAACTTCGCTGTGAGATTGACCTTCTTCACCATCGATGGCAGGAACATACAATCCCTCCGTTTCTTTCTGAATACTGACATGCGAATCAATTCTACTTGATGTTGATTCTTGAGCCCTTTGCGTAGTTTCTTGTAAATTTCAATTCCGCCACTGTATAACTTCGATCGTCGATATAAAGTTTGTCAAAGCGCAGCTCCGCAAAGCGACCTTCTTCTGCTGAATACATGAAAGGTTTTAGCTCCTCTCTAACATTTCTTATTCTTTGTGTGAAATCTTATTCAACAAATATTTTAGTGCCCTTCAAATTTCGACGAGCTCTAAAAACGTCCATTTTTTCTTATATTTTGAAAATTTCACTATGATAGGACGCTTACTTTTTCTTTGTTTTCCTAAACGATGAGCACGTTCAATATCATCGTTTTGTAGATGGAGACCCATTCTATCCACCACAGCGTTTTCATTTTGAATTTTATTTTGTTTTTCATTTGTACAACAATTATATATTATGATAGACTCTCACTGCTTGTTTGACCAATGTTTTTTCATATAACGCTCGGTATTGAGGTTTTCCTCCGTTCTTATCTCCTTTTTCTGTTTGATTTAAGTAAATTTATTTCTGACTTTCTTGTTTCTTGTATGAATGTGTCTGGTATGTATGTTGTTAATATCCTTGCTTTAGAATTAGATGAATACTCACTGATGTTTGGAGATGCTATAAGGGGGTCTATGAGTACACATGTCTCATCAGTTGGAATTGTAAGTTTTAAATATAGTTCTTTGAAGCTCATTAATCAATGGAGGGTTAGTATGGATTCATTTACTAATGGAAGAGGACTGCAAATATGTTGTAGGTATTGATGAAATTAACTCTTGCTTCTTAACAGATAATTTAAATAAAACTATAGTACATCAAAACATAAGAAGCATTAACAAAAATTTTGATAACTTTCTGACTTATATAAATTCTTGGAAAAAGTTACCATCCATAATAGTATTATCTGAGACTTGGCTCCAGGCATGTAATGTTGTAGATCTATATAATATTGAAGGCTACAAAAGTTATCATGCTGGTAGTGAATTTACTAGTGCGTCGGGGATTATGGTTTACGTTTCTGATGATTGTGATTTCTCTTGCACTCTAATGAACTCTGACATAGAAGGCTCTGACTATATCTATTTAGAATGTAATCTAGTGAATTATAAATTCAATATTCTGTGCCTATACAGATGGCATGGGGTTGAAACTGCTCAGTTTTTAAATAGCCTCAATGAATTCTTAGCACGGCACAGTGACTCTGACTCTCTGATATTGGGTGATTTGAATATCAATATTAATGATGTGAGCAATAACAATACATTTCAATACCTTGAGATCCTAGGTGGTAATGGGTATCAGTCCTTAATCGAGTTTGATACTAGAGTGACACCTATTAGTTGATTAGTTCCACTTGTATTGATCACATCTTTCTAAGATCAGCGAGGCATAACCATATGATTAGAAGTTCGGTAATTGAAACATTGATAACAGACCACCGTGCTGTATCAGTTTCTATTTCAGGGGCCAATGTTTGTAATGAAATTCAAATTGCTGTAAAAAAAGAAAAAGTCGACTTTGATAGGTTGAGCATGCATTGCTGTATTCTAGTGTGAATGTGAACACCAAAATGTCGCTTTTTATGGGTGTGTTAAGCTCGTATATTGAGAAATGCAAATGCTCCATAATGTATGATCAGTGCCATACCCGTTTAAAAAAGCTTAAGCCGTGGATGACTGATGGTCTCTGCATTGCAATTCATAATCGTGACAAACTATTTAAATCACTGTCTGGAAATCCTGGTAATGTCAGACTTAGGGCTCTTTTTTGCACTAAAGAATAAGATTAAAAATTGGATTAAGGAGGAGAAAAGGAAATATTATGCTAAGTTGATTGACTTGCCCGCCAGGTCACAATGGAAGGAAATAAATAAATTATATGGACAAACTTCTCATAAAAAACAAGCTAGCAAGTTATGAATAGATAGTGTTGTTATTACTGATGTGCAATTGATTACTGATGCTTTCAATAAATATTTCATTGAAGTTCCTGATAGGCTGGTCTCTTCAATAGGCCAGGTGAATCAAAATACTATAAATGATTACAGATCCAGATTTAAATCAGGAAGTGTGTGAATTCTATTTTCATGAGACCTGTTGATTATAACGAAGTTCTCACTGAAATTCAATCATTGAAGGATGGTAAGTCCCTTGGTCCTGATTGTATTTCTTCTCACTTATTAAAGAAGATTGCTGTCTCAGCAGTACCGGTGTTGCATGACATATCCAATTCGAGTATTTTTAATGGAATTTTTCCTGATATTCTGAAGATTGCAAAAGTGATCCCAGTTCATAAAGCTGGTGATCATTTGGATCCTTCCAACTACAGGCCTATATCTCTGTTATCTGTCTTCTCAAAGATCTTGGAGAAGATTGTTAGAAAAATTGTTCATTTCTTGAGAAAAATTTTTTTTTTTTTTATCAGGGACAGTTTGGCTTTCAGGAGGGACTGAGCACAGAGATGGCATTGTATCATTTTATGTCTAGAGTGTATTCAGGCTTGAACAACAAAGATAAGTGTGTCGAGTTTCTGGACTGTTTTTGGATATTAGTAAAGCTTTTGATACTGTGGACCACTCCCTTTTGCTGCATAAGCTGTTCATGGCTGGTATCCGTGGTAAGGCACTAGATTGGATGTCATCATATTTAGACAATAGAAGGCAGTATGTGGAGCTTGATGGGGTAAAGAGTGAGATCCTCAGGATCACAAATGGAGTAAGGACGGCAATAATGACTCTTTTCAATGAGTCGTTCAATCGCCCTCACTCTTATAAGTGAGTCATTCATTCGAACTAGTACAAAAATGAGTCATCAGCAATGCTCATGCTCATCCACTACCATTGCTTGTTCAGCAGCTAAGTGCTCTCTCGCTGACTGAGAACTCATACACACACACACAACAATAAACAGCCTTGTCTGGCGCCTCAATATGAATAATTCTCCGAATCTGAGTCATCAGTTTAATATTCCAGAGCAATGAGCTTTCTCAGCCAGCTTTAGTTGTAGTTCGTTCAGCTCACATTTCAAAAAGCTCATGGAGCTGAGAGAGGTGAGAAAGTGAGCAAGCTTTTGTTGTAGTTAGTTCACTTCACAGTTCAAAATGCTCGTTGAGTGGGGAGGTGAGTGCTCTTGTCTAGCTTGCCGCTGCACTGCTCTGCTAATTCAAGGAGCGCTCACTGTATTCCGTAAAACACAAACGCAGTTCAGAAATGAACTACCTACTTTCTGAATGTGAACTACTAGTTCGTAGTTCATTTTAAAGAGTCAGTTACTTTGAACGACTCACTCAATCTGGTCACATCTCTAAAATGGAGTACCACAAGGTCGGTTCTTGGACCCTTGTTATTCCTAGTCTATATAAATGACCTGTTTGCTCATAAGTTTCATGGAACTGCTACATCCTTTGCAGATGATAATGCATTGTCCTATACTTTTAAAAATGAACATGAGTTGCAGAGGATGATGCAATTGGATTTAATTAGCTTAAGACTTTGGTTTGATTGTAAGAAGCTCTCATTAAATGCTACTAAGACTAAATATTTAACATTTTCATTGTCATCTTCATTTATGTTTGACGTCCCTCTCAAGTATCATAACTTGGGGTGTGATATGGAGCTCTGTGGCTGCAGTAATGTTAAACAGTCAGAGTCTGTGAAGTATCTTGGACTGATTTTGGATGAAAAGCTCTCATGGAGTTCGCATGTGCTCAGCCTGAGAAAACACCTATTTATTCTTTTAAGAAAATTCTATAACTTAAGGCAATTTCTGTCTTTTAGTATTCTGCATCAGTTGTATTTTGCCTTTGTCAACTCTAGACTGGACTATGGAATTGCATGTTGGGCCTCTAAATATGTTTCTCACTTCAAATCTGTATTGACTTTGCAAAAGGCAGTGGTTCGGGTTATACTTGGTGTTCATAGGCAGACTCATTCATTCCCACTTTTTAAGCAAATGATGAAAGCTCTTCCACTTCGATACATGTATGTATTCAAGGTGCTTGCTCTGTTTTATAGAATGAGTGGTAGCTGTGATGGACTTGCAGAGTTTGAGAGTGGTCACACTCTGACAACTCGGCAGGTTTCTCATCAATTGATAAGGTGCCCAAAAGCTTACTGTACGTTATTTCAGAAATGTTTCCTGTTTCTAGGGCCTAAGTTTTTCAATCTTCTTCCACTTGGCATGTGACACATAAAAGATATTAAACAATTTAAAAAAGGAGTGTTAGCCTGGCTCAAGGAGTGTACTCCGGATGAAGTTGAGAAGTGGTTTGCTGTGGTTGTATGAGGGATGAATTGGATGTGCTCCTTCCTGTGCTGGTGTGAGAGATACCTTATGCTTTATTGTTTCTTTGTTCTTTCCCCCTCTTAGTAGAATGTGAGTTCTATAAGAATCAGTTTTGAAAAGCTGGATATGTGAGTGTGTGTGTGTTTTATAAGTCCAAGTGTGACTTCTGCTTGCACACAAGCGATTGGTTAATCGTTTTGCAAGGCAGTATTTTGTTTCACTTCTGGGTTCAGTGTTTAATTTTATTTTTCTTTCTGTATGGTGTTAATTTATTGAAATTATAAAATGTTATTCAGTTATTTATAGCACTGAATATGATTTTTCATTATTATTGATTTATATTAGTTAATTTACTAGTTATTGTTTGTTCTATTTTGATTTAAATTCTGTGCTAGCTAGTAATGTTCTAATTTCTCTTCAGTTGGTTCTTGTGCTGTAATATTTTCTTTACTATGTTTTATATTTTCAAGTGAATCAAGAATTTCTGTCAAATACTATGCAGTAAATATTTTGTTTATAAGCCTCTGAATGAAATAAAAATTTATTCTATTCTAATAAGTCGCTCACAATCCTCCCAAGTCTCATCTCGAATTTCTTCAATACCAAAGAATACCAGGTTGGAACGGCGTGTCTACCTGCAGATGGAGATGTTGATTTTCCTCCTTTAAGTAGCGGCAGGTCTCCCTGAGATCCTTCACCTCTTCCTCAAGCCCGGTCAGACTCTGCTGTAGAACTGTCAAAACACTTTTTATATCTAGTATATGATTTATAACAGTCTGCATTCGATCCAGTTTAGCACACATGTCATCTATACTGTTTCCTAAAGGCCTATCCATTGGAGCCGACTTTTGCTCTATGCTGACTATTACCATAGCCCCCTAAAGACATCTTTAGGAAGCTATGCTATTACTAGCACTAGTGAATTATTACACATGAAACGTATAGATTTATAAGACCAAACGTAGATATTTCAAATATTTAATTGAATATTAACACGAATTAACCTCAAAAACAGCAAACAGTTCTATTCCGGTATTGTTCAACCGAAACAATCGCTTATCTCAATGATAGTAGAGCACAAAATAAAGACGTCCGTTCTCTTCAAAAGCTCGGCATCAACTCATTATTATTATTATGCTTATTAGTTTACTGATGATTTTTCTATTCGATGGATAACAATTTAATTTGAATTTGGAAAGACCCTTATAATTTTGACTATAGATTCTTATCAACATATTGATTACCAAGCCACATTGTTTATTACTTTACTGATTCTTGTTATATGATGGATGACAATGATTTAATTTAAAAGTACGAATTTTAAACCACCCCTTGGGGTCCAGGGGGGCTCTGGCCCCTGGCTAGATGGTTAAGGCGAGTGAAGCAAGCCTGCCGGCTAGTACCTTATATTGGTCAGAGAAATTTTTA
The DNA here is from genome assembly GCA_948455865.1 of Conomelus anceps. NCBI lineage: Eukaryota > Metazoa > Arthropoda > Insecta > Hemiptera > Delphacidae > Conomelus > Conomelus anceps. Next base: position 8,242,755 of record OX418222.1, read on the forward strand.
TTAAAGATCAGGCATCAGGGGAAGACAGGGAATTTTTTTAGCTTACTTTGCTAGTCACCCTGCAATAGTTTAAACGAAAACTCGATAAATTATTACTAAAAACTTACAATCAAAATACGAGCGATACAGAGAATTTATTACAGATGAAAACAGGCGAACCATCAGTTGCCCCACCATTCAGTAGACCCACCAAACGAAAAACTGAACGAAGACGAAAAGTAAACCATACCGGTCCAATGCCTTGTCCAGTTCTGTCACTTTACTTTTAATTGCATAACAACATTGTTCAAATAAATGTTTTATTGCACTGAAGAAAGTATTTTATTATGAAAACTAGAAATTAATATACCGTTCAGCTTTTATTTGATTATTCATTTTTTTAACATTTGTTATATACCCAGAGTTGATAAGCTTGTACATTACTTTTTTTGTTTAATAAATTTAATTCCTACAAACTTGAAACTTATATTATTTACTTTGTTACCATTTCAACAGTCTAGATGGAGATTAATACAATAAGAAGCATTATGGCAGTAAAAATTTGAGATTCAAGCAAATGAACCAATATTGTCAAGAAAAACTTGCTTGTTTGTTGTAATTAGATGAGCAACGGTCTCTTTATCACTGTATCGGTTCAGGGTGACCAATTTGATTGGCCGGCAAAAACTACTTAATCTTAGCTGTAAAATCACTTCCCAATGGTTTGGAACCCACCTAAAATATTGTAGGTTCACCATGTTTCCAAAATCATTCATCAAGCGGATCTCCCCACCAATAAAAGCCATACGCATTTACTTTTTTTTTACAATAGACAGAAGTAATACATTAGATAGAGATTATTTAAGGCACACAGTTGAAAGATTGATACAAATGGGTTTCTAGTAAGTATTTTTTTCAATAGTTTATTGCCATTTTCAAGCAAATACAGAATCATTTCTTCAACAATATACCATAAAAAACTATTCTAATCTATTACTAATAACAATATTAAGTAAAAATATGGCACTACTGGCAGAAGATAAACTTGAGCGCCAGCAGTCAGTTAAAAAAACATAGCACAGTAACCAAACAGCAATTCATTTGGAGTTTAGATTAGTTGGTTTTATGAAAGTTATCACTATACTGTGGGACATTGTACTTCTTTTATCAAGTAAGCAATGTGAATCAAATCAGCTTATATGATGAGAGATATAATTATTGACAAAAGTATTGTTCAAATGATTTCTGTTCTTTACCATGTTGATAATTATTATTCTTAAAAACATTATAATACTGCATTGCTGGAAAATTCACTAATAATGTTGTATGGATCAATTATTTTCCAAACTTCAGACATTATGGATATTGATGACTTATTAGTATCAATGAGATAAAGAATTCAATAAAGGTTATTGTACTAGAAATCATGCCAGCAAAGCAATCTAAACTCGTGCCATTCAGTTCATCAATTCTTCTTAGGAAGAGCCATGGCTTAGTGATAGAGAGCAAACTGCAACTCAACAAATTCTTTGTACAATAGCATTCATCCAATTTTCGCAACTTCTGATACTATAGTCAATATATAATTTATAGTGTCAAAGGACTATAAAAACTAATTTAAAGAATCAGGATTCAGAAATATCAATATCAGTAACTGTTGACTAATGATCTCATTCAACCAAAAATGCAAATTGAATTGTTCAAATTAAGATGACATTTTTGAGCACATTGAGAACACTCTCATAACCAAAGGATTCACAGTAGAAAGTTCACACGTTTGTATGACTTAAAAGATGTTTTTTTAAAGAATGATGGTAAGCAGATTTAAAGTCACAAAATTCACAGCTGAAAGGTTTATCACCTGTGTGGATTCTTAGATGAATTTTTAAACTGCCAAGTTGAGAGCTTTTATAGTCACAAAATTCACAGCTGAAAGGTTTATCACCTGTGTGATTTCTAAGATGAATTTTTAAATTGCTAAGAAAAGAGCTTTTATAATCACAAAATTCACAGCTGAAAGGTTTATCACCTGTGTGAGTTCTTTGATGAATTTTTAAACTGTCAAGTTGAGAGCTTTTGTAATCACAAAATTCACAGCTGAAAGGTTTATCACCTGTGTGAGTTCTTAGATGAATTTTTAAATGGCCAAATTGTGAGCTTTTATAGTCACAAAATTCACAGCTGAAAGGTTTATCACCTGTATGAGTTCTTTGATGAATTTTTAATCTGTCAAGTCGAGAGCTTTTGTAATCACAAAATTCACAGCTAAAAGGTTTATCACCTGTGTGAGTCCTTAGATGAATTTTTAAATCACCAATTCGAGAGCTTTTATAATCACAAAATTCACAGCTGAAAGGTTTATCATGTGTGTGAGTTCTTTGATGAATTTTTAAACTGCAAAGTTGAGAGCATTTGTAATCACAAAATTCACAACTGAAAGGTTTATCGCCTGTGTGAGTCCTTAGATGAATTTTTAAATCACCAATTCGAGAGCTTTTATAATCACAAAATGCACAGCTGAAAGGTTTATCACCTGTGTGAGTTCTTTGATGAAGTTTTAATCTGTCAAGTCGAGAGCTTTTGTAATCACAAAATTCACAGCTGAAAGGTTTATCACCTGTGTGAGTCCTTAGATGAATTTTTAAATCACCAATTCGAGAACTTTTATAATCACAAAATTCACAGCTGAAAGGTTTATCGCCTGTGTGAGTCCTTAGATGAATTTTTAAATCACTAATTCGAGAGCTTTTATAATCACAAAATTCACAGCTGAAAGGTTTATCACCTGTGTGAGTTCTTTGATGAATTTTTAAATCACTGAGTCGAGAACTTTTATAAACACAAAATGCACAACTGAATTGTTTGTTACCTTTATGCTTCTTTGAGTGCATTTGTAACCCTTTCTTTTCCAAGCACACATAGTCACATAATTTACAGGCATACTGTTTTTCTACTGAATGTGTTCTTCTTACATGTCGCATTAAATCACTCAACTTGGGAGTTTTATAACTACAATGAGCACAGCTATGAGAATGTAGAGTTTGTTGAGTTGGCAGATCATTTCCAGAATCAACCAGTCCATCAGTTCCAATGCCATCTCCATCTGTACAAATAGGGGTTGAAGACTCTCTGCTGTCTACTGATTGCATTTCTGTCTCTTCAGAACACCCCCCAGTCAGATGGCCATCTGAAAATACCAATAGTATACTATAGATGTAGTTAGTTATTCCAGAGCTGAAATCTGTTTAAAATATTTACATGATAATGATGTTGAATACACATGAACTGAATTTCTTATAATGCAGAACTAAACTCCTTTGGATCATAAACATGTTTCAAATGTTTCAAGCTCATCTTTGGCACTTGTATACAAGTCTCACAAAATGTGAGAGTTGAATTGCGTGATCAAAAGGAAGTTTTACTATTGTTGTTGTATGGCAAAAAATATATTTCTGATTGAAATTTAACATTTGCTTCTAGCTAAATATTTGATAATTGACAACAAAACTATATTATATTTCTTCTCAGTTGGATTATTAAACTAATAATTCAATGAAATCAATAATAGAATGGGAATGCCTTACCAAGCACTTCTTCTTTGATGCAGCCAGAAGTGGAACCTAAGCCTGGAGATTCCTCTTGATAAACACCACTCTTTGACCATGAATTGCACAGAGGCGCTGATTCTTGGATATCACATTCCTGCTTGACTGCAGCTATCTGCAATAATAATTGATATAATAGAAACTGTAGAGTGAGTTATCACCTGTACACACCTTGTTATCACCTGTCACCTAAATCATAATTGAACAACTTTGTGCATAAAAAAAAGCAACAGACAGTCTGAACTAAGGAAATCGACCTTAAAGTTCATGGTGGGTACTGAATTCCACAATTAAAATTTTTGAACATTTTTTGTGATTCAAACATGCGTCCCACCATCCAAACTCGCTTTATTATCAAGTAGATTCTGTTTTTTCCACAAGATGGCTGCACTAACTCCATTTAGTCCAAATTGGCTCTTGATTCCTTTATGCATTGAGTCGGCCAATTGTTGCTTTTGTAGCTGAATAGATTTTATGATTAATCCTAGAAATTGAACTGTGCAGTCCATAACAATAATAATAGATACAATTGACTACTGAAAAAGGGAGCAAATGGACTGTAGAGGTTATTGCTGGTTCTAGAAGTTTTAGAAGTTCTTGGTAGTAGTGGGTGTCAACTGTGCATACTTCAAATAAATGGAGGGCAACTGGGATAATCCCAGAAATAATAAAAAATGAAAAGGTAATAAAATCAATAGCAAAGAATTCAACATTGATAAAAGATATATTGACTTCAATTTAGACATATGCCAAATTCAAATATTATGAAAAAGGATACGAGTGCACAATGGCAATAATTTTTATAATAAATCAAATAATTAAATTAATAATCAAATTGATATGACCAAAATTGGAAAAATAATTCATGAATGGACTTTCATGAATGAATTAAGAGCGAATAAAGATTGCTATAAATTGAATTGAAAAATTACTACGATTTTGGATTTGCAATTATAATCAAACTTACAAAGCATAAATTGATTAACCTGAAACAATAACTGATAATGATTGAGATTTGTTCATTAATGAATTATAATGGCAACAAATTAAAATTAAAAGAAAAATATATCAATAGAATTGAATATAATAAATTCAGCCAATGTATGGCAACAGCAATAAATGCAAAAATACAGATCTAGGTCTGAATAAAATTCTACAAAATGTAATTCAAAAATATGACAATGGCAATAAATGCAAAAATACAAAAACAATGTCAAACTATGACAACAATGCACAAATGCAAAACAGAACTCTGTCTGAGTAAGTAAGGCCAATGCATGGCTATGGCACGAATGCAAAACAGATCGAAATCTGAATAAAATACACAAAATAATTCTAAAGCCTGGGCACAATTGTGACAGCTTATATGAGACTAAAGCCTGGGAACATTTGTGGCAGCTTCTATGAATCTAAAGCCTGGGCACATTTGTGGCAGCTTCTATGAAAAATTGAGAATGAAATAATTCTTGAAAACAGCCATGTCTTGGAAGCGTCATAGGCTTAAATAAATAACTGAACTATCTCAAATATGAAATTAATTGAATATTAGTTTCAGAAGAAATAATAAAGATTGAAATAAAATTGATAACATAACTCGAAGTCTTGATCCATCCATGAGGTCAGATATGCAAGAGAAACCGGGAGGGTGCTACTGGAATACAGCAATCAGCATAAAGCAATTGTACCAAATTGCTAGGACGAATGAGAATCAATGATATTTCGATCCTTTGAAATATTTAGATGAAGAAGCATGGACAGGACTACAGATGACCAAATCTCAAAGAGGGCGTGGCAGGTGCCATTGATGGAAATCATTTAAATTTGATTTAAATAGTTAGAATGTTCTCAAAAATTTGAATAAAAATAAAAATCACTTGCTAGGCTGATGCACCAGAATTTAAAAGAGTTCAGAATTATTGCAATAATTTGAAATTATGCCAATAGTAACATGTTGAAGGGCATAATCAACCAAAATTGAAATTAAAATGAAAGTTCAACTTGTCACTTTGAATGCACAATAATTTGAAATGCATTGAGCATATCACAAAGTTTGATGATTTACAATGAAATTGAATGAAAAGTGTTCATAGAAAAAATGTTCACTGTCGCGTGTTCAGCATGATGGCGTCAAAATGGAAATGGATATAAAAATTTGAGATAGTTCAAATAATTGATATTTAAAGTCAATTAAATCATTTCAATAAAAAATTTGTTGCACTTGGGTAGTGATTTATCAAAGTTCGAATAGAAGAAACTAAGAATAAGTTATTAAAGGTTCATACCAAATAATCATAACCCCACAGGAGTGACCAGCAAAGAAGTTGAAGATACATAGAAACTGAAAACTTTGTAGTAATTAATTCAAAGAATATAAAACAGAAAACGCAGTATTACTAGTAACTAAACAAGGGAATAGTTGAATACTGGACCTAAGTTGCACCAAGCCATATTTATGGCTTGATGGACCCTAAACAAAAAACATTGTTTCCAAGCATTAGCTGAATGCAGAGTGACGAGAGGGCATTAGCCAGGGATATAGCTTCTTTGGACGCAGTGCTACCAAAATGACAGGAACAATTAGAAAAAAGGATTAAACCGTAATTAAGAGAAACAAGGCTAACAAATACTATAATGTACTATTACAAATGTTATGAATAATAAAAAGATAATATCCAAGCCAAAAATAATAACCAGAATATTGATATTTAAAAACATCAATACTGAAAAAAAGGTGCAGTAACATGGTGAGCTTAACAAGCAGAGGATTTGAATGAGATTTAACAATAATACCTTTTAAATACTACCACCATTGTGTAGTTTTAGTTTTAATTAACAATACAAGTATAGATGGTAGAATATTCCATGATTATGCATTATTCTATCTTACTCAAAACCATTGGGCCTAGCAGAAACAGAACAGACCCTGCAGCTATCATGTTAGTTTTGCTTAAACACAGAATTGGATTATAATACTCAATTAACAAAAGGAAACAAAACTGATGACTAATTCATTCAATGAATAAATTGAAAAGAATTGGACCACTTTTTCACTCCTTCCACCAGGCCCCACACCCACAGATACTTCAGTTTTATGGCAGAACTAGTTGTAGACTGTGATACAAGTGCCCAACATTTCACCATGAAATATCATGAACCACTGTAACATTTTTGAGAAGTCAATTTTCAGCATCAATCAAAAAGTTTTCTGGAAAATCTCTTTTGTCGTTTGAGCTGTGTTATGGTAGACATGGGTTCCAAACTATTAAGTTGATAGGAAAACACAAGAAAATATAGCCAGTGATTCCATGGACACCTACCTAATTTTTCTAATGATTTGTAAAACCAATACATTACCTTCGAATCTCTTCCATTGAGAAACTCAGCCTTCACAGCCATTTCAAACTGGCTGTTATCTATATCCATTGGAGCATTCAAAAATGCTTTAATCTCTTGTTTGATTGCATATTCACTTGTCTCCTGTAGAAAAATAGAATATGAATTAAGTTAAATCAATTATAAATACAATAGCAAAGTAAAGGTGATAATTTAAAGGGTAACTTCTTTATTGAGTATCCAAACTTTTAGAATTTTTCAACAATTTTTCCCTACACACTCAACACACACTAGTAATAATAATACACTGATATTTTGCGGGGACAATGTTCATTTGGCATTAAGTTTTCTGATGGAACTATTTTTCTTCTGCATATGAATATTTCCATCTGTCAAAAATATATCTATCTATATATATATATATATATATACACACACACAGGATGTCCCATGTAAGGTGTAAAAGCCGGTTACCAGAGATTCTACATCAAATTTCTGACAAAAAATGTTGAGTGACGTTTTTGAAATGGGGCCTTTGTTTTCGAGATATCTCGACTTAATGACGTTTTTGAGATATGCTCACTTCCCACCATTAAATACTCGATAACTCAAAAACTAGTGATTAGATTGGAATTATGATGACATTGTTGTAAAGAGCACGGCATTTCGATAAAGATACACGTGTTTTCAATATGTAACCCCATCATTTAGGGTGTTTTTCTAGGGGTCAAAGTACAAAAAAGTGGATATTCCGAAATCTCACTGAAATTTCAAAGCGATTTTTTGAAAGTCAATTTTCAGAATACACATACTTGGGCAACTGAAAATCCTCATGTAATGAGACCAAACCGGTTTCACTTTCAGCACCAATTTTTGGATAATGTGTGGTCTGGAATAATCGATAATCATATTCTTGGGCCATATTTTTATAACAAACCTTTTATTTGTGAAGTATTTGTTTAATTTTTATGTGATCTCAAATAATAAATTTATCTAAAAAATTTATTGAAATTTTATGTAAAAAACTACATGAATTTTCATCTAATAAATTTATCGATTAAAAGTTTTTCTAAATAAAAGATTTTCGATCTTTTTGATCTAATGGAAAATTTTCCTCTTAATGCTTTGAGGCAAGGAATGTGGATACACGGTTTTAGGCGCATTTGCTGGAAATTATTTTTATTTATACTAGCCTGATTTACGTTATGATCAATAATGTTTGGTATCTGCTTATTCTTTTGTTAGGTTACGTTAAATTAAAAACTCTATTTTCAATCTATTGTGAAATGGCATGCATTCTATAAATTAATAGATAAATAAACTATACAGTAGGCCAGGGGTTCTCAAACTGTGGTACGCGTACCCCTTGGGGGTACTCGAAAATTTTCAGGGGGTACGCGGGACAAGTTAATGAAAAATTAAACCATACTAGCGGGAACAAGGGGGTACGCTAAATTTTAATATTCCATTAAGGGGTACAGTCCTTGAAAAAGATTGAGTACCGCTGCAGTAGGCAATTTCGCATACACCATAGCACTTGAATAAACTGATATCATGTTATCTAGGTTACATACTCATTTTTCTTCAGTTGATCCGGATTTTCAATCTTATACAATTTTTTTTTTTTGAGGAATGGAACAATCTTAGAAATTTTCAACATTATGTTGTGAAGAATCACTTATTTTTCCAATGATGACTTCAGAGCTGTGATTTGGTAAGAAGTTTCTAAGAGTTCTGTAATGCAGTACTTACTGTAGATCGGTAGTTTTACGTAGTGTGTCTTGTTACTTTATTTAGTTTGCCCTCAACGGCTTCCTGCGGTCACTCAGGGACCACAGGTATTAATAATTTATTTTGGAACATCTGATTACAACAAGATTTTTAAATCAAATTTCTACTCTCTCAGCTCTTGTCTTAGACACTAATTCTTGTGGGTTTGTGACAAATTTTCAACAATTTTCAAGAATTTGTAATTCATCAATTTGAAACATTTTAGACTCATTTTGAAGCTTAAGTAATGAGGAAGGTTTTCATGTAAAATTTTCATTATGTCACCTAAAAATAAAATCAAGAAATTTCGCTTTGAAATTTCAGTGAGATTTCGGAAAATTCACTTTTTTGTACTTTGACCCCTAAAAAAACCCCTAAATGATGGGGTTACATATTGAATATACATGTATCTTTATCGAAATGCTGTGCTCTTTCCAACAATGTCATCATAATTCCAATCCGATCACTGGTTTTTGAGTTATTTAGTATTTAATGGCGGGAAGTGAGCATATCTCGAAAGTCATTAAATCGAGATATCTCGAAAACAAAGGCCCCATTTCAAAAACGTCACTGAACATTTTTTGTCAGAAATTTTATGTAAAATCTCTGGTAACCGGCTTTTACACCTTACATGGGACACCCTGTATATATATATTGTACCATGTGGCAGGTTTCCAGTTGTCTACCCGTCAGTGGCCCGATCCCACCAGTTGACGAAACAAAACAAACTTTACAAGGCTAAACTTTACGAAAGAAGTAAATCGTAAATTATGTAATATTGTCAGGCTAGGCTAGGCTAGGTTAGGTTAAATCGTTAAGTTTCCTTTGGTCTGTCAACTGATAGGGTTGAGCAACTGAAGGGTAGGGCAACTAACCAATATGATGATAAAAAAATAATGGTGGGAAAACATAAGTTCTCTTCAAAATGCTATAATTTTGTATTTTTGGCCAGAGACAATTATTGTTTTATCATATGATGATAAATAGTATTTGGAAAATATACCTTTTTCTTGGAAATGCTATAATTTTGTATTTTCGGTGAGAGCTGATTATTGAATTTATTCATTGTGTGAGACACCATTTGTAAGTAGAGATGTGTGATATGGAGTGCAGCCTGAAATTTTTAGTAATTTGAAATATTGAAAGGTTAGTAAGCTTAGTTTCTTTTTATTGTTTTAAGCATGAAAGAACTGAAGGTATGAGGTGGTTCCACATTACTAGCTTTGTTAGCCACCCAGGGAAGGTTTGGTTAGGCGCACGGAGCACGTACTGTGTTTGGGGGCGGTAGTGCTTTGGAAATGTCATATTCACTTGATTTATATCGTTTTATGGTTTGGAGCTCCTCATATGTTTGCAAATTATGAATATTCAAATGAAAATTCGAAAATGTAATAATTGCTTCATCGGGTGTGTAGATGACACAAAAAAATTGTTGGAATTTCGAAAAGTTTGGATACTCAATAATTACCATTAAAAGCTCTGCAAGCTGCAAGTCTTTTCCATTGACAAAGTTAGGACTTTGAAACATGGCTTCTCTTTATCCATTCTCAATAGCCAAGAATCTAACCTACATAATTATATGTGGAGGCGCCCAAAAGTTCCCAGCCATGATCAAGGTGAATTTTATACATAATCAGTTCTACACAAAACTCTAGAATTACTCCACTTTTTCACTCATACTTCGTACAATCTAAGTATTTCTTATGCTGAAAAGCTTTGATTGCTTGAGAATCTTCAAATAGCAAACTTACCTTTGAGTCCATGGTTGATTATTTCGGTGCACTACATTCGGAAGAGCAGTCTTTATTTCATATTTTTAAACCTGAAATTGCAACAAGTATTTGTTATAACTAGACAATACAAGTAGACCGAAATAAACTGGGAAAGTCTAGGCATAGGTTAGGGTGTAACGTGTAAGGTCTAGGCGTCTAGGCTGAGTCTTCTTAACGACAGGAAAAATATGTCAATCCCATTTGTTGACAAGATGGCGGCTCTCGAATACATAATTATTTTTATCTTGGGATATTATTTATTGCTAATTCAATTGCTATAATATCAATTTACTCATCTAAAAATTGCAGTATTCATTCATTAATTTTTTCGACTTTTAAATCTTCAGATTTTTTCGACTTAATACAATATACAATGGCAACTTTATTCATCATTCTGATGGTCAATTCGAAAATTATACATCCTGCGATAGAAATTATCATCAGAATCTATTTATAGATTACAATTCATCAATTATATTCTATTAGTTTAATATTTTTGTTATGAATATTGTTAATATTGAAATGGTATGAATTTGTATAGGTTACCTGTTTTCGATAACCTCACGTTCATGCCATTTGCACAAACCGTAAATCAAACAAGGTCAAGCATACGAACTTTTACATTTTTACACTGGGTTATCATGTTTAGATTTGTAATACTATATCATAAGGTATTCATATCCATGAATAATAATTATTAGAGATGTAAATATAGTTAAATAAGACATCCTAAACCCAAAAATTATTTCATGAATCAGAGTCGATCTAAGCCGCTCTCGTGGACGAAGTTTGTACTAGCAATAACTGAGCGCCAATTTTCAAACTCTCCTCTTTCTAGACTTCTATTTCAAAAGTACGGTATCTAATATTTATAGAAGAAGCAAGACCAGGTCGACCCTAGTTAATTAGCACATACAATCTTGCAAAATGCCATAAACTTATCATCAATCATCAACTTAAATTTAGTCTTAGGCCAACACTCTAATTCTCACTAGAGTTGAAAACTAGAGAACGTTACAAAGTCTAATTTATTATATTTCATTCTCAATTAGGCCTACACAATTTTAGAAGAATGATATGACGGCTTAGCTTGGACAGGCTCAAATTAATCGCTTATTGTTCAAGCTTTTTATGAACAAGATTTCAAAATACCCATTACAAGTTTGTTTCTAGTTCCCTATCTTCAACTATAAATATAGCAGGAATGTCAATCACGTATGAAAAAATTACCTTGATGAACCAATAGTTACCAGTCTTATTTGTAATAAAATGTAATTCAATAATGGAAAAGCTATTCTAGAGCAAGAAGAAACTCCAGTCATTTTTCCCCTACCAAAGCAGTTTGGGCGCTCTACACACTGCTGGTGTCTCAGACATGTCTTTAGTCATTGAGGCGTCTTTTCATTCCAACCTGTTATATAATATAGTTGTTGTACTCGATGATAATCATTAGGCTATCTTAAAATTGAATACAATCATCACATTCAAAGAAATCTTCCAGATCTAACAACATCTATTAGACACCCATAAGAGCCATAAGACACCCAAAACGCATAAGAGCCATATATACCAAAGATGTATTATTTTCAATAAGCTTCCACTAGAAATAAGGATGCTACATGTAAAACGTTTTAAATTTGTAGTTGGTAGATGGCTGAGAGGTAGACCTTTTTATGATTTAAGAGAGTACATGGTCTGTGATTTTAATATTACTGATTTTAATTTGTGACAAATTTTAAATGAATGCTTTGGTTGGAGAGTGACTTTACTTTTTTGTAATCTGTGTAATGTTTTTCCATTTAATGACGTAGCCTATTGCAGATTTTGTTCTGTTTAATGGCGTAAATAAAATTCTTATTCTTATTCTTATTCTTACCCTTGCCTAAGCCGAGTAAGCATGTAAAAAATCATTTCATCTTCATTGAGAGTGTCTCAATAGGCTGTCTTCAGCTATTATTTCTAGTTTTACTTGAACAATATTATTATTCAGCTTCCTACTTTCTGCAGCAGTTTGGGGTGGCACAGATATATGAGGTGAGGATGAATTTTTGTGAAACACAGAGATGAACTAGACCTGAACCTTGGTTCCATTTGCGTAGCCTATTTCATGTCTGCCTTCAAGAAAAGTCACTCAGTATCACACCACGGTTGCAGTCATATTTTCACCCAGCCAATCATCTGTACTTACAATGTTCCAGACAGCTTATTGCTAATGAATTTATAGAACAATATTAATAAATCTTGCATAATTATGCATTAATTTTCATAATTCGAAATGATTTGTTTCTCTTGAACAAATATATTACTCTTATGAGTGATAACTCAACCCAAATGAAGGCTTAACCAGATTAAAAAGAAGGCCCGAGGGCTATCTTGTAATCTGATTCCAAATGCATATATGATGGAGAAGCTCAATTTGAAATCATGTTTTCTATAGAAGAAGGCCTGAGTTTCTTCACTTTTAAATGTACTGTACTCTAAATTCAAACAAATTTTGAAAATCATCATTTATCCATCCATTTATCTATTTTTTTATTGTGACAAAATCACAATGAATGTGAAGGCGCAAAAGACTCAAGTTCAAAATTGCTCTCTTCACAAATTTTGAATATGTTATAATGCCCAAAACATTGAGATTAAATTTAATGCTAAAAATTTTACCAAATTACTCCACTCAAAAAATAATTCCCTTTTACTTGAAGGCAATTAATTTGAAAGTTCACTAAAAACTAAACACTGAAAACCGTGAAATAATATCAAATGTTGACACAATTTTAAAATCCTTACACATCTATCCTGGGCATTCCTCAAAGGAAGATCCATGTAAAATTTTATAGAATTAGGTTAATCAGCCATAAATGTGTTACAAACAACCAGACAGACAAATGCTAAATGTCGACTTGAAATACAGTCAATATAGGTTAGTCTGATAATTTATGTTCAATATAAGGACTTTGGTAACTGTAAATGAAATAACAGAATAAATCAAACAGGCTACACTTTAATGCATAATTATCACAATAATCAATCATATGGGATTAGCTAATTGACAATAACCAGATACGGTACAAGAAGTTTTATGATAAAACTGAATGGCCATCACTCTTTTATGCCCTTTGTACATTAGCCCAATCATGAAAATGATAAGTTTTTCACATTGAAGCCCATTTGAAAATTTACATCCAATAACTTGTCCGTGCATTTTGAACAGACTTCGCTTGCCTTAACAGTTCAAATGGACCCAAGCGGGGGAGGAGAATTGATACAAATTTTATTAGTTTTTGTTCCTTCTGGGGGAAAATTTTGAATGTTGTACTTGGTACTCATTTAGAGTCTTAAATGAGCCTGCATACCAAACTTTGTAGGCCACGTGTCTCTTAAGTTATGAAATTATTTTTTAAAAATCGGTTTTTTCTCAAACAATGACGTGACACATTTTCAAAAATTGTTAGTTATAGCCATAGGTGGGATTTACTAGCTCCGCACTTTTGTGGAGTGCACTGCGCACTAGTGTTGCCAGATGCAAGCTGAAGAACTTTTTGGGGAATGTTGCTCAAAATTACAAAACAAAAAACCTACGGTATTTACCGCAAATAACAGTTAAATGTGCAGTCATTTTGAGCCAAATCCTCAACAATTCTTGAGCTTATGTCTGGCAACACTGGAGCTCAGTGCTCTCCGCAAAAAGTGCGGAGCTAGGAAAACCCAGCTTTATGGAATATTATCAAACCCTTTCTCAGCACACATCTAGGGCCTAACTGAACCAAAATTCAGCTTTAAAATGTATTTTACCTCCTTTCCACTCTTGTTTTAGCTTGCTAGATCCATTTTGCAGCCAAAGATGCCATTTTTCACTGGTTTGCACTCTCTCCAAAAAGCCCTTAGATTGCAAAAAAATAATATCAACATTTCTTCATTTTTTCATATCAAACTTCTTGAAAAATTTCTATGAAGCAACGTTTGGCTGAAATACAGAGAATATAGGTAAACTGGAAATGGAAAAGTGAAAAATATATTTAGTTTAGGGTGAACTCTCAGAAAGCATCAAGAGAAATTAGTAAGCATATAGAGTACGGTATAGAATTTGAGGAAATCGGCTGCTAATTCCCTCTTGCCACGAAGCTGCAATAGGTTAGTTCTAAGAATGCACCAACATCACCATTAATGTAGTTTTGTGCGAAATACAGTACAATAAAGAGGCTCACATGATTGAATTATTGGCTCTATTCCTACCAAATTCAAAAGGATAAGTAATAAAATATTATGAAGAAATTATGCAGCTAATTTAATAAATGAATAAAATTCGGTATTTATTCATAAACAGGTTTCAAGATTATGTACAGTGTCATCTGATAGATCATCTTCAGCGTTTAGTACAGACTAGTTTTGCCTTGCTCTAATGGTGTGAAAAGTATAGCTCAAAACGCTTTTGCTACTCGAACAAGGTCAGCTCTATAAATGGAATCTGAAATTTTCACATTATTTGTAAACAAATTATGTTTTTTATATGTCATTGTCACTCAAGCCACCTTAGTAAAGGGCCTAGACCTTAGCCACTCTTATTTAAGACAGTAATTATCATATATAAATGGAATACATACTCATAACACATTTAGCGACATCAGTTCTGCCAAATGCAACTTTCATATTCCCAGCCATCACTACTTTTCCTGTACCGTATATGAAAATTGCATTGCCAGTTCAACCATGACTCTCCTGAGAATGTTATTTATGGCTTGAGGGATATCTTCGCCACCCACACTCGATTAGAAATTAATAAGAGCACGAGTAGTAGTAACAACACTTAATGACTGTAATGAATTTTCGGCTAAACGCGTGGACCAAATTCTAGGAATTTTGCATGGATGTTCCTTTTGGGAATGCGCAGTGATGTATGTGTATGGACTTTAAGAATGTGCTTGCATTTAATGGATATTAATTTAAAAGGATAAAAGGAAAAGCACTCTGACCTTCTTCTAAAAAACATATGATTTATGATGGACTTTTCCATCATAATATGGGATCAGCATCAGATTTCAAGATAGTAGGCAAGGCTACATCTCAGGATAGCTCTCAGACCACTTTATTCTTCTGGTCGAGCCTCCATCAAAGTCCAGATATTCATGAAAATAACAGTTTTGTCTAAGAGGAATTGAATAATCTTCCCATTTAGTAAAATAAAGATTTATTACTGAGTAAATAATTATGTATAATTGGTACCTACATATTTAATTATTCTATGAATTAATTTATCTGAAATTTGAAAGGCGTTTTGAGATAAAATTTATTAATCAGCTGTTTAGAACAATATAAGTATGGCTACAGATGTATGGCTTTAATGTCTTATAGAAATGTAGGCTTGGTGACGTGATAAGAATTTATTTTGTTTTGTGAAATAAACATAGATACGAATAGAGTAGCATCAATTTTATATATCACATGTTGATAGATACATTATCTCGGCCTTTGACAACAGCGATTTTTTTCTCACCAGAATATCGAGATCATGATATTGATATCCTGGTAAGATAAAAATGGCTTACCATTTTCTTTAACAATATTTGCACTTTGCACTAATATTTTCCATTTGCACTTTCAAATAATATTTTGACAATTTCTGTATAAATAATCTGTAGACGTTTTGATGGATTTGAAGATGATTTAGGAATGTAGTTGATATTGCAAAGCAATATCTAGATGTAGTATCCAATTTTGTTAATCAGGTGAGAACATATTTTTTTCATGTGTTGAAGTGTTTAAACGGTGAAGTCAAGCAAAGCGAGCCTGCCGGCTAGTAATTTATGTAACAGCATATAAGATCTATTAGCATATTATCATATTTATCCATTAGCATATATTATTATAATAGCATATTCGTACATGTGTGTATCTTTTAGGAATAGATTCAAGATGAATACATAATAATAAGCAAACACTTCATCAAAATAAGAAACACTGTAGCCACTTATGCACTTCACGTGGAATGATGCATTGTGGGAAATTAAATGTAACTATATATCAATTGGATTTAAAATCATCTGCCGGTGGTTCGGAACCCACCTAAAACTGCAGGTCCAACTCATCAATCACCATCATCCAATTCATCACCCACGCACAGGTTTCAGACATGTGGGCTTCATCCCCCAAAAAAAAATGTTTTAAAAAATAAGCAAATTTACCTGACTCCAAACATTCTTTCAACAATGCTGTTATATTTCTGCTTTGTGACTTTGTGAATGGGTAAAATGTCGTTGTATTGCTGTCCACTAGCCACCGTGCACAATCACCAATGCATCCTCTTCATCTGGGAGTTTGCATAGACAGCATACATCTGAAAAATGTTTATATATTGATATTATGTTCTGCTTGATAGGCTCTTAATAATTATTATAAATGAAGTTTATTCGTAAATAATTATATTCTTTGAATATAATATTTTTTTCCCCATAAATAATTTATTCATCCCTTTGGCTCTTTGGAGATACCCTATCAGACATCAGCATCAATCATATTCTCAGCTACTGATCACAAATAATAAATGACGAGGAACACACATGAAAATACGGGATAATCGATTAGGGAGTCAATGACATGGCCTATTCATTTCTCAATTGAAAATTCTTTTAAAATATTTCTTTCAACCCGAGATTTCCCAAGATATTAGTTGTGAGAAACAAATAAATTAAACTGCTATAGATAAAATAAATAATAGCTCTTATTAGTAGATCGAGGTAGCAGTGGTACTGTGCATACGTTGTCAGAACAGGCTCTGTGAGTTTTGAAGCATAGAATATTAATTCGAACGGATAAGTAGTATTTTTGTTTATTATTATTAGTATTTATAATATCTTAATAATTTACATCATTAACTTGTCTAATATAAGTTAAAGTATTTAAATAAAAAGTCAAATTCTATTTTCGAGGTTAGGTGTACCGATATTGATCAATTTTCTTGTAATTAAATAGTCTCAAGTTGACAATTGTAATAAATTAAGTAATATTTCATTAAACATTTAACTAAAATCAATTGAAAACAATTTTTAGCTAGGAAAATGAGTCCAAACAAGGCATCTAAATCTAATTGTTTAACTAAAACTCAGGTAGCTACGCGATCTCAGCAATTATTAACAAAAAAATCTCCAACAGCTCTTAAAGCTACTGTAGATGTAGAAGAAAAGGTTGCTAAACTATTGAGTGATCACACCAAATTGAAAACAAAATTAGAAACATCACTAAAAAATTCTGAGGAAGAACGAATAGGGTTAGTGGATCACATAAAATCTCTGGAAGTTATTGTAAAATTGCAGCAGGAAGACCATAAAACTGAAATACTAAATCTCACGAGTCAATGTAGGTCTATGTCAGAGGAAATCGAAATATTAAAATCAAAAATAAACTTGGCTAATGTAAGATCTGAACCTCTGATCAATACAAAAAAAGTAGAACCTAAATCAAATGGGGAAAAAATAAATAGAAATGGTCAAACAAAAACGTATAGTCAGGTTTTGCAAACAGCAACCAAAACTAAAGTAAGGGCAAATAACGATAGGAAAGGTAGAGTACTGCTCTTGACATCCAGTCATGGACGAGACTGTAGTGACCTACTAAATAAAAGATTAAAAAATAAGTATGAAGTTCAGAGCTTTTTCAAACCAAGTGCCCCTATAAACGCAATCGTAGAGTCAGCACAGGAACAAACTAAAGATTTTGGAAAAAACGATTTTCTAATAGTACTGGGTGGCTCAAACAATATAAATGAACCTAATCTAAAACATCTTCCTGAAATAAATGAAAAAATTAAAGAGATTGTGCCACTCAGCCAAAAAACTAATGTAATAATAAGTACAATTCCGTATAGGTTTGATAGGCCAGAGCTAAATGAAGTCATTAAGTCAACAAATAAATCAATTCATAATACAATCAACAGCCTAAAAAATAAGAATTCTAAGCAGTTGGGGACTTGTTTTCTAAATGAAAGGCTGAAAAAACAAAACTTCACTAATCATGGTCTACATCTAAATAAATCTGGCAAAGTAATATTTTGTAATAGGCTGGCAGAGCTGATTGAAAGTCGTTTGCTATCTACTGTCAATAATTCTCCTAAACAATCATCTAACGAACCTTTTTTAGTAAAATGGCTCAAAACCGGGAAGGGAAACTAGTTTCAGATGATAAATTCATATCTTCAATTGTATTGAAAGACGTTAATCGATCAAAAAATCAGGATAGCATTAGTGGAAGGAACTCTTGTAGCAATCTGATAGGCTCCCAAGATTCTAAGAGATTAAGTAAATCTACTTCAATATATAGACCATAGGCCTGTATTATAGCATTTATCAGGGATAGTAAGGGATCAATGCTATAGGGATACTTGATGGTTCGTCTATGATTATAGCCTATAATATACCGATGTAACGGGTGTTTTTTTTAGAGGTGGAGAACTTTAAGTTGGCAACACTGTTTCCTGTGTCAGCTGATTTTACAGTTTCCGGTTGTTTTGCGGTTAGTTTGGTTTGGCAATTATTAATTGTTAGTTTGGTTTGGCATCATGAGTAGACTTACGCCTCAGCAACGTTTGCAAATTGTTCAAATTTATTTTGAAAAAAAATGTTCAATTCAAGAAACTCATCGGGCATTACGTGAATTTTATGGTGCTCATAATCGTCCGTCAGAACGATTAATTCGGGAAACTATGGATCGGTTTCGCAAAACGTTTACCCTAAACGATAATACGCAACCGGTAAGACGTCGTACAGTGCGTACACAACAAGCGATTGATGCTGTGCAGCGTAGTGTTGACGATAATCCAAATGTGTCAGTTCGTCATCGGGCTCAACAAGTAAACATGTGTCCATCAACACTATGGAAAATTTTACATACAGATCTTGGTTTACATGCTTATAAGCTTCAACTTGTACAGGAATTGAAGCCACACGATCATCATTCACGCCGTACATTTGGTGAGTGGGCTGAAGGAAACATTGCTATTGATCCTCAATTTCATTTGAAAATTTTTTTTAGTGATGAAGCACACTTTTGGTTAAATGGCTATGTGAATAAACATAATTGCCGCATTTGGAGCAATAGTAATCCACATGCCATTATTGAAACACCATTACATCCACAAAAAGTGACCATTTGGTGTGCTCTATGGGTTGGTGGAATTATTGGTCCGTATGTCTTTAAAAATGTCCATGGTCAGAACGTTACAGTCAACGGTGAGCGATACAGAGACATGATTACTAACTTTTTCGTGCCTCAATTGGACGGCATTAATGTTGCAGACATGCATGTGGTTTCAGCAAGATGGTGCCACATGCCACACAGCATGTGACACAATTCATTTACTGAAACAAACATTTGGCGAGCGATTAATTTCACGAAATGGACCTGTTAACTGGCCACCTCGTTCATGCGATTTGATGCCTTTAGATTATTTTCTCTGGGGATATGTAAAGTCGCATGTGTACGCCGACAAACCAGAAACAATTGAGCACTTGGAAGCCAACATTCGCCGCATTATCGCCGACATACAGCCTGATTTACTGCAAAGAGTGTGTGCAAATTGGACCTCCAGATTACGCCATGTACGCGCCAGCCGAGGTGGCCACATGCCTGATATCATATTTAAACATTAATGCCATAAAATTTACTGTAAAATAAAACCAATTTATTGGATATTGAAAACATTTTTATGTATTTTTTTCAACTTAAACTTCTCCGCCTCTAAAAAAAACACCCTTTATAAATGATATATTATGCATAATGTATCAGCGGAGAGTGGTGAAATGACATAGCTTGGAAATGATGTATCACATTTAAACTCGCAGTACAACTCATTAAAAATTTTAAGTTTTTTTTTTGTTGTTAGCAGAGTTAAAAATGGAAATGTCCTTCCGAGTTATGGTCATTTTTATACTACGTTTTCTCTTATTATATAGATTATATCATGTATTCATTAATTTTCTATCTTCTTTCTACCATTCTGTTCTATTTTCTCTTAGCTGGTATATTATAATTAATCTAGATTCTCATCAAACTAATATAACATTTTCTCATATCAACTCATCATTTTTATATTATACTGTATTTATATTTATTTATCTTGAATCCATCTTTGTACTTATCTTTCTTCTCCTGCTTCTTTATTCATCCATACAAAATAATCTAAGTCCCTTATCTTGGATTTGTTTTCCTGCCCTCTGAGCTCAGTTCTGCTGCGAATGCGACCAACCCCGGTATTTTTCGATTTGTTTTTTCTCAGAGAATCAGGCAAAAATAAGTTTGATGAAAAAATCTCAAATTTCAAAAAATTCCCCCCTCCAAAATAAAAAGGGGGGCACCTGAGTGGTCGATAGTATTTTTCTCGAATTCATCATGCTTGAAATTGGGTGTCATGTGAAAATTGAGTTCGTAAAGTAACGGGAAGGTACTGAACAATACCACTCCCCAGAAGCCAATAGCTGCAATTTTCGAGCGAAAATAATCAAAGTCCCTTATCTTGGATTTGTTTTCCTGCCCCCTGAGCTCAGTTCTGCTGCGAATGCGACCAACCCCGGTATTTTTCGATTTGTTTTTTCTCAGAGAATCAGGCAAAAATAAGTTTGATGAAAAAATCTCAAATTTCAAAAAATTCCCCCCTCCAAAATAAAAAGGGGGGCACCTGAGTGGTCGATAGTATTTTTCTCGAATTCATCATGCTTGAAATTGGATGTCATGTGAAAATTGAGTTCGTAAAGCAACGGGAAGGTACTGAACAATACCACTCCCCGGAAGCCAATAGCTGCAATATTCGGTGAAAAATAAGTCCTTAATCTTTCATTACAGTTAGATAGAGTATTGACTGTATCATCCATTAGCGGTGAGCTTCCTATGTTTAGTTACTGCCCCACCACAATGATACGGAGCATTCCTGCATGAACACTAGTGTGATACACTGTACGACTCTGCTGTGATACACTCCTCAGAACCCGGCTCCTACCGAAGCAGGGTAGCCAACCTATTTTAGAATGCAGAATAGGGAACCTGCGTATTACATGCTCACTATTTTGTGTTGTAAGGTTGCAAATCTGGAGTGCGGAAAAGTACTTTCGCGCACTGGAATTTGCTTTCCCGCACTGGTGCAGGAATAGACTATTTTGCATGCTACATTCAGAGAAAAAATAGGCACTTTTTCGGATCACTGTAGGAAAATATTATTTCGCCTTTAACTTTCTGCAGCAGGTTTGGCGGGAGGGGGGGGGGGGGGGAAGGGGGCACAGATATTTGGCACGCACAATCGATAAAAAAGACTTATTAATTTTCCATGTATTTTGACAAAAGAAACTATGAATGAATATTCCTTTTTAGGTTACTGAATAGTACAACAAAATGTCACCCACAATATAACATTGAATTGATATCGACTAACACTCTCCAAGACTTAATCTACAAGAAAAAAAAACATACAATTTATTCTACAGGCGGGATTTGTGAGTTGATGCAGTATGATTTTTTGTGAAACAAAGAGATGAATTAGACCTAACCATCGATTTAATTCACGTGGTCTATTTCGTGTCTGTGTTTCACAAGAAGTAATTCTGTATCACGTGACGACTAAGGCTCTATTTTCATCCAGCCAGTCTTCTGTACTTGTGTTGTTCCAGATAGCTGATCCTAAAATGAGTTTAGATTTCGCATGTCTGATGAATGAATTTACAGAAAAATACTAACTAAATGTGTATAATTATCATTTTTTTTTATTGCTGATGGTGCCCACATGAGTCCGAGACTTGTGCGTGGGTAATGAGGTGAATGATTACACATAGATGCCAGACGGAGGAGCGGGATTCGAACCCACGACCGCTGAAACGACAGCAAGCTGAAGTTGCGACGCCCCAACCAACTGCACTAAGCGGCCCGCCATTCACTTGCTATTATACTTAATAAAAATACAGTATTAGAAATGAATTGTTTTTCTTAAACAAATATGTAAATCTTATGAATGATAACTTAATTCATATGAATGAGGCTCAACCAGATAAACAATGGCGCCCGAAGCCTATTTATGAATCTGATTCCAATTTTCAAGATGGAGAAGCTAATTTTAAAAATCATCTACAGAAGAAGGCCCGAGAACCTTACTTTTTCCTTTGAAATATCCTTTAAACGCAATGAAATATCATGAATCGCTGGACATTCCTTAGAGGAAGATCCATGCAAAATTTCATTGCATTTGGTTAATACGTTTAGCTGTAAAGGCGTTACAAACAGACAAATACATAACGGTCGACTTGAAACAGAGAGCTCTCTTAGTTCGGTCAAATAAAGCCGAATTCACTTTTGAAGATACAGATGAATTCATTCGTGTTAACTCACAACGAACACAGTGATCCAAGAGTGATGTTCTAATAGTTTTAGAAGTACGGTAGTCAATCAGTCCGAGAATCAAATAGAACTGTTTTAAGTAGAAGATAAATATCGTAGAACTATTGGATTTATAAAACTATTTTTAATTTGCCAACTATTCAGCCACGTGTTTATCCTAAAAATACCAACAAATAAAACTATTTTTAATTTGCCAACTATTCAGCCAAGTGTTTATCCTAAAAATACCAACAAATGAAGTTCAATGGAGATACTATTAATCACGTAAGGACTCTTATATGAAGTTATACTAGACACATTTAAACACACTTGCAGTCTCAATTATATATATTTATAGTATACTAGCTGGCCCGACGCGCGTTGCTGCGTTCTCATAAAAATTCTTGATTTCATTTAGGGAAGTGATAGCCTTGAGCCGCAGCAGGTATCTGTTCAGTCAGATTAGATAAGCAATGCTCTCCTGAGCCCTCTCTGAAAGAGTGAACGATTAGTTTGGCCAGCAAAGAACTTCTTTTCTCTGCTGTAAAATCATCACTTCCCGGTGGTTCGGAACCCACGTAAAATTGTAGGTCCACCATGTTTCCAATGACATGGCTCAAGCGGCGAAGTTGAACTAACCGCAAGGGTCTTCCCACCAATAAAAGCTTCACGCATTCACTTTTTTTAGTATTTTTGTAATGCTTTCTTAGACATGATTGAAATAGACCTACAACCGTATCTGAGGAAGCATTACAACAATATGAAACAGCTATCACACAAATACGTAGGTGTTAAATTCACCAGTTAAGTATTTTCGTCAATTAATTATGTTTGAAAAAAGTGGAAAAGTAATATGGAGTTTTACATCAATCTATTATAGAAATAAGGAATTACATCTTCAAAAGAGTTAGCTCTTTCGTCTTGGAGGAATTCATTATAAATTCATCATTACCAATGGCATTAATTATTATGATTCTACATTATTACATAGGTACAAGTTCAGGTACAAAAGTCACATCACATTTCTATAAACATATATTTTTATTGATTGTATTACAAAACTTATTTAATCTGATTCAAAACGCTGAATATGAAGCTCTAATAATCTGTAAAAGAAAGAGTTTCATGGTGAGAAAAATAGTGATGATTACATTAAAAATGATAATAATAATTTCGATGATAATAATGATAATAGTAATTATTAAAACCAAAGAACAGCAAAGTATTGCCAATGGCCGACTTTTATTGTAAAACTTACATTGTTCGTGATGGTTACAAGCATAATATTAATATTAATAATGATGATCATAATAATAAAAATGATGATAATAATAATAATAAATGATTAATAACTTTCTAAAAATGGTGATAAATGAAGGAAAATTTATGATAATGCAAAAAACATGTACATAACTAAATTTGCTAGTAGCCTATAGTTGAGTCATTCAAAGAATAATTATTAGTAGCCTAGGAATTAATGATAAATAACCATAGAAAAAAATAATGAACACAGGAAAATGTAAGATTATGCCAAAAATGAGTATAAAACTGAATTGAATAGGATTTTTAAGTCATTACCTTTTAATAATTATTGAAATGATATCATTAATAGTACCATTGAAAGTAATTAATTTAGTAATAGAATATACAATCAATTTTGTGTTCAATTGTTCATTTCAATCAATGTAATCCCATTTGTTAGCTTTCAATACTTTTCATGGCTTTTTAATAATTAAATAATTATTTAAATAATGTTTTAATTTTATTTAATAATTAAATAAAATTAAATAATTTTTTATTTCTTTATTTAATTTAAATCATGGTCTACTCTCTTAAGATCTACTCATTCGATTTTACACATGCATAGAATTTTGGATATAGGCCTACCTATAGTCTTGGATGTAAACAAATATTTTTAAAAATTGAATAAATATTGAGTTTATAAAGCTTATTATAGTGTACAAGAGTTCCTTTCACATCAAAATTGAGTATCTCCTCAACTAAATGATATAGTAATTATTATGGTAACTATTGTTTAAGATTGTATAATTGTTAATCTGACTTGTCTTATACTCCTTAACCGGAGTCTCCAAGACGCTAATCTAATTTTCAACAAAATAGGAAAAACAATATTTACCAGTCACTTAACAAATAATCTCAGATTAGATACAGTATATCTAATTACTTTAGCCAACTATTTACTTAGCTAGCCTGAAATTAAACCTGAATGATTAAATTTAACACTTTTAAATAGAGGTTCTAGAAATTTCTGAATGAGTAAACTGATAGCATTAATCTTCCGCCATCTTCATTTCTGTAGCGAAGCTATATTATTTTAAGTTCAAATTGTTCTCCATGCTCATTTTTCTCCATTTTAATAAATAAATAAATAAGATTTTATTGTCAGCGGGCCGATAAGCACAAGACAACGTCAAAACATATTCTTAAATATACTAAAACAGTAGGTTACAAAGTTGAGTGCCATCTAAGCACTGTCAATCCCAATAATACAATTTTCGATTGCAACAGTGAACACTAAACTTAATTATTACAGTAGACTATGATCAATTATCTCGTCAAAATGTTACAAAAAAAAAATGACATCCATGAACTTGTGATGTTGGTAGATACCTCTTAGAACAATCTCTATAAAAATAATTTTAAGATTTAAGGTTGTTTATTGACAATTGTTGCCAGGCTAAAGCCTATTCAATATGAAATATAAGAACATGTCCATCGGTATACAGTTCTTATGTATCGATGATTGCAACAAACAAAAATCAACAAGCAGAATCTTTCACAAAGTATTATGGTACATAATACCATCTGCTTATAATAAATAAGTTTCTGAATGTATAAGTAATTACATAATAATTAGGGAAGATTATGTAAGAAAAATAAATAATAACCTATATGTTTTATACATTTTTTATCCTATATAATTCAGGGAAGTGATAGCTTCGAGCCATAGGAGGTATGCGTTCAATCAGATGAAGATAAGCTACAAACTCCTGGGCCCTCTTTGTGAGGGTGACTAATTGGCCAGCAAAAATGGCTCTTTTTTCTGCTGTAAAATCACTTTCACGTTCGGAACTCACCTAAAACTGTAGGTCCAACTCATCAAACACCATCATAACCCTCGCACAAATCTCAGACCTATGTGGTCCTTATCCTCCCTCAAAAAAAAAAAAAAAAATAGAATAATACCCTGATTATTCACTTACCGAACAGAGGTTCATCCCGTTGATGGAAAAAATACCAAGAGGTCCAATTGTAGGAGGTTTTGTATTGTAATCTGTGATGCTTTCCATGACGAAATACTTAATGAACAATCTAGTATTAAAACTGACACTGTATTTCACTTTTAAATAATGTTTTACTCACATATATTTGAGATGCTTGAAAAATCCAAAACCTGCAAACCAAAACAGATTTATCACACTCACATATTTCAACAAAAAATCACACAAAATAGCTCACATCTTTCAAAAATCCGGATTTAACACAGCATTCAGAACAACAAACAACCTAAAACACCAGATCCAACAAAATCCAGCTCACCTAACAAACAGCACAATTCACAAATTCAACAAACCAGGAATATATAAGCTCAAATGCAACACATGCCCCAAGTACTACATAGGACAAACAGGCATATCATTCAACACAAGATATAAAGAACACATCAAAGCACTACATTCCACCACTGACTCAACATTTGCAGATCACTTAATCAACACTGGACACTCACACAATAACATCCAAACTGACTTAGAAATTCTACACACATTCCAAAAAAGCCACAAACTAAATACACTGGAGCAATATGAAATATTCAAACACCATAAACAAGATAGAACCAACGTACTCAATGACCAAATACAATTCAAATCAAACGCAATTTTTAACTACATAATGGCTGCTCATCCCAACCTCAACAAAGCATAACCCCTGGCGGCAGGCTGACGAAGCTTCTTTTCAGAAGTGAAATGCATTCCTCAAGCATCTCAAATATATGTGAGTAAAACATTATTTAAAAGTGAAATACAGTGTCAGTTTTAATACTAGATTGTTTTGTATTGCTTGTCAGCTGTATTAGCAGAGATTTTTGTTGGGATATTGGTAGATTGTGCCAGGATATTTCGTACAGAGAATCTCTCATCACTCTCAACTATGAACCAAATAAGAAAATAATTGATAGAAATAGATTCGATCATAGAAAGAAATATTATCCATTGATATAATACTAGAAAATAAGTTACTCTAACCTCTAAGGCTGTGGAATTTTAAAACATTAACTAATTTTGAGACAAAATCAGGCAAGAGGGATTATTCAAAGATGGATATTATGATGTACATCATCAATAACAACAATATTACACAATTCCAGATCGATAATTATAAATGTTAAATTTTAATATTTGAAACATAAACATAGCCTATTTCAATTTCTTTATACAGTTTTTGGTGGTTGAATTTTTCTTATATCACTGCCGCCAGCCCGAACGACCATCAATAAGTTGCACAACATTACTTTTCTTTTTCCTCTTCATTTCTTATCCTTTTTCTTTATCCTTTTCTAATTATTTTCTTTGATAGGATTGTAGTATCTTTTTTCCTCAGTCCTGTATTTACAGTGTCTATTTTTCACTTTTATCACTCACTACATTCTTTTTTAATTTATTTCTTCATTAACTATTCTCTATTTTTTCTTTATAATATTAAGATATATGTGAATGTGTTTCTTTGTTGTTATACTTCTTTTGAAGATTGGCACCTGCTGAAAAACCTACGGGTTTAGCAGGACCCTACAATGTTTGAAAATTTTGTAAATAAATTTGATTGATCTAGTCAATGCCAATACAGATATGGAAACATTCAACAGTATATTTCAGTAAACAGTATTCCATTTGCTACCTCAGCATTCTTCTGTAATTTATACAATAAGAAGTACTTATATCTCATGATAAACTTTTCTTTATTTTTATTATTTTACATTCTTTACATGATTTTTACAGTATTCCTTCATTTTTCTGTCTTATAAAAATATCTTTAACTTTTAATGATTATACAGTGAAAAAGTTTTCCTTTTATATTTGTAATAATAATATTTCTCTTTGTTATTCCAAGAATACTTAATTTGTTTATTTTCAACAATTTATCTTTTCTTTTATAATCAAGAGAGTATTGTCACAAGTTAGTTTGAAGTGACTAACAATTGAATAAACTGACAAATAATATACATAAACAGAATTTATTAATTTCGAATTCCTTCAATTGCCATTACTTTATACTGAAGACTTCCGCAATGGCGGATATTGACAACAGCATTGAACAGCTGATGGGAATCGATGAATGCTACTGTACAAAAATATCAGTCACCACCGGCCGATATGGCCAAGTTGAAAATGAATGCTGCTGTACAGAAAGGTCTCCATGGTCTAGTGGTTAAGGGCGCTCAACCGTCAATTGAGAGGTCCGTGGTTCGATTCCCGATGGTGACTGATATTTTTGTACAGTAGCATTCATCGATTCCCATCAGCTGTTCAATGCTAATACTATTATTATGAGATACTTATAGAAGAAAATTTATGCTTAAACACACTATGGATAAGACTATGCTCAGTGTAATTTAGACTATAATCCTAACCGAGACCTGAAAAACCCAACCCCCACACACCCCCCCAAAAAAACCACACACACTCACACAGCACACATGCATAACGACATGGAATGGAAAGAAAATGATGAAAAAAGGTTAGAAGCATTGCTTACATATTTATAACTATATTATCTCAGTGTAAGAAATGCTAACATAGAAGGCACTCCATAGCTGATGTCGTGTGACATAGTCAGAGATAGTGTAATTGGCTATATTCTCTCTGCCGACTGTCAGAAGCCATTTGTTGATGTGATTTTTATATGTTTGCGGGGAACACATATCAAGGATCTTTATCTGAGGAGGAAGCTTGCAAAATAGAATATTTGCCCTATGAAGAGGATCAGTGCGGTTGATAGACCTACCGACTATGGGTCTTATAATACCTGCCCTTACTGCGTTCCTTGTATGATAATTATGTATGATATTATTGAAGATTGAATGCTGTTGTCAATATCCGCCATCGCGGAAGTCTTCAGTATAAAGTAATGGCAATTGAAGGAATTTGAAATTAATAAATTCAGAGTATTGTCATTATTTTGCTATTATTTATTTTTGCTGACCTGAGCCAGTCATATTATTTATTTATTATTTTACTGTTTTTAGGTCAAATGCTATTGGTTTTCAAGACTGTGAATAAAATCAATCAATCTACCTTTTCATTAACGCAATACACAGGTTTTCCTGATTTTGTAACAATTTTAGTCATCACACTGCGGATTATCTCTAGTCACTCGTCTTGTAGTATAATATAGCAATTGTGTCATCAACCGACATGTATTATTCTTTTTAATTTAATTTTATTTATAACATTATTCTTTTTCCGTTTTTATTGTGTGTTTTTCTCTTGAAGGGTGTCTGCAAAGTACGTATTTTCGCAGATAATTCAAGAATTCGTCAACAGAAAACAGCAATTACATTGTCCAAAGCTACATTTGGTAACCGTTTCCCAAACTTGCATTGTATTCTATTATGATGCTGAGCTTGTATTTTTGTACTGACGAGCGTTTCATTGTTTTTAATTTAGTCTGCTGCCAGCCCTCACAAGATACACTTGTTCTAGTTATTTCTTCATTTAATTTTTAATTTGTAATTGAATAAAATATTTTTTTTTCAAAAAGGTAATTGGTGCACTCAGTTCCTTAACTGGCGCCCGAAACAGTGTTGGAGAAGTTTTTCGGGCTTGTTTTTCTCGATTCGCGACCGATTCTCGATTTTGAAAAAAATTCCGATAGACTTGGGTTTCAACCCTTCATCCGCGATAAACGAATTCAAAAGTGAACTCGAGTGTAACACGGCCTTCAATAATCTTTGAAGAGAAAACTGGCAACCCACACTACAGACTCCTTCCGTCACAGGCGAGCGTCATCCTTCTTTGAGGACAGTCTGCCGGAATCAAATCCTACACCAAGTCCTACTGTAAGAAACTACACAAATTCAATCTCAGGATACATCAAACCTTCAGTTCTAGATCTAATCATGACAGCCAAAGCCATACCGAAACAACTTATGGACTTTATTCCTAAATTCGATGGAACAGCTACTAAGCTTCCTAAATTGAATAAAGCCTGCGAAGAAATAGGCCTATTCACTCTCTACTGTAATGAACATATCGAACAGACACAATGTGAAGAAAATCACTGGTTGTTGTTTACTGTAGCCCAGCTCCATGAAGCTGGCCCCACCCGGTAAAGCACATGTTTCAAAACTAGTGCCAAAAAATGTGCTTTCATAAAATGTAATTTTAAAAATATGTGTTCAACTCCTTGACCTTGAAAACAGCTGAGTATATGGGTGGGGCCAGCTTCACGCTCAGCCCTACCCAGTGGATTTCCAACTTCAAACATTTTCCAAAAAAATGTGCTAAAATGTGCTTTCATAAAATGTAATTTTAAAAAAATGTGCTCAACTCCTTGACCTTGAAAACAGCTGAGTATATGGGTGGGGCCAGCTTCACGCTCAGCCCCACCCAGTGGATTTCCAACTTCAAACATTTACCAAAAAAATGTGCTTTCATAAAATGTAATTTTAAAAATATGTGTTCAACTCCTTGACCTTGGAAACAGCTGAGTATGGGGTGGGGGGGATGCCAGCTTTACACTTAGCCCCACCCAGTGGATTTCCAACGTCAAACATATCCCAACAAATTTGTTTAGAATGTGCTTCCAGAAACTATAGTTTTTAGAAAATGTGCTCACTTGAAAGTGATTGAAAAAAGGACAAAAGTGCAATGTCCAGGGTCATTTTGCAACATGCAGTCGAGTTTAGACTTCAAACATATGCAAAAAAAGTTTGTTTTCATAAAATATAGTAGAAAAAAATGTCCTAAACTCTTTGACCTTGAAAACATCAGTGTTCATGTCTGGGGCTGAACATGAAGCTCAATTTCCGATTTAAACTTCAAAAAAATGTCAAAAATGCACTAAATGCGTGTTTGATAAAAAAATTAGCTCACTAACCTTTTAGTGGGTGTAAACGAGGTCAAAGTTCATTGTCAAAACTAATGCTGTTTTTCTGAGATGAGCTTCGCCTTCAGATACCTGCCAAGAAAATGTGCTTTCAGGAACACTAGTTTATGAAAAAATGAACTTATTTATGGAATCATTTTTTTATTTTATTTACATTAATTTATGAGTTTGAATTTTAAAAAATTGATAAGTTATCAACATTAATACATTATTGTGCATAACAGCTGTTGCATAAGCAGATAATTAGACTTCGTAGCAGTTGAAATGTTTTTTTAGGCCTACTTAAAATTAATACAATTTTCTAATTTTATGAATTTATAATTATTCATTTACGAACGTAATTTGCATTTGTCGTACTGAGGTTTTTTCGGTACCGTAATCAGTCATCAATATCAATAGTATGTTGAGCTGTTACAGAATCTAGAAATTAGTCATGTACTGTAAATTATTCCTTTTAATAATTATGTTATTTGAAAGTCAAGACAGTTCTTCTAGTTGACCCCTCAGTGTAAAATTTATATTTTTGTATGACAAATTTTTAGGAAAGTCTCTTAAAAAGGAACTAACTAAATTCTTCATTTACTCCTATTTTTCCACCAGCAACAGTCGCTCCTCTTCATTAAAAACTTCAATCACGCACGGGTGCCACCAGGATATTTTTCAGGGGGGTGCCAGTCCTTTTAGGGGGTTGGGGGTTATGGAAAATTTTGAAAAATCAGAGTAAAATTGGTGAGTTTAGAAGCTTGTTTTATGTATTTTACACCTAATTTCCTGCAATAGAATGAAGATGCGAGCAACAAAAAAATCCCAAATTTATCAGTCTGTAACAATTAGCTTTATTCATCAATATTTTTCTACTTACATCGAACTTTATTTAAACAAAAACTGAACTCTTCTACTTTCAGTGGCAAACAAATTGATTGTTTTTGTCACAAATTCTTCTTTTTTTTCTTTCAAAAATTGTCTGCGTGCAGACATTAGGCAAAGTCCACTAAGCCTTTCGTTGCCTGTTTTATTTCCAGCCCCTAGCTAACGCTTGAACTTCCCACAAAATAATATTGTACGAAGTATCATACTAATACAAGTCGTACAGAAATAAGTGTATTTTACATACTTGGAATATTTTTTCTATGAAACTACAACTTTGAAATACGTGATTAATGTTATGTTATTTTTTCCTAACATATTATTTTTTCCCTGGTGGCCAGGGGGGAGCCACGGCCCCCCCTTGCCCCTATGTGGTGGCGCCCATGCAATCACGAGGTGTGGTCCAACACGTGTGTACTTCGTTTTAATCCCTGAGCAAACTGAACCCTGAAAATAAAGTTAAGAAAACTTAAAAAATCTAAAAGATAGCACTTGATTTAACATATTATGCAAAAATGGCACAATAGGTAATAATCATTTTTCTATCGTTAATAAACCAATACTGGGATTATGACAAACTGGAATAATGCAAAGAGACCTTACAATTTACGAACTTTCAAAATTAACAAACAAATTACTTTTTCGAATTTCCTGTTTAATTATAGTAATAATTAATTATAATGATATTAATAATAATTACATTAATTGCTAAATAGGAAATTCGAAAAAGTAATTTGTTCAATACTAGGAGTTGAAAATGTTTTTAAAAAATGTAAATCAGTACCGGATCTTAGTTACTAGGGATATGCGAATTCTTTGAATAAAATAATAAGCAAGTTCGTGTGAAATGTAAACAGTAAATCCAAAAAAATTAAAAACGGAAATTCATGTTTTTTTTGGGCTATATTCTTTTTTCAAATCAACTCAATAGATACCAACAAGCTATTTTGTACTCAGTTGAAATACTAGTAAACCCCCTGGGATAAGCAAGTCGCTCACTAATTATAGTACAGTTCAGTATTAATCTCAATTTTTATATACAGAGTGTCCACTCAGTAGGGTGCCAAACTCCGGAAGATGATTCGGTACCTTAAAATACACAGACCCAGTGGCGCACCCAGGGGGGGCTTAGGGGGCTCAAGACCCCCCCCCAAGAACCCGAGCTCCTTAAAAAATTGTAGAAAATTTACTATAGAGAGTATTGTGCTGTAGGCTGATTAGTCTTGGTACATGTCATGTATTCACACTTTTTAAGTAGAATAATGTTCATAGGTAGTGGCTTGACATGGGGGGCTTTGGGGCTTAAGCCTTTCCATCAGGTCCTGAAATCCTTATCAAAATGTTGATATTCTTCAACCGAATTGACTGTGTCACATGGACATTAGGAGATCATGGACTCAATAAGAGATAATAATAAATTATAACAATAACAATAAACATTTACAATTATTTACATTTACAACAACAATAACAATTAATAACAATAAATTAGAACTCATTCAGAAAACTTTAGGCTTCTGAGGCCCTCATTTAGGTGGTGAATTGAATGCAGCATTCGTTGTGAAATGAACTGTAAAATCACATAAAACATTAACTACTGCGACTATTGAGTTATTATAATTATGAAATACGCAAAAACGGCCAAAAGAAGGCCTTTTTGAGATTGAAGGGTATGAACTTGGTTATTGATTGTGAATAAAGCACCCAGAATTTACAAACCCATAATTTAAATTGGATCAAAAGACAGAAGAATAGCAAGTGGAAAGCATCTGTGCAAAATAAGTATGCTTTGATTCAATAAAACTCGACTTTATAAACTTTGGGACCGTTCTTGACTATTATGTACATTCATATTTCATTTCAAAAAATGATTTGGCAATTTTTTTAAGGAGAAATTGTACAAAATGTTTGGTTCATTGGCAATTCAATTGGTCACTAGGCCGACAATAAAAAAACTTGTTTTTATGATCATTTTGTGAATTTTTGTAAAATATCCCACCAATTTAAAGATTTGGTAATCTCGATTTGCGTTCAGACTGGCATTTTTCGTTCACTTTATTTCCATCATAAAAATGTATAATAGTAGATCTTGTTTCAGATAATTTTACATTGATTCAATTTAATTAACACCATCTATATGAAGACATTAGCCATTTCTGAATGGATGCTGGAATAGCTGTAATCTTTCGCCCTCTTTATTTTTGTAACAAAGCGTTCCGGACCTACATTCAATCTAATTTTTTTACCCTCATGAGAAGTTGCTTATGCAGTCTGGCAGTATCATTTTGAACTCTTGAAACACTCTGTACAAAAAATACTCATGATGGACACATTTTGTTTCACCATAGCTACTCTAATACTAATACTCTTAAAAAAGTCAAGTAATGAATCCCTGCCCCCCAACAAACTTTATCGGGCAACAATCTTGTAAAAGGAGCTCTGAAAAATCCCAGTTTTACACCCTCTAATCCATCCAAAATATTTCCTGGTAGGACGGGTAAGCCCCCCCCCCCCAAACCAAGTCTGGGTGCGCCCCTGCACAGACCGTTTCATATAAATGTAGACTGGAAGAGCTGATTGAAAGTCGTTTGCAATCTGCTGTCAATAATTTGCCTAAACAAACTTCTAATGAACCTTTTTTAGTGTTATGGCTCAAAACCGGGAAGGGGAACTATCTACAAACGATCAATTTAAATCTGGATACCGAATTTGTTATTGAGAGGCCTCCTCTTCTTCTTCAGTTTCACATCTTTGGCTGTAAAAAACTGAAAGAGCAGGAGGCCTCTTAGTAACAAATTTGGTATCCAAAACCTACTTGATAGTAGTTGGAAAAGCAAATAATAGTTACATGAGTAAATCTAACTAGGCTATTTACAATAATTATTAAATAATAATCAAACAAATTTTTTATTAGGCCTATTATTTAATACCATGGTCATGTTACTCAAATTGTTAGTTTAGTGGAATTTGACAACTTCTGTTTTGTTTAAATTACATTAACTTCCTGGATTTCATGCTCCATGACGAACTGCGTTGTTAATATTAACTTTTTATGTGTATTTAACGACTTGCAGTCAAATATTCTTTAAGAATAAGTATAATTCACTTACTCTGTAGGCCGAGCGCTTTCGAATCTTTGAGATCCATCTTCAGAGGCCACATTAACTTTATAAAATTGTATAACAGACTTCATAGATTCACGGATGGAATATAGAGGAATCCTCAAATTTTTGGCAGGAAGAATTTAAAAACAGTTCCAATTTTTATCCTGCTTATTGAACTGTGCAAATTGAAATTGCAATGTATGATTTTATATAAAAGAAGGCGTTTGAAAAAAAATTAAAGTAAATATAATTTAGCAGAGTGGTGAAAAATATTGGTAGATAAAAGTTGGCAGATATGGTAAAAAAATCTACCCATACTATATTGATCAAAAGCAGAAGTCTAATTTTGAATTTTTATCAATATGATACAAATCTTATATGAAATGACAAAATAAAATGTTGCATTTACGTACCTCTCTGGTTTCAAGTGATGGAATGATAAAAGCATTCTGTGGCATCCCACTTGTCTTGGTAGCTTAATGGTTGAAGCTGCATCAGCAGATGAAGAAAATTTGTACTTGGCTAACAGGAAGACAGAGCTAACAATCTTAATTATTGTAATTATTCCAACTTTAACAGCGATCAATATTGCATTTTACTTTGCACGTGCATACTAACTAACAACGTGTGTGTTACACTTGTATATTTCGAACTCCATTTTGCTGACTCATTCACTAACTAATCGGTACAACGTTGCAGTACACAGAAGTTCTATAATAACATCCTGCATTGAAATCCAGGGAATGAATTCTCCGAATAGACTAATATAGTAAACAGTAGGTCTATATATATATATATAGTAGGCCTACGTAGGCGGGCCGTCGTCATAGATAGACAAAAAGTTCAAGAAAAAAAGCAATAAGACCAAATTAATGAAAAATACAAACTATGAAAATATTTTTTATTGTGAATATACATTGTTCTGAGCATTCAATATACAGAGTGTTTCGGGAGGAATCTGCCAACTCCTTAGACGTCTTCCTCTCATTGCAGTAAAGAAAAAAGTTCATATAAACATAGGTCCAAAAACGCTTTGTTAAAGAAACAGATATGGCGGAAGATTTTAGCTATCCCTATAAATTTACTCATTCGGAAATCTCTAGGTGGTAAATTGAGGTGTAAAACTGAGTAGGTTCCACGTAAAATAACCTGAAAATCGAATAAAACATGTTCCAAGTCTGAAACTTGGGTAATTATTGAGATATTCTACAAAATATGCAAAAATTGTCATAAACACACGTTTTTCATGTTTGAGGAGGAGTAACTAGCTTAATTGCAAACAAACCAATAATTCTATCATACCAGAATTGTAGAGAATTTTATTTAAAAAATAATTGTCGAATTCAATAGTCTAGTTGCACCAAATACAATTATATTATAATATATAATTAATTAATTATAATATTATATTATAATTGTCTTTGGTTGCACCCAAAGTTCATGAAATTAGAACAAGATAGACTGATTTTGTGTGGCTGCTTTCAATGTTCTATTTATGTGTGTTTTGATTCAACAAAACATGATTTTATCAGCTTTGACTACATTTTAGGCATGGGTCTATTAATCATTTAATTTTTAAAAATCCTCCATAACCTTGATATGTTAAAATTGTTGTTTTTTGCAATAATTAACAACCTCAAACATGAGAAACGTGATATTATGGCAATTTTTTGCATATTTTGTACAATACAAAAGTAAAAGTCATTAGTTGGAAAAGAGAAGTTATCAAATCGGAAAAAGATACTAACTAAGCATCTTCTAATCTCTATTTCATTGACCGTTGTTTGGCAATGTTGTCTCTCATATGAAATTGTTTAGAGAGCATTAAATTAAAAAAAGAGGGATTGGAAAATGATAATTTCAATTTTTTAATGAATATTAAAGTTATATAAAATGATCACGAATTATCTATCAATTGAATACACTCATGATTACAGAAAAGGAAAGTAAAAGTGTAAGAGAATATTTATATTGTACTGAGAAAAGAGAGAGGCTAAACGCTCTGGAATGATTCAGAGTTCTCAAATTCAGTAGCAGTGCACATCCCCTTCCTTGCCTTCCTTTCAGTGAGTTGATTTACAATTTACAACTGCAACCATAGAACCGCTTAGGCAACTGAATTAAGTTTGTAAACTATGTAAAAATGTAAACTATCGTATCTTGAAACACATTTTTTTGTACATGTTTGAACTTTGAGGTAAGAAATCCACCGGGTGAGGCTAAGCGTGGATCTGCCTCACCAAGTATCTCTTCAAGGTCAAGGTGTTGAGCACATTCTTTTAAAACTATATTTCATGAAAGCACATTTTAAGAAATTTTTTTTGGATCATGTATTAAGTTGAAAATCCACTGGGTGGGGCTGAGCGTGGAGCTAGCCCCACTAGAGCGGAGGTCGGTGTTTACCCCCCTCCCCACCCTTCCCCCCGGGAATTTTCGACACATACATTTCTGTGTTCGTATTGACACGTACTTAAAGAATTTAGGTGTTTGCCCTATTTAAATTACAACTTGTCCCCCCCATTGAGCGAAACCCCCCCCACCAAATTCGGCTCATTTTCAGTTTTTGGCCAATAACTCTGAAACTATTCGCCCAGCGGTTCTGGAGCTAGAGCTTGGCCAAAAAGGGGTATTTTTTAGGACATTTTTCAAAATTTTACAAAACCTCCTGATTTCACTGAACACAACTCATGATAAATGCATTTTATCGTGGAATCTCCAATATCATGTGGAAGTACAATCAATTTTGAACCAGTTTCATATTTGTTTTCACAATTTTACATGAGGGGAGGGTCGATGATTGCAAAAAACGAACTTCATGTTCTACAGCCGCATTGACCCCCCTTATTATAACACCTTTTCAAGGCATTCCTAAGCAACTTTTAGCAATTTATTTCAACAATAATTCTTGAATAATAGATACAGAGTCCTAAATAGGGATGTAAACATGGGGTGAAGTACCTCTCTCACACCCTCCCCAACCCTCACCTTAAATCCACTATTAACACATGACTATCATGCAATAAAGTCAACAAGTATTTCTTTTATGCACAAACAATTTAGCTCAACCCTATAATATTATTTTTTAGGGTGGGAGGTTCATCAATCCCCCGTCCCCCACCATAACACTATCATAATCCTTCCTCAAGCCGTGGGAGGGGGGGGGCATGTTTATAATCATTCCTAATTATCATAAAAACATTGAAAGACAAAAAAGGGGTTGTGGAGATACGTTTTTATAAGAGGGCCTAAAACAAAGATTCCACAGGATTGGGAAAAATACCTTGCTAATGGCAAAAATAAGGAACAACTAGTTAACCTGCTACATTAATGAATGGGCTCAGCACAAGTATGCCCACTACTTACATAATAGAAATCTTTACTTGTCACATGGTAATAAATGCACTTGCTTGACTAGTAAAGATGGATTAACAAACATACAACACAAGAAGGCCTATGCTCTTCACAAGAGGAAGCTGATACCAAAATAATACTACACTGCTTCCATGCTTAAAAATATTGTCAAGACAACTCACCAATCAGAGTTAGATCTCCAGACACAGATGTATTTGTGTTATTAATAAGATATGCCAGCAACATTGAAAACGTAGTATTCTTTGATATAGGAACTGGAAACAAACAAGGGCCATAAATGTCACTGCCATTTCTCATAATTTAGGTGTAGAAATAAGCCATGCTATGTTGAATGTGCATGCCCTGTCCGGATGTGATACCACCAGATCCTTTGTTCGCCATGGAAAGTTGTCTGTGAAATCTAAATTGGAAAGGTTTTCAAAGTTTGTGCCTATCCTTACATCATTAGGAGCATCACCAACAATTACAGACACATTACTGACTGGCCTGGAGGAATTCGTCTGTTGCTTGTACAGTAATAAGGAATACACAAATATAAACAAACTAACTTCTGATTTGTTTTTTTTTTTTTTTTTTTTTTTGAGGATGAAGCCCACATAGGTCTGAGACCTGTGCGTGGGTAATGAGTTGGATGATGGTGATTGATGAGTTGGACCTACAGTTTTAGGTGGGTTCCGAACCACCGGGAAGTGATTTTACAGCAGAGAACAGTGTCTTTTTTGCTGGCCAATCTAATCGGTCACCGTTACGAACGGGACCTACGAGAACGCAGCTTATCTCTCTGATTGAACAGATACCAGCTACGGCTCGCGGCTATCACTTCCCTCCCAAAAGTATTCTCCAACAACTGTATTTTCTCTGCCCAACAATCAAGGTGTGGATTTAAGTCTACTGCTCCCATGTAAAACGTCGTTAAAAAACACATAAAAAGCGTTAACTACCAATGTTACATATGGAATAATGCACATGTGGCTAAACTCTCCACACCAACTCCAGTGGGACATGGGTGGAAGTTATTGAAGAATGGCGAACTTAAGTTTGATTGGGTTAGAGGAGATCCGTTGCCACCCGAACTGCTTGACATTCCAGAAAGCTTTGAACAAGATGAATTTGAAGATGAAGATGAACCAGAGGTACTAAATTTAGTTGACATAATACACGAGGATGAAGAAAATGACTGTTGATTACAAAATATTTATAGTATATAAAGTACAAGTTATTATTGAAAAAGTATTGAAAATGAGTGTGCGCGAGTGCAGTGAATGAACCCCCAAAAATTAACACAGGCCTGTGTCACCGGCAACCCAATTTCTGAACTGCGACCTCACCTGGACTTACAACCGCGTGGTAAAAAGAAAAGGAGTGGCAGCCCACGATCATTGGCCGAGTACAGAGAAAGTAAAAGGCGCCCAATATTATTCACAATATTATTTACTCAAACAAGCCAAAAACGTCAAGTTCCTTTACATAGTCAAGTTAATTTTGTATTTTCATTATTAGCCCTTGAATACATACTGAATTATTTCATAAAAAAAAATATGGTAATAGACATACCCTTAGTAGTAAAAAAATTAAAAAGGAAAAACAATTTTTTCAGCTCAGTCTTTTAGGTTTTAGGGGGGGGTCACGACCCCCCCCCCAAATATCCCCCTTGAACTGCTCAGGGGGGCAACTATGATTGTACAGTTATAAAATGCTATATAAGATAATTTTGGAACAAAGTAGAGTGAAGTGTTATTGACTCACTCAAGTCAATAACACTGCTGAAGATAACGCCCTCCCCTGCCGACTACCCCCCTCCCACCATAAACGGTATGCTTTAGGTAATGAAAATTTGAAATTGAACAATGGATTACCCAAACTATACCTTTCTTACGCTAATAACATCCATCAATTTGACAATAATGAATGAAAAGGAAACAATCAAACAATAAAATACACATCTAATACATAACAGTGAATGAGGGGATATGAGAGCGCTGTGCGTCGGTTCGGTCTTTCATTTATATCTTTGCAGAAAATCTACGAAATTTTCAAAACCAGGACTTTTATAAAAGAAAATTGAATGTTCTAAAACTTTCACCATCAACTTTATTGTGTTTGAGTGAGAATTCCCAAGATAAATGCATCAAAACATAGACAATACTCGTTTTTCAGAAAAGGGGGCAAAAATCGATGGTTTTTGATATTTTGATATTTGATTGTGATTGAAGAGCTGATCCGATTTTGACTTTATACATATCATTCAACGCAGAATTTTATGCTCTTGAACTTTGAATAGGACAATCGTTTTGATTTGGCTGATAGTTTCCGAGTTATTGGCCAAAAACCGAAAAATGAGCCGAATTTGGGGGGGGGGTTTCGCCCAAAGGGGGGGAATGCTGTAATTTAAATAGGGCAAACACCTAAATCCTTGAAGTACATGTCAATACGAACACAAAAATGTATGTGTCGGAAATTCCCCAGGGGCGGGGGGAGGGTCTCTTATTGGTGGCTCATGGTCTACACCCATAAACTCTGCTGTTGTCAAGTTCAAGGAGTTGAGCACATTTTTTAAAAATTACATGAAAGAATATTTTTTTGGCACTTGTTTCGAAAAATGTGCTTTACTGGGTGGGGTCAGCTTCACGGAGCCCTGCAGCCCTGCATAATTTAGAAGGTGTAGCTGATAACGTAGCTCAAAGTCGAATGCTCTAGTCTTTATAGCACTTAACTTATAGCAGTTTTGAAAAAAGTTTTGCTGATAAAAGAGCTGTTCCGGACTTGATAGCCGAAATTGCTATAATGAAATCATTTTTCCATGAACACCCTATCGCTTTTCTCAATAGACTTAACGACAAGCGCATGAAAGTGGTAACTCGTTATAAATGGGATGGTGTATCTGGTGACCTACTGAAACATCTGTTAGAGCAATTAGACACAACCCTTGTCAGCCTAGTTATATTGGTAGAAAATTCTACAATAAGCTACCGCAGTTTTTAAAGAGTCTTGAAAATATAGAAATATTTAAGAAACAATTGAAAAAATATTTAGTTGATAAAGCTTTTTATAGTGTACAAGAGTTCCTTTCACATCAAAATTAAGCCTCACCTCAACTAATTGATATAGTAATTATGGTATCTAGTGTATATGACTAGTGTTAATCTGACTTGTCTTATACTCCTTAACTGGAGTCTCCAAGACGTAATCTACAAAAAAAAACACACTAATTCACAGCGTTCACCCTTCACTCGGTACTCATCTACGAGAAATCTAGACGACGTGCGAGACACTCTTCGTAGTGATTGCAGCATAATTTTGAAACAATTAGAATTCAACCCATGTGTGGAACCTACTGAGAGAAGTGCAATAGATAATAAGAATTCGTACTCCCAATTCCAACAACAAAATGCGTTTCAACCAAGACGAGTACTGCACCCGTTCAAGCAATTTCCATTCAACAAAAATTTTCGACAACCTCACTATAAACA
Organism: Conomelus anceps; assembly: GCA_948455865.1. Taxonomy (NCBI): domain Eukaryota; kingdom Metazoa; phylum Arthropoda; class Insecta; order Hemiptera; family Delphacidae; genus Conomelus; species Conomelus anceps. Next base: position 8,284,499 of record OX418222.1, read on the forward strand.
AATCTTTGTTCCATTCAATCAAAGTCAATTTCAACAATCAAATCAAAGTCAATTTCAACAAGATGTCATTCCATTCTACAAAAAAATTCAACTATCTCAAATACAGAACTTTTAGTCAAGACCTCAATCAATCAATCAATCAATCAATCAATTTTATTACATAAAAAGACATTACAAAATGGTCCCGCTAAACCTGAAAAAGGTTTTACAGCAGGTGCCTATAATAAAATAAAACACAATAATAAAATGAATGCTTACAATAAATTAAACAATGAAAAGAACTGAAAGAAAACTTTTTACAAGTTTCAAAATGCACTTCAAGGTAATTGGAAGGGGAGTAATAGGGTTGAAAAATGTTAAAAAATGTTAAAAAGGAAAAGGTTAAAGGGAGAGAAAAAAAAGAATAAAGATAAAGGTCTACTATAGATTGAAAGTTAAAATTAAAAATAAAAGAATATGCTATAAATTGAAAGATAATACTAAATATAAAGAAATAAACTACAATAATTGAATGAAAATGCTGTAATAGATTAAGGTATTTATATTTAGTTTGGTCGCTCTAGTGCGGCGGCGGTGTTCTATATTATTTCAAAACCTTTTAATAATAATTCACAAAATTATCAAAATAATAATCAAAATTTTTCGCAATCTCCTAGATGGGATTGGCAAAATACTGTTTCTATGCGTACTGTGTCAACCAACTGAAATAATAATGGTGTAAGAAATAACAAGATGTGCATTGTTTGGAGGACGCTACTATTAATTACTCTAATGAAACTGAAATCTTATCAATGAAAACCTAAATCAATCTAAACTTAAAAAAACCACTTTTAAATGGAAATTAACTCACGTTATGGCGTGACGGCCGTTTCGCTCTGTTGTCTAGAGCATCGTCAGACGACCCACAGTACACACGAGTGTGTTAATTTCCATTTAAAAATGGTTTTTCAAGTTTAGATTACATATTAGTGGAAACAAGATGGATCTTCAACATCACACCTAAATTAACTCTCTAACTTCTGCTAACTTCTTCTAACTTCAGAATTTTAGGCAATGGTTATTTGTAAGTGGTCAAGCTTATAAGAAAATCAAGCATACCTTTAAAACCTTCCCGGTTTAACAAACAATAAAAGTCTAAAAAATCGATTCAAATTCAGTTTTAGACGGGTTTTTTTAATTTTTGGAAAAAGTTTCTAGGAGATTGCCTCTATAGCCTGTAATTTATTATATTGTTAGAGAGAGGTAACAGTCCGGCTAAAACGTTGAAAACCTCTTCTTTAAGAAGTCTGTTCTACCTTCGATTTGTCCGATTATTTTCAAACGTGATCATCAATCCAATTATATTTTTATAATTCATTTTTATCTATAATTAATTGAATTGGTTGATCGTGACTTTTTTTTAAACTGTGTTTTTTAATGAATGAGCAAGTTCATTAGGTTCATTGGAGTAGAAGAAGGACTAGAAAGTGATTTTTTTCATCGTTTCATGGTATGTTGAAAAGTTGAACAGTGGAGAGGAAGGAAAATGATTTTCTCCAAACCAGTAGACATAACCTACTTTCAAGAAATATTGAGTGCACGTTTTTATAAAAATATAAGATTCCAGTAAACAGATAACACACGAATCGACACACCGACTATGCATTATGTTTGATTTGGTTTCTGAGATATTCCAGACAAAAACGTTCTCACTTATCAATGCTATTGCATTGATCAAACGCCTTTGATCAATCCGTCTTTGATCAAACGATAATTTATTGCTGAATCTTTTGTAACAAAGGAAACGAAACGTCTCACGTCTGTCACTGTTTTTCATACGATATCCGCTGTCTCCTCCACTTTTTCATCTCACTCGGCTACACCTCCTCCTCCTCCTCAACCACAACCATCACCTCCTCCTATTCCTCCTCCTCCCCCCCTCCTCCTACTCAGTAATTTTTCAAAACTTTCTTTTGAACTTTAGAGCCTAACAAGTTGTCTAGATTTGCTTTTCACACAACTAAATTTTTTAAAAATCCGGACCCTCCTATACCCCAGACCCTTGTTGAGCCACCCCCCCCCCCCCCCCCCCGAAATCTAATCCTGGCTACGCCACTGTGAACAATGTTTTTCAATTCTAGCAAAGATTCGCGGATTTCACTTTTTCCGACTCTAATGCCCATTATGGACTTTGGCCTCCTCCACTATAGCCCTCCAAGCATCTCTATAACCAACCATCCCTCTCCATCCTCTATATCCCATCTTTAAGATATCCCATCTTTAAGATATCCTCTCTCATTTCATCCTCTCATCTTATCCTTGGTCTGCCTTTCTTGAGTGAAGTTTTCCTTTGTAGAATATTTTGGGCATTCTGGTTTCACTCATTCTGCAGATGTGCCCAAACCACCTGAGTCTATATATTGCACTGTTATAAAACGTACAATATTACGGCCGTGTATCAATGATTCCAGCTCTGAATTTGTCCTTCTCCTTCATTCTTCTCCCTCTATAAATATTTCTAAGAATGTTTCTTTCAAATACACCAAGGTTATTCTTGCCTTCTTTTGTTAATGCCCAAGATTCACAGCCATATGCCACTACTGGCCGTACTACTATGCCACTACTATTATATTTTACTGGCTCTCATATATTTTCAATTTACTTTCAGTCTCTACAATTGAGCGTGCTTTTTAGAAGTTTCATGTTACTGAAGTAAGCTCTATTTCATTATTCTTATATGACATTATTTTTTCTTTTATGCTGAGACTCATCTTGTTCTTGTTATTCCGTTCAACGCGTAAATAACTAAAATTTTCCACTCCTTCAAACAATTTTTAGCCAACCCTAAGATTCTGTGCTACTCTTCTTGACTGGCTATTAGATATTTTCATATATTTCACTTTTTACTTTCCCGAATTTTACCTCTAGAGTTTACCTTATCCAGTACACGATCAAAACACTGTTCGTTTTCAGTGGATGATTCCATTTTAGCAAACGTAATAGAGAACGGTAATATAAGAATTTTACTTTGTCACCACGAGCAAGGACCGGAAAAAAGATAATGAAGAAAAAACAAAAACCGTCTGCCCGTCTGCTTCGACTGCTAGCTCGAGCTCGATAAGTGATCAAAAAAATGTATACCATAGCGAGACTGATGTTGACTGTCATCACATTGAACAACATCATCAGATAACAGTATTGTTGGTGTGATGAATCACCTTCATCTTTTGAATGAAACTTTTGAGTGTTATGTTTATGATTTGAACAATTGTTATGCTCTGATTGAATCTAAGCAATCACGTTAGTCCAGCTTGGTGATTTTTAATTTAAAATAAAATTTGTTAATGCTGATGATGCCTACATGAGTCTGAAGACTTGTGCGTGGATAATCAGGTAAATGGGTGAATGATGAGAAACATCCATGGCTGAATGAGATTCGAACCCAAGGCGGCAGGAAATAAAGCCAGCAAGAGCCTTATCTTATCTCAGACAAGCGCTTCAATAAACTGAACTACCGGAGCCGCACTGGTAGATTTCAGTGGAAAGAGGGTTCTGGGGATGAAGTTTCCTTTAAACTATTTTTCAGTTCAAAATATGGAAATATTTCCATCGAATATGGTATGATCTCTGGAGTAGTGTAACTTATAACTTTCTCTAGAGTGGTAGTTGCTGTTAGACGTAGACCCTTTCCTTCCATAAGCCTAAACTGTGTCTTCTTTTATTCGATAAATACACCCTCAAAATTTCAACCAATAATATGTATTAATATGTATTGTATAATAAGGTTATGTGTTGAAGTAGCAAAGACCTATTTTAAAAAGGTCCTTTCCACCCGAAATTATTCCTCGTTGTTGAACAAGGGGCTCTGTAGGCAACCATGCTATCAGTGTTCCTTTGATCCTTTTAGAGTCCTTATATTAGTAGCTGCTCTGTCCCGGAAGATGTTTCTTGCTTCATCGGCTCATAATAGCGTTCAGAATAATATCGATTCTTATCGGCTTAGAGTGATGTCAAAAATTACTAAATTAATACAGACCTTTCTAGGAGTAATAGGAAGCTAAATATCAAGTTTCAAGAGTCTGGCATATTCTTTTCAAAAGTAATCAGACGGATGACCTTTCTAAGATTTTTAAAATTACAAGGAATTGCTTGTGACCAGCCAAACAGCTCTCTTTACTGATTGAAAGGGTAAAATCTATCTGCGGACTAAGCAATTGAAATGAGAGAGAAAAGAAAAAGAACGAAACAGCTTTGGCTACATATTGACAAGAGCTTTTAGACACAGCAGTAATTGAACGATTTGTTCTCCAACTTTATTCATGGCTATCCACTTTTCTATTTACTCTCTAAATTCTTGGTTTTCTTGTTCCATAACGATCTGCGTTGGTCATATTGACGTTTTATTGTAAATTCAACGACCTGCAGTCAATTTTAACTCACTCAGGTCAGAGTGAGTAGAAATATTATTTATTCACAATTGAAGTTGACTAAAAATCATTAAATTTACAATAAAACGTTAATTTCAAACCCTCTGTTTCTACTTGCATATGCAATGGATTCTGGTGGGATAAGGTTCATTTCTATTTCAATCCTCATAAGTTAATAAACCCTATTCCACAAAAATTGAATTTATAAGTAGAAATATGAATGAGAGGCTTTAAAATGAATTGGAGAAAAGAATAGTTATGAATAAAATTGAAGAAAACTGTTTTAACCAATCACTGCTGTATCTAAAATGTTTCCTCAATGTGTCTTCCTTTCTCTTCATTTTTCTCTCACTTAAACTTCCATCAATTTTCATAACTCTATCTCTTTCTTTTTCTCATTATTCTAAATCTTTCTTCTTTTCAAATTGACGTTTGTGTAATCTATTATCATGATCAACTTTTATTGTTAAATTCAATGAATTTGGCCGTGTCTGCTGTCTGCATGGGTCCTACAACAGTAATCACTCGTTTTTTTTTGTAACCTAATGCTAAATTTTCATTTACATGTTTTCGGTATTTACTAAACGTTTCTTATCACGTCTTTTCTGATCTTTGAAAGGAATTCTCATCTATTTGTATAACATACAAAGAACGTGAATGTGAATGCTTTTTTATTGTGAATATTACTCAATACTCAAGTACATTCATGTATACCCTATGCTCATGCTTCAAGCTGTATATTTCAGAAATATTTCAAGGAATGTACTATGATAAAAATATACTGATAGAATAGTTGAAAGAAACTCTACACAATTAAAACGATTGGATGGCATTAAATGGCTCAAGTTAAGCTCTAATGCAAAGTCTAGTTCAATTCAATGTATTCATAAGCAGTACAGTATATTTCAAGAAATATACTGTATTATTAAAATCCTTGTGATACAATATTTTTTGGAAGAAAGCACATACATCATTGAAGATTTGTATGCATTATCAATTTAATTCAAAGTCTTAGTATAACTTCTAGATTTTTTTTTGCTTTTTTAATAAAGTTTTTGAACTCAGCCATATTATGAAGCATCATGTATGATTAATAAAAAAATAAGTTTGAAAATGGATCTCCCACTCTAGAGCATGACATTCCATGGTGAAGTAGGTTGATTTACTGTATTATGTGAATAGAATGCAAAATACATACCAATTATATACATACAATTAATCACTTGAATAATTAAATACTGCCTTACATTCTACTGCAAAAATAGAATCCTCAATACGTATATAATATTGAGGATTATATTTTTGCAGTAGTATGTAAGGCAGTATTCAATTATTCAAGTGATTAATTTGTGAAGAGTTATTTATTTATTTTGTCATCTTGCTCACATTCATAGTCACCTGGTCTATGCTATCCAACCATGAAGCAATCGCTCAATAACCATCACAAGTTCAAGGCTTCAAAGGTAAGTCATAGAGTTGAAGAAAATTTGTTTAATTAGTCAAGGCTTTTGTGTACCATGCAATGCCGAGATTTTTATGTCTTCCTCTGGTAGTATATATTCTTATTAATTCATTCGATAAAATGTAGCTAAAATGTAGAAACATCCCAAAGCCCTCCCCTATATTATTATTGGTTACAAAGAACAACAAATTTCAGCAGTGCTTAGGTGGCATTCCTCTAAAGTGTAGGGACACACTTTACCTGAGTCCTGAATAATATAGCCCCTTTTCAAGTGGATCCAGTCAGTAAATTGGATACATGAATACATTATTTACCTCTAGTTTCATACAAATTTCGCTATTCTTGAAGACAAAACTAACAAATTCTAGAAAATAAAAAGCCAGAACTGTGAAGCTGATGCTTTCCAAGTAAAAGTCGGCATGAAGTAGATGAACCGTAATCTTTTTCCTTCATTAGGACTCTTTAAATAATTTTTTCCCGATCCCAAAACACCTTAAAACAGCTGTGATGAGATTTGATACACTCTACACGGCGAACAATGCAGGATACAACTTTTTATTAAGTTTCTCGCTAGGTCTCTCTAGGTATTTGTGGGCCCCGGGGAAGAAATAAAATTCGGGGGCCTACTTTTTCGAAGTGGAAGACCTGTTTTTGCATGCTTGAGTCCTTTGAGGGCCCCGGCAGCCCTAGCACAGCTACAGGACTGCCGTTTTCAAGTAATAATCATATTTGAAATCTTTCTGCATATTCTAGTCATTGTGCTAAATCGGGGTTTGTTGTTGCTGTTGTGACAGTTTAATTGGTTAGGAAGGGGGTCAGTCAGCGCTATCTAGTGTTGATCATTTAGATTGATGCGCATGCGCTTACCACTCTCCAACCAGTTCAACTTCCATCATTTCCCGGATTCTGATTCAGCCATTCAGTCCAGTCCCAGTGGCAATAGCGGTACGGTTAATTCATTAATTTTTAGCTACTTATCGGTTTTCAGTTTTCTAGTACTCTTATTTCTTATGCGGCGCCGACATCTTCCTTTATTTGAGTCCGGTTATGAAACATCATTCATATCAATGCAAATTTCGAATATTTGTTCGTTCTGCGGGGTAACTACGACTGCAACTTTGAGGATATTCAGCCTTTAGGCCGGACACGTTTGAGATTCGCATCTATTTTGAGCCGTTGGATATATTTAAAAACAAAAATTGCTCTAGTCGGCGCACTTTTTGTGTAACGAGAAGTCTTATTAATATGTAGCGCGGAAGCGTCTATCTTAGACAAGCCGTTGAAATAACGTGTGCAGTGCTAAATACAATTCTCATTGTTTTGATTGGTTTCTTGCAGATTTGAAGCCTTGTGAGACCCCAATTTTCTAGTTGATGATGCTGCTTTTTTAAATTTTTGATTTGTCTGTGCGGTCAGTGAAGTGTAAATAATGGCAATAAATGAATATAGTTTTGTCAACTATTAAGTTCTCAGCTTTCCAAGTTTTCTATATTTTCCTGCTTATCAAACTACTCCTATCTGAGTGTGTGTTGATACAAATACTCCAGGCTGAAACGATAATCGAACCTGTGGCCAATGGAGTAGCAATCGGATGCTACAGCAGCTACACTATTATTTAGGTAAGAGATACATAGCAGGCAACTTTACTCAATTCAAAATTGATACTTTCTTCTATCATTCAACAACTATTACTTTTGATAATCAATCTCACTGACTTTTCCTTAGCAGCTAGGCTTCTATTCCTCAATTTTCTTCATTGTATTTATTACTGTGATTGTTCTGTGTGTATTTTTTCTACTGTTATGTCTTTCTTTGTCTGGTACCTATACATTGTTTGAGCTCAAGGAGTTTTAATTGAACAATTTATGTGTCAAGTTCTACATAGAAATTCAGTACTCAGGACCAACCTTTCAGGAAGAAAGATTAGAAATGTTCAATCTAGTAATGCATGGAATTGTTGGATGATATTTTAGGGCTCTACGATCGAACTAACTCGTCAATGTCAGTTTTGAATGAAGATGTTTCTATCACTTCTCATTTTAAGTGGATTTCATTCTTGATTGAAACACAACCAAAACATTATTCGTTTTTTCCATTTTATGTCATGGAATCTTTCTTTCTAAGAAATCGGTCGGCCAAATCGTTTCTAAGCAATGTAGGCATAGAAGAAAGATGATGGGATTCCAATTAATTAGTACTGTAGCGAAAATACAGATAACTTCAAAAGTTACGTAGGATGCATTGCTGGAGAGAATTCTTCTTTCATAATCAAGAATCAAATATCATTTTCCATACTTGAAGGCTGCAGAAATATTACAGTACATAAAAAAATTATTCATCCGAATGGATTCATATCTACATTCAAAATTGCACGCGTCAAATTGGGATATGTATATCGCTTTTCAAATAAACAGCCTATTGTTTACTGATTTCATAAGCATGTATGGTAAACTTATTGAATTGGCGATTTTAATGAAAAATATTGCCCAATTGTTATATTGACTAGGAATTTTCCTATTCACAACCACTGAAGAATTCTAATGTGAAATTTTATATTACCATATGTACTTACACTGAACTTACTGGGAATTAGTGGAGAGCTTTTCAAACATTTAATATTTTATACATTCCTGAAATATATTTACGTATGAAAATCACTGATCGAACAAAGATTTAGTAATAATAGTTTTTCTATTTATTCGGAGGTGCAAATCGCAAACTGGATGGCAGTGGATGACCGACCATTTGATAATCTGTTCTGCAATCCTGTGTCATATCGCTCATGTTCCGTCTACAGTGCACACCGTTCTTGTCTTGTCTCCAACGTTTTTTCTCGTCTTGTCTCCGTTTAGTTTTGATTTTGTGCTTTTTGTCTTCGAATTTCTGCACCTTTTTACATTCAGTTGCTGTCGGAAATTTTATATATAAATTTATATAATTTCAAGGTGAGAATTTTTCCATTTCATGATAAAGCTATGCTCAACTTTCTTTTCTCTCAATTGCAGTTTCCGTAATGCGAAATAATTATTTAATAATCAATTTTGGAAGTTTATTATACAATTAATTACTACACGATATGATTATATTTTTGAAGCTTAATAAATTTTATTCAGAAATGTTCGAGTTAGGAAAATGGCCGACATGTCAAATTTCGAAAACAGAAATTCTTCATTTGTTCTGAAATTTCAATGAAATAAACAATGAGAAATATATTTGCATGCAAGAAGAATGAGTACGTTTTAAAACTTATTAAATTCAGTTGTTCTTGCGATAACAGTTCGAATATTTCTCACAGCTAGACTGGTATGAGTCAGCATTTCCAAGTGCTGAACTTACGAGCTTAGTCTACTTTTAATAAAGTTTCTTCTTAACTTTTCATGTGAAATTTAACGACTTGCAGTCAAATATTTGTTAAGAATAAGTATAATAACTCACTTAATCTGGCCGAGTACTTTCGAATCTATGAGATCCATCTTCAGAGGCCCCTCTGAGGCCAGATTAAGTGAGTTATTATACTTATTCTTAACAAATATTTGACTGCAAGTCGTTAAATTTCACATGAAAAGTTAATATTAACAACGCAGTTCGTCATGGAACAAGAAATCCAGAAAAGTTTCTTCTTCTAAATTTCCTTTTGTATGTTTTCTTCTTTTGGTAGAGTAGCTCCTTTACAAATTCAAAAATTCCATTATTCTTTCCAATATATTGTCACCTTCTTTTGTACAGATTCACCTTGTTTTTTCTTCATACCAATATTAGGAACTTATCTTTTATTTGTTTTCCACATTTCTCATCATGTTTTGGTACTTCTATGCTTCAAACTGTCAACATCTTTTTTATTTTAGTTTTCAGATTTGTATGTCGATTCATGACTAACCTTTTTATAAATACTTCTGAATTTTCTTCAATATTTATTCCTCTCTTGTTGAATTTGTCATATTAGTCATTTTGATCTCCATAACTTTTCCCGTATCAGTCATTTCTACCATAAGCCTCTCAAGCATATCACATACTTTCTCCACGATAGCACCATGCTTTTATCCTAACTGAATTAAGTATATTATGTAAACTTACGTCTCCAATCGTTGTACTTTGTCTCCACGTCTGGTTTCGACGCGACAAATACAGCAAAGAAGTTCATATAATAAAACAGATAGCGGTTCAGAACGGATATGGGACCAGCTTGGTGGACAAGATGCTCAGCAAGTAAAACAGGAGGGTTATCTTGGGACGGAGAACAGAGAAGTCTGGAAATGAAGAAAAATTTGTGATAATCGATTACGATGAAGTTCAGTCAGTATTCTGTAACATTTTCAAGAAATTTGGATATAAAGTCGCATATAAAAACAACAATACCCTTGGACACAATTCAAAGCATACTCGAAAGATAGGCCACATACAATAAATTTGAAAAAGGAGGGTATAGAATCTAAATTACTAACTTGTTTATTTTCACACCAACTCAGTAAATACACATAATTCGTGTGAAGCCACGGTAGCCTATTCCTTCCTGTCACTTTAGCTACTCCGATGGTCTCTGGTTCGATTCCCGATCCAATCACTATTATCCTCATTACTCTCACGAGTATCAGACCCAACATTTCTGGAGAAATCGTCTGTTATCAGTAATCAACCATTTCATTAACATTTTTATCGATATGGTGGAATGTATTTAATAATATGAAATTCAATTCATATTGGTATAAAATGTATTTTCATCATGATGTGATTCTACGTATTATAACTCCTTATCATTTTCAATTTTCAGTATGGAAGCACAGCAACTGTTCGGATATAGGGCACGGCTCAGGCCGCGGTTAGTAGGTTAGTAATATTCTATTATTATAAGCAATCTATTTTATAATAATATGCGTTATTGTGGCTTGAGGTGTACTATGTTCAGTTCATCTCCGATATAATAACGGCTTCATCAAGTGTGTTGCTTTCCAAACTTTTCTGTCAGATGATGGCTTTGTTTCAGTGGGTTTGGCATACTGATATAACTTATTCTACAAAAAAAACTTTGTTAGCTCAGTAAGGAAATCAATCACAACCTATCTCAATCCTCGTTTGCGTAGTACCATGTATAGGCCAAAACATAATGTCGGGTACGAAGAGTCACCCATAGTCGAGATTGGTTAGAAGGACTATAGCCTATGTAGGCTTCCATTATATACTCATACTATACATGGTGTATGTAAAGTCCCTTTAACCGATTTTGACTGTGGATGACTCTTCCAGCTACTCTGTGTTGTGGTTTAAGGGCATACTACTCAAAGAAGAGTGCTTCGATTGCTGTCCTAACTGATAGATTATTTATATCAGTCTGCCAAGCTGAGTCTGACAATGATATAGAATAGGAAAATGTGCGTCAGGAATTATAGATTTTCACAACAATGATAAGAACAATAAAGTTTATGTAAATGTTTAAATTATCAATTTTTCTTCTAGATTTTGAAAAATCGTTTTACATAGTATTTCTAAAGATATGTATCATCAGCGCAGTTATAACAATATAATATTGTGTTATCTTGAGATGTATTCACCATAGCATGTGTCTCTTGAAAGATGAAAGTTTCAATAACATAATTATGAGCGAGACTGAATTTTGTATTTCGAGTATTTATTGAGAAAGGCAACTTCTGTTTGAAGTGCTCTGTGCCAACCTGTTGTGTAGTAATTCTAATATTAAATTTGTTGTTTTGCTTGTAGAAGTGCCAGCACCGCCACCGCCACCAGCACCAGCAAGAAGGAGACGCCCCCTTCCCCAACATAACCGCCGCCACCAACCGCCACAAGCGGAGCTGAGTTTGGTGGTCGGCATGCTATTGTGGGCCAGGTTGGGGAAGGGTCCTTATCGGCCTGCTGTGGTCACCAGGGACCCTGAAAGCCACAGCTGGACACAAGTCCGAAGTGAGTAGAGTGTCAATCAATGTAATTGATTTATACTATATGTATATATAAGTAGTCGGTCTTAGCGAGTCAGTTGGGGCGCTTATCTCTGATTGGAAATGACTCTGACTGGCTGCTGCTCCTCTAGGCTTCGAATTCTAAACTCTTTCAGACTTGGATGTTTTCACCTTGTCATCATGCACCTCATTACCCTCGCACACGTTCATGACTCATGTGCTCATCTGTCAAATAAAATTATTTCAATTTATCAGGCATGGTCACTAGCCCAGTCAACGAAGAGGTATAGAGGGAAAGTCTTTGAACACAATTTTTGACTTCGTAACTTTGTTTGGGCTAGTTAGGAGGTGAACATATCAAAAGTCCCTGCGACCCCTTAAGCCGGAGGGAGGGAGGGGGGTTGAAAGCCTCATTTTTCGGTTTTTTGCTTATATCTCGGAAAACATACGTCCTACCGACATGACCTTTCCATACAAAATTAAAGCTGATTGGATTTCATACAAGTCTTATCCAGTTATATTTTTCGATATTTTGTTTAGTTTTTGAGATATCCGCTCTTGAAAGTCTGTAATTTTAAGAAAACTTTTTTTGCTTCACATTCTTGCTCTTTTTGACCGGATAACTCTTGAACGATGCAACAAAAAACTAAATGATGGCCATAGGATTGTAGAGCATTAGATTCCTTTCAATAATATATATTACTTCACTATTTTATCTATTTTCCTTCAAATGTTAAAGCAGTTTCAGTGTTGAGCATGAAATCTGAAGCTTTGGAACAACTGTTGACTAATGAATCTTTCAATTTCTCACCATTCCCGGCCAACGAATTAGCCTGAATATGCACCATTAAGTACACCTATTCAGTACTGGACGTTTAAATAGCACAGATACTCATTTTAGAATATATACTTGTAGACCCACTGACCAGGTTCCTCACAGTTAATTAAAGAAGATCTAGACCATTTTAATGAGAAATAATTTTCTATGACTATGTTTGTGCATATATGAGTACATATAAGACATTGTGATAGTTTTACCGAACACAACCATTGAGTGAAATGAAGTTTATCGACATTAAAAGGTAAATTAATCAATCAATCAACCAAGTGAACTATATTAAACAAAAAATACATACTTGAAGAATAAAACAACAGAAAATCTGTTTAGAAATCTTTTTTAATAACATATTTTTTAACTTCGAATACAACTAAAAGTCCACTAGGCTTAGACAATGGCCGTCAGTCAGGTTGATAGCTTTATAATATAGTCTAAAAGTATTTATGTGCGGTAAACATAGGCTACATAAATTTGTTTATCGAATTAACATAAATCTCATTAAATATATAAAATAAACAGACAAGAAAACAAACTCTGCACACTCTATGCCTTTTGAATAACTAGATACTCAAATTAATAATTGAATTCCTGAATCAAGTGATTCGTGATTGCAATATTTTCAGGCCCTTCTTACATACCCCACTAGTGACTTCCAACATTTACCCTCTACATACTCTATCACCTCTCCCCTATCCAATGTACTCTTTTTCAACCACGCTATGCGAATTTCACCTAAAATTGAACATTTACCTATAAAATGAATAATATCCTACTTTTCTAGACTATTACACATTGATCATAAAAAAGGACAACCGCCTCTCCCCGAAAAGGACTGTGGTTTAAAGGGTATAATCCTCCTCTCGCCTTGAAGATAGTAGTCATGAAGCTACGCTTCGCACCACATTCATGTAACTTTTTGATGTTTCATCAGTCTTCAAGGCTGCATAAATAGCATGATATTGTGAACGCTCGCTTCTTTCCTTCCACTTTTCTGTCATACCTTTTTTATTCATTCCAGTACTCTATCCCATGCAGTACATACGGCTATACATCGTTTACAGATTTACACAAAGATCGCGGGCGCCTGCCAGTCGCCATGCGATAAGCCCCCCCCCCCCCTTCCATAAAGGCTTAAGGGCTACGGGCGGGGACTTTTGATATATTCACCTCCTAACTAGTCCAAGCAAAGTTACGAAGTAAAAAATTGTGTTCCAAGAATTTCCTCTATACTTTTTCTTGAACATTTGTTATCATGTAGTCAACAGTTGTTGCAAAGCTTCAGATTTCATGCTCAACACTGAAACTGCTTTAACATTTGAAGGAAAATAGATAAAATAGTGAAGTGATATATATTATTGAAAGGAATTTAATGCTCTACAACCCTATGGCCATCATTTAGTTTTTTGGTGCATCATTCAACAGTTATCCGGTCAAAAAGAGAAAAAATGTGAAGCAAAAAAGTTTTTCTTAAAATTACAGACTTTCAAGAGCAAACATCTCGAACACTATTCAAGAAATCGGAAAAATTGACCGGATAAAACTTGTAGTAAATTTGATCGGCTTTAATTTTGTATAGAATGGTCATGTCAGTAGGACTTATGTTCTCCGAGATATAAGCAAAAAACCGAAAAATGAGACTTTCAACCCCCCTCCCTCCCCCAGGCTTAAGGGGTGTGGGCGGGGAATTTTGATATGTTCACCTCCTAACTAGCCCAAACAAAGTTATGAAGTCAAAAATTGTGTCCCACGAATTTCCCTCTATACCTTTTTTTGAGCATTCGTTTCCTGGACTATCAGACTGATTTTTTAAATATTTTTGCTGCATGTGATTAATCTCCTAGACATGATTCCTTGGGTACTTTGACAACCCTCTAGGCTAGTGAATGTGATCTGATTTGGTGGTTGAAGGCCACTAGGATTGAGGCAACGATTTGAGTCTGCAATCATTGAATTGGATCTATAGGGGATTGAGCGATCACATAACTATGGAGGTACTTATTGCTTTAATAGAGCAAGCTAGACACTACCTTTACAATTCATATAAATAATTATACTCATAGCTCATTTTAATTTCTCCATTTGCAATTGATAATAATAGTTATTTATGTATTAAGAGCGTGAAGCGCGACTTTATCGCTCGAGCCAAAACATTTACTGCGCGACGCGTAGCGGAGCGCAGTAATTTTGCGAGAGCGATAAAGAAGCTTCACGCGCGAATTGCATACAATATTTTTCCTAAAACTGCAGTTCTGGATTCCAAAACAATAAAAGCTTGTAGTTTGTAACATCACAGACCGTGCGCGGATTTGGTTAGCGTACACTATTTTTGAGGTTATGTGAATTTCACGGATTCCGTGATCCACCAATGAGAAGGCATCAAAATCAAAACAGAAGCGTAAAGAAAACAGCTGGCGAGCGTAAAGTACTTTACCGCTTGCTGAGCAGTAAAGAGGCATTTTACAATTAGTTTTCAGTACGTAAAGAACTACTTTACGAGCAGTTGTAGGAAAAAATAATTTTAATCCTATGGCCAATTTTGAATGTTAGATTCAATCTAAATGTACAAGCCCTTGCAGGAGTTTCCATGATCTTGGGCTAGTTATATCAAAATAAAATTTAATTTGATCTACTTCATCCTTCATAATTGTTTGTTAATTTATTTGTTTCTTTAAAATGTTTTTTATTGTTCAGCTCAGATTTTTTATTATAAATTCTATTCAACAGTTGTGAGTGAACGTATAAATTCATAGCCATTAAGTAAATAGAAACAAGTTATTTTTTTAGATTTTCAGTGATTTCGAATTATTCTTGTTAACTAATCTTCCATACAAAGTTTTTGATAATGTAGCCTGAATGGCCAAACTGTCCTCATAAACTGCTGAGTCCAAACCATTTGACACAAATGCTGTGTGTCATTTTTGCCTTGAAAGGTTCATTTTCATAGCTGCTTTCTTTATTCAATCACTCTCAACGTTTTTTTTCATTTTTTTAGCATACCCAACACGCACACTGAAAGACGTCCACCTCACATGGCTGGGGGACCGTGCCCGGCATTCGTGGGTGTCATGGGGGGCTGTACACCCCTTCATGCCCCACGAAGAACTGGTGACGGCCATAAAGAAAAATGTGAGTGAAAAACAGTTCTATTTGTGGTTGGAATAATTATTTTTCTTATAAAATCTGCATGAATCTGCAGCACTTGAACCATAGTAATTGGAAGTAAAACTAGTAATTAGTAGTCTCAAGGCCCCCATCGACTTAGACAGTAGTTGTCAGCAAGATAATTAATTTACCCATTGACTGAAGCCATTCCCCCTTGAACTTGTCTTCAAATAAGAGTAAAACATCTGAAATTGGCATTTGCCAATCGCCCTAAAGGCTGTGCACTTGGGATTGAGAAACATTTTTTTGTCAAAGTTGAAGATTATGAAGGTATGTTTTATGTTTTATCCATTGCCATGTGACATTTTTTATCAATTATTTTTGTATCAAATGTCTTTGTGAACCTCAACATAATTGGGGGAAAGAATAATGAAGAATAGTTATGAAAATTTCAAATGTTTGTTTGATTATCAAGATTTAAGATGCCACTTTCAAGAAAAGGGAAACATGTGACTGTGCCAACCGCAGTATACTATATTATACCCATAGTTGTTATGGTGCTTTACCTATTATTTTTTTAGCTCTGTTATGGAGTCTGTAAGGCTAATGAAATATGGCAAATATTACAAAAAATAATAATAAATTGAATAAAAGTTACTTTACCATTGCGGAGTGATACTAAAGTGAAAATATTTCTAATGCAATGTATATAGTATTATAATGTGTTCTAACTGGTTTACAATTTTCTTGCAGAGCATATTAAAAAAACTAAAAAAAAACTTGGAGGCCCTCAAAGTGAGAGCAGGAGAGAGGAGGCGGTGGGAGGCCAGTGTGCGGGAGGCAGTGGACCTCGAGCCATTATCAAGGTATTTATGAAAATATTTTTTTTCAATTACAATAATACTATGAACTTTCTTTCTCCATCGCCATGCTTCTAACTGCCACTAAGCCTGATGTCGTTGAACCATTCTAGACATTGCTGTAGAAAGCAATACAATATGTAGTTGGATGCAATGATTAGAGGAGGACAAACAGGCCAAGTAAAAAAATGTATTGACATTTAATGTCCTTTATCATCTTTTAGTGAACTTACCGCACTGAACCAGTGATTGTTCATGTAATCCAACCTTAACTTTCCAAACTGAATTCAAACAACAACTAAAACTATTTACAGAGTTTGTTATAAGCAGAAATAAAATTTTTTCATCTTAATATTCAATTTTTAATTGATCAATTGTAAAATTCTGTTCAAGATTCCCTATGGCACAACTAATCAGTTGAACTATGATATCTTGGTAGAATGTACCTGATTGCCAAAATGTAGAATCATTTTGTTGACTAATTTTGATACACTCTTATTTTGTACTCTTGTACCCAACTCCATGGGACTTGACTCAGGAACTGTTGAATTCACAACTACTGTACTCTTAGGCAGTGACACTTACAACTTGCGGTGGTGTTAGACTACACAAACAGCTTGTCATAGCACACCAATGGAGTGTTTTATTGTTATGCCATTACCTGAAGTTCAGACAACATGGAAACTCATTTGATGTGCTACATGTTGCTTGTGTGGTCTCACTCCATCATGCAGGTTAAGTTATAGAAATTACACCCAACAACTCTTAAATGGAAACTCCCATCATGCAAAAAAGTGCCAAAATCATTGTTCAGTGAGCTATCACCAAACAATTTGAGTATTTTGAACATTATATAAAAGGGTTTATTTTTAAGAGTTTCCCATATTCAATTTTTATACTATCCATACTATTTTGAACCAATAAATGAAATGTATACTTTTGTTGATGATAATACAATTTATTTTATGTTTTGCAGAATGCAACGCGTTCAATGGCTGGCGGGGGTAGCTGCAGGTGAGACCCCGCCCCTCCCGCAGGCACTCGAGGAGGAGGAGCAGCAGGGCAACAGAGAGGACGCTGCCTTCCTCTATTTCTTATCAATGTTGGAGGAGGCAGAGGAGGAGGAGGCAGCCCCCCCTCGGCACCCCCCGCGCCAACCAACTCCCCCTCCCAGGCGCGGCAATAAAGTAAGCAATAAAACACTTATGTTATGTTATGAAGGGACGGATTCAAAGATCCAAAGATTCAAAGATCCTCACACGTCAACCGAAGCTTATTGTATGTCCCTAGTACGTTAGTTGGGCAAACCAATACCTGTGCCCTTTACAAGATCCAGGAGTTTTTTCCCTATGCTAACGTCCCATTCATCACCTGGTTGTTTGCAGCCAAACAGAGCCCTTCTCCTTGCCCCGAGTCTCTCGCAATCCAGTATGATATGCTTGGCAGTCTCTTCAGACTGATTGCAAAGCCTACACATCTGACTTTCATTTCTGAGTCCAATTGTGTGGAGATGTTTCCTGAAGTGGCCATGTCCAGTTATCAGAGCAATCAACTGCTTGACCTGACCTCTACCCAGCCTAACCAGCCAGTTGGTGAAGTAGGAGCTTGTGTCTGCTAGCAGCCTTTTGCCAAGTGCATAAAACACTTTAATGAGACCAATTCAATAAACCAGGGTTGTAGCAAGGATTTGTAAATAGTGGGACAAAACTGATTGATATTCATATCCTGTGTTCAGGGGTTGTAGAGTGGGGGCCTAATTGATGGAGCTTTATCAAATTCTCAATCACTATTGCTGTGTTATTTAGCAGTGTTATTTAATTTGGATGGACTTCAAATTAATAGTAATTAGAAGCAGAGAGAAATAGTTCATTTCTTTTTAAGCTGCTGCAACAGTTTTGTGATTTTAATACCAATTTTAATAAACAACGGTTTCTTCCACCAATATTTTTACATTAAAAATGTGTGTTTCAATAGTCATACTGTTTTTTATTTCTCATTATAACAATGGAGTGGTGGCTGGTTGATTGATTGTTGATAAATTGCTAATTTATACTTCCATCAACTTGGTGAGTCCAAATATTTTTGAAGAATCAACCTCAATCTACCTAGTACAAAATAATTATTATTTTTATTCTGAGTATCACCATTATGAGCCTACTATTTCATTTTGATTCATTTTATTAATATTAGTTTTCAGACTAACGTTTTTATCTATATACAAACGCACCACGTTTCAATATTCCACTGAAACTTCTGTTTTTCTTTCCATAAAACTAGAACATGGATAACATGTTATAATGACATTATATCCCATACTTCTCAATTGCAGTATTGAAAATCGAGCTTCTTCAGAATCATTTCGAAAATATAATCATGTACATTATTGAACGAGCGAAGCGAGTTCTTCCTTTTGACTTAAGGCTCGAGGCGTTGTGTGTTTGTATGTTCCACGATAACTTTCGAACGCCTTTATCAATCAACTTCAAATTGAAACACAGATTCTTGGTATCTTTAGGCAGGTCAAGTTCGTTGCCCAATAAAATTAACCGACTCCTTCATCCTTTTTGAAGCGAAGTAAAAGAACAATAGAATCTCAGCCCTTCATTAATATATCTATATATTACTATAATATATCTATATATTACTATAATATATATAAAATAGTTGTTTTCACCATATGGAATTCTCAATAGATTTCAAAATATAGCCTATTTTGAGTTACCATCAGCTGTAGGTGAATAAATGCGATCAGGCTTTTTATAGAATCTCTATCAGCTGATATACTAATTTCATTGCCCTGATATATAGGTATATGAGTGCAGCATGTCTTTTTTTGTGGAAAATAAACCTGTATGTCAGAGCATTGATGAACTTGAACTTCAAGTGATTGATGTCTTGTGAATTTTATCTAAATCAGTATCTTCAAAACAGCCGTTTTTCGTTACCACATTCCCCTATGATAAGCTTCCCAAATGAGTTTCCCTTTTCGAATTAAGTTGTTTGCAAGCGAGTTCTCCAGCCCGTTGGGCTCACTAGTATTAAAACAATAGAATAAATCTATTCATGGTTGTTCAAAGTGCTAGGTGATGTGTATATGCATCATACTTCTGTCAGCAAGACACTGAAAAAAATAGATCTAATGGGAAACTAGATTATTAACTTTGCTTTTGTTTAATTTTTTAGAGACCAAGAGATGACGATGATGATGATGATGATGATGATGATAATAATGGCGCCCCGGTGGCCAAGCGGGCCAGGGTCCATGACAAACAACAACAGCAACAACAACAACAGCAACAACTACAGCTGCAACAACAGCAACAGCAGCAACTACAGCAACAACAACAACAGCAGCAACAACAACAGCAACAACTACAGTTTCAACAACAACAACAGCAACAACAACAGCAGCAACAACAACAGCAACAACTACAGCTGCAACAACAGCAACAACAACAACAGCAGCAACAACAACAACAGCAACAACTACAGCTGCAACAACAACAACAGCAGCAACAACAACAACAGCAACAACTACAGCTGCAACAACAACAACAGCAACAACTACAGCTGCAACAACAACAACAGCAACAACAACAACAGCAGCAACAACAACATCTACAACAGCAGCAACAACAACAACAGCAGCAACAACAGGGGCCACCACCCTGCCAGCCCCTGGAGATAGGTCATCAAGACCTACCCAGGGCGCCAGGCGTGATGTGGGTGCGTCCGGCCCCAAGGTGGAGGAGGTCAGCCTCGGCCCCTGAGCCGAGGCAGGTGACTCCACCACCACCACCATCGCCACCTCAGCAAGGTTCACCCCCACCGTCGCCGCCCCATGTGCCAATAAATATTGGATACATGGATTTACCTGTGGGCGGCGGCATAATGTGGGCGGTGAGAGCTGCGAGGAGGCAACGGCGATCTGCTTCCTCACCCTTATAAATAAGGGGGTGGGGAAAGCACGGCCCCGTGCTCTAAGAGTCAAAGTAAGCATTAATTTTGAATCATCTTTCTGTATCAAGGTCTTGAGCTGATCTCATATTAGAAGCTACTATGAGCGACTTTTAATCGTCCCTGAGGCTCTTTAAGCACCATAAGCCTTCTGATGCAATAGATTTGCTGATGCAGATAGGATTCAGATTGTATTGTATCGGCTGGATTGTAATGTTTAAAAAGCCTCATGTGTAACCGAAATCGAACCATGATCGCCTCCAATGTGAGACCAGCTTTATCTGTGATGTGTCACTAAGAAATTTATTTCTGTTTTTAATTCAGTAATTCATTTTATTTTGAACAGTACGTCTACATCATATTAACAGTGTTTGAATTTTCATTTTCATAATTCTATACATATTCTTACTCATTGACAATTTAATTATCATCTTGGAATTGGAGGCAGTGTTGGATAATGTGTTGGGTATCCATGATGTTGATATATCCACTTGATTGATTTACATACGATGTACTATAGTTTCAGCTGTCACTTCTTTTTCCAAACTGAAACCAAAATATATTGTAGTAGCTTAATTATACTCTCCTCAGAAGAATATTATTGGTTTTAGACAGGGAGCCTTCTTCTAGTGCACGGGAGGCTCTCAATCTATGAACAATTAGGATTTGTTTGAAGAGAGTATGTATAGAGCTACTCTGTATTATATTTCAGTTCTAGTTTGGTTGAGATTGAAAACGATGTGACAGTCTAAACTATAGTCTCTTGTGTTTTATAATATGTGTGTTGATGGCATCATTATCATTATTCACTTATCAAGTAACTGACTGGGACCTGTTGGAATAAATTGTGCTACTATTAAAACTTGTGCTATATATAAAAACTTATAATTTCAGAGTATTTATAAATTTCAGATTATTTATAAATTTATTTTGCTTCATAAATTTCTCTGGGCTTCAAACAGAGCAGTCCATCCCAACCTTATCTGTTGAGATGTTGAAAATTAATGGAATCGTTAACTTTGTTACTTCTATTGGCTATTTTTATTACTGTTTTGATTATTGTATTAGCTATTTGGTACTTGACAAAATTGATGCTGAGATTAATGTTTATTTCAGAACAGGCCCCGAACATGAGCCAAAACACAGTAGGGGCCACGCCGGACCAACGCCTACCACGCCTATACCGGTACTTCATGCCAACCCTACATCTGCCGGCGTCTACCATCTGCCCCCCCCCCCCAAACAACAGTTTGCTCAAACTCAATCATTACCTCAATTGGCTTGGTAAATTAATGTTTCTTTCAGATAGACACAGCTGACACTCTATGACTCTAAAAGTATATTTAAATTCCCCCTCTTCAGAATTGCTCATTCAATTTACCATAGTGTTAATCAAAATGCAATTTATATTTTTTAAAGTCACAAAATATTGATGAATTATTATTTTATCGTTTCGATAGCTAAGTACCGGGTGTTTGTAAAAAATATCGGAGTTTTTACGCTTTGTAGTGTTTATTACATACAACTTACAATTCAAATTAATACAACAAAACAAAAAGTGCAACTCATACAGTACAACTCACAAGTCATCATATTATGGTGTATCATAATGCTGCCAAATGTAATTCTGTTATTCATCCTCTACCAATTGAGGAAATAGCCAAAGTTTTAGTGCACTCACATAAACTTTTCGCCGAGATATAGCACAAACAAAGCATTAAATTTATGAGAGTCTCGTTGCAATTGCGTACCAACAGGAGCTAAATAACAAAAATATTTATCTTTCATTTGATGTGATATTTTGATTGTAAGTAGTATGTAATGAATACTATGAAGCTTCGAAAATCCGATATCATTTTATAAACACCCGTTATTATAACACAAAATTAGAACGTGGATAAACTCACTTTTCTATTATTTCAAACCATTACATGAACGCAAAAGAAAGTCCCAAGTAATAATTGAATCTGAATTCAAAGGTGATTATATTGTATTATATCAATATTTGCCTTATATTAAGGAGCTGTACTGCACTGCACTGAATTTTTTCAAAGATTGCTTCGCATTTTAAACTTGAATTTGGAATTTAGTTTGCAATGAAACTCACAATTTTTTGTTGAATCCATGACTGATTTCAAACCATTGAACCAATGCATTTTTTCGTCTCTGTACCGAACTAGGTGTTTTGATTAGTTTCAAACTTCTTTAAGTTTTTCTTACAAGATTTCTGAGCTTCTACTGAATGTTCAGAATTTCCCCATCTCCAACAATTCAGAAAGGCCCTCGGGATAAGCGTTATTTATAGGGGGTTGAAATTCTTAATTGCTGTCGCATTTATAATAATCTTATGACAATCTGATCTTATGATAATCTTCATCACCAATCTCATCTATCACATTTTCGCCCGCGTGTCAAATGGCGTCGGTGGGGAGTGGGGAGTGGGGAGAGACTCCCTTGTGGAATTGTCATCGGTAATTATTAAATTTCAATGATACAAAATACAAATTATAAATTCCTCATGCGTGATACAATTATCGTTCAACTAGTTAATTTAACAATTTGAAAAATAAAATAAAGGTATATCACCTGGACCTCTTTTTTTTTAATTATCAAAATCATCAATTACATCAATTCTTGCAATATTTAAAACTGCAATTCAGATGAAATTTCCATTGTCCAAAATTAAGTAAATTCTCAATATTGTATTCAAAATAACCTTATAAACTTATTTTTTGAAAAATCTACAGAACAAAATTCAAATTTCAATTTTTATAGCCTCTATAAAATGAAACATTAGTTTTTGGAATCAATAATCGAATCAAATTTTAATTTAATTATAGTTACATCTGATATCAAGGCCAGAATTTCCCAATGTTAGCTGCTTATCATCCCAAGTAATACACTAATAATAGAGAATTTACCGTATAAATATAAAAATAATTTTCTACTACATAGCTTTGTTCTTGAACTATTGAAAATTGAACAGTTGTTTTAAAATGAAAAGACAATTTACATAAAATATTCAAAATTTCACTCTGATATTCAAATAATAGAGGATTTACCCTATAAATATAATAAAAACGTTTCTGCAACGAACTATTGAAAATTGAACAGTATTTTAAAAATAAAAAGACCATCTACAAATAATATTCACAATTTCACTCTGATATTCAAATAAAATAATAATAGTCGAATTAAAAACAATTGTAAAACATGCTCTTTACTCGCGACAATTTTGTTGATTATTTATGAGATCCAGGATATTGAACATAATTATATTATATGTTTATCCTGGAGGTCATGTGTAATTATTGGATTTGTAATTGGGTGGTATGTGCTTTTATTCATTTTCAAACTTTTCTTTTTAAATAAATAACACGGTTCAATTTGAAATAACTATAGCCTAGTTTCATTTCTTGTTATTCTAAACAAAGAACACTACGCCATTTTACATTGTCCCCAATTTCACATTATTTTTGAATTACTAAAAATTGCTAACATTCTCTGAGATAATAGTAAAATCTGCAATACATTTCCGTCTAGAAAGTAATTATAGGACATAAAGAAATTATCTTGTTACCAAATTTTTTTCTCCAAACTGGAATAATCACCATTTTTATCGGAATACCATATTCCTTAATAACAGTAAAGGAATCCAATTTTAATATTCTGTAACATATTTGGCGGCTCTGGTAGCACAGTTGGCTGGAGCGCTTGTCTGTGATAAGATAATGGGCTCTGGCTGGCTTTGTTTCCTGCAGCCTTGGGTTCGAATCTCATTCATCCATGGATGTTTCTCATCATTAACCCATTCACCTCATTACCCACGCACAAGTCCCCAGATTCATGTGGGCATCATCCGCAATAGAAAAAATAATAATATTACCAGCCTAATATGCAATCCAATTTCGGCCGTTTCATTCAACAAATCATCAACTCCAAAGCATCTACCTCACACTAAACTATAACTTTTAACTTTCAATTGATTAAGAAAGGGCAATCATTTTTCCTGATGAATTCACAAAATTTTTGAAATATTTCAAACCTAGTTGCTTTGAGAAATAAAACAATTCTATTAACTTATTATCTCAATACCAATTTGTACCGTCACTTTCAAATATGAAAATCAAGTAGTCCTTAAATTCCTCGAGAAAAATAGTTCATAAAACTTTCCTTCACAAAATGTCAAATAAATCGCGATAAAATAGTTCATGAAACTGGTCCAAACTGCATCACATTAATAATAAAATGGAAATTATTATATTCAATTTTACTGTAAGTGAACTGCACTCCGAGTAGGGGAAAAATTGAGTAACTAATTACTGAAATATTCCCTATACATCGCTAACGATACAACATTTTTTTGTTTATGAATATAGCAATTATTTCACAAAACTGAATTCCAGTTATATATCATGTAGCCATGTTTCAGTGAGATCAATAACCGTGCAGTTGCAATGCATGTTTTTTCGTTAGTTCCCTGTTTCAATAAATAATTATACTTTTCAATTGTTCAGAGCTCAAAAAATTTAATCAAACAGAACCAGATTCAACAGGGAGATAAATTTCATGAGCATTATTTATTTATTGAAATTACAATAATCATGTGAGAGCACCAGGATAAACCCATTATTGCCCTTATGACACGAACGGTGAGATACAATAAAATGTAGTTACTAGAAATATGAAAAGAGCTGATGAGTATTTGAATAATTAATAGCCCAATTACGGAAAAAACAATTGAACCACAATGTACGATCATTTTGAAGACCTTCAAGACAAAAACGTATTAGTAGTCTACAGAAAGTAGTCCCAAAGTGAGAGTTGTTACAGCTATTATTGAAATACGAAATAAAATTTGAGGTATAAAATAGATAGAAACTGATTGAAGTGAAATTGTAAATGGAAATTAGGCGGCTTTGGTAGCACAATAATTGGTTGGCGCGCTTGTCTAAGATAAGATAAGGCTCTGGCTGGCTTCGTTTTCTGCAACCTTCGGTTCGAGTCTCATTCAGTCATGTATATTTCTCATCATTCACCTCATTACCCACGCGCAAGTCTCTAGATTCATGTGGGCATCATACACAATAGAAAAAGATTTTCACGATAGAAGAAAGACAGTTATAAAATTGAATAATTATTGGAAATTACAATATCAATTTAAATAGAAACCAACAGAAAAAAAATAGAGAAGTGCTGATCATAACATTAATTATTTCTACTTAATTTAAATGTATGTATGGAATATAAGTAACCCCATTAAGAATAACAGACATCCTCACAAAAATCTCAAAGATTCATCACCTTCAAATCCCTCCTAAAATTATTATTTGGTTTGAGTAAATCGATCCTAGACTCAAATTGTTATAGAGTACTCTGAAAAAGAGGAGTGGAAATATCCACTATCGGTTCTACTTCTGGGTAGGGCAACTTCTAGACTTAATTTCCTACATAGATTTCCCTTGCATCGTTTTTTCTGAGACAAATTTCACCATGGCGTGTCAATAAACTAATATTAGAATACTTTTCTTAATTATAATACTTATATCAAATTACCATTAGCCTCCAGTTCGGTGATAAATTTACAAAATAGAATTGACACATTGTTTAGAAAGAGTTCGAAACTGACGGATTTTTAATGCTTCAAACAGAAAAGTAGAAAATAATTAATTGAGCTCCCTTGATCTTTTTAAGTGCTTTCCTCTTACACACACCACACCAGCCATTGATCTGAATCTAGGCGATCTCTGATTAATACATTATTTTATTCTACCCCAGTGAGACGGCTTGAACTCTTGCTAGAATTGGAAATACTCCTATTAAGTGCCTATTATCTTCCCTTTGCTTCATATTACTATTAAAAAAATTGATTATCTCTCCTCCCTCGTATGTCTTAAATTAAAATTGCACACATTTAGGAATCCAAAAATTCTAATCAATCAAAATTCACATCGTTTTATGTATTTAATAAGTATTTAATTAATATAATCTCATTTACATTCCTTTATTTAGACCACATCCATTTTCTCTGCAAACAAAAATACAGTAAAATAATGTTAATTATAATTATTATGAACTTTGTTTCGATAATTTGAAAATGTTTCTAATGTTTAATAATAGACTGGAAAGTATTTAAATAAATAACACAATTCTAAAATAAAATTAAAAAAGTTTCATACACATGGTTAGTTTGAAAAGCAATATACAAATGAATCTAGTACTCATTTGCTTGTAATCATTATTATTCTTAATCGATTATTCCGATAAATTAGGGTGAATTAAGTCGTCAAAAAACTCTAATGAAACATAATGACTTTGACTAGTTAAATAATTTTGAAGTAGCACCATTCAAATTAATAGATTGTTAAAATAAGAAAATAGTAACCTCGATAAGGTGATGCAATATCAGGGCTCAATACAATTGAACAACATATAATTATAAAAGATATACACAGCCTACTGTACATGTACATACATACACACAATACAAGTCAAATACTGTCTAATCAGGTACATGCAATCTAGGTCTCACAGAGGAAATGAATAGTTCACTCATGCTCAATCATTTCTAGTTCTATCCTATCCAATAAATTTATGAGTTTAGTTTCACATCAATATTTGGGGTTTTCACAATTAAATGATTTTTCATCTTAGTGGTAAGAATTTCTATTCTGCATGCATTTGGAACGAAAAATTCGGAACACAATCTTATCTCACTCGATTCGCCAAAACACAGTCAATAATTGAATTTTTGTTTTTCTTGTTTGCTTCGGTTTATGATTTAAGAGTATTGCATTTGGGAGTTAATTGTTACATTAGACCTCCACCCTAATTTTATACTATAGATGTTTTAAGCTTTATTAGCCGGTGTTTCAGAACCCACCTAATAAAAGCTACACGCTTATTATTATTTATTATATATTTTGATTCGGTAATCAGTAGCTAATTATTAAATTAGAATAATAATTTCTACCCTCATATAAGTAAAATCCTCTACAAATCAATTAAACAGAATACCATTCAATTTGAAAGTTCTGGAGAGTGACTGCATTTTTTAAAAATTGAATACATAAAATATCTTACACATTTCATGAAAAACTACACTTTTTCTTCACTGTAACTTCAGATGACTAGTCCATCTATTGAAGAATTTAGGGCTTCAATGCAAATAGAAAATTGCCATTTTTTTCCCCCAGTTTTGAAATTAATCTAACACAGAGCTGTCAGTAATAATAATCTTTATTTCTGCAAATACAAACAAGCAAAAAAAAAAAACAATACACAGGAAAAAAATTAAAAATAATAATAATTATAAAACTATCAATTATTAGGTGAGAAACCAAGAAGTTACAAAGAAAAAATACTCAGTTCAACTTAACTATCATGTACAAGAAATAAAATGTTACAAAAAATATCTGCAGAAAAGATAATACTGTATGCAAATAATTTCATTGTGAAATTATGTCCACATACAGGAGCATCATAGGATCCAACAAAGATGCCATGAATTGATGTAATAAAAAAAATGAATAATAGAATTAAAACACTTGGAGGAAACATAGAATAATAATAGTACAAAAATGTAGGAGTAGAAACAATAAGGACTAAAAATATACCATTAATGCTCTCCTATGATTATTATTATCATTTTCTTCGCCATTTAAAAAATATTCCTAATACCGTGTTAAAATTTAATAGGTCAAGAATTCTCAGCTTTCTAAACATGTTAACGAGAGTTCACTTAGTGATTCAGAAGTTATTGATTGGATAAAGAGAAAAAAAATTGTATGAAAAATATGAGTAGCCTACACATAATAAGCATACAATAAGCACACATAGACACACAATAAGCTTCAGTTGACGTGTGAGGATCTTTGAATCTTTGAATCTTTGAATCCGTCCCTTCAGAAACATAACATGAGTAGCCTACTACTTAAATTTATTTTACATTATTAATTTATCTCTGAATAGTGTTGGGCTAGAGGTCTTGGGCGTTGATCTCTGCAATCTATTAAGGCTGTGCGCAGGGTTTTTGATCATGATTTTTTTCAAAGTTTCTTGCATTGGGTATTATTATGGCTTTGAAATGATATCTATTGCTGTGAGGAAAACATTTTTCCTTCAATTATTCTGTGAAATATTGGGGTTTAAAGTTGATTTTTTTCGGTTTTAGGGGGAAATGAATTTCACCTACGAGTGGTTCTAAAATTTTGATAAATTTTCTATAACTAGAAGTCTTACAGTATTGAGGAATAGAATGACATAAGTTAATTTTTATTTCAATCGAACAAATAGTTTTTTAAAGTAAATTATTGAAAAACTGAAATTTCTACAGATTTTAAATAAATACTTCTTTTAAAAATACAAATTTAATCATCAGAGTAAAAATTATGTCATTTCATTTCTCAAGGCGTCTTTTAGTTAAAGAACATTTATCAAAATTTTAAAATCACTCTTAGGTAAAATCCATTTCCCCCTAAAACAGAAAATACTCAACTTTAAACCCCCATATTTCACAAAATAATTGAGGGAAAAAAATTCCTCACAGCAATAGATATCATTTCAAAGCCCTAATAGTATCCAATACAAGAAACTTTGAAAAAACTATGACCAAAAACCCTCGCATAGCCTTCAAGCCTTGTGTTCCACTATATATTATTATTTGCTGGCTTTTTGAACAATTTCTCTCAGTTGTAACCACTTATATATATTACTAGCAGGTTGCCCGATTCAATTGAATTTGGATTTCTTGATGTGGCTCAACTTATTAACAAAATCAATTTAAAAGGATATTTTTCTTATCCATCTTCCCCTTCTTCCGTTCTTTCTTTTGTCTTTACTCCCCCTTCTTTCTTCTTCCTCTTCTTTTTTGCCTTCTTCCTTTTCTTCTTCTTCTTTTTCACCCGCATAACTATAATGCACCCAGTTCATTTTTTGTCACAGAGTGCTAGAGTTTTGTCAAAGGAGAACAACATTGAAACTTTCATTTATATATTATAAGATATTCTGGGACATACAATAATGTGCATCCCTTGTCGACTGATCCAACAGTTCAACTCTTCACAGTCCTCTATAGAATCTTTACACTATACAGCAGCTTTTGAATAGATTAAAAAAAAAAAAAATAGAAAATAGATTTTTTATTTTCAAACAAGTATCTAGAGGGGATAGGGAGAATGAAAGGACCTCTAATTGAAGTCGACCTGCAATCGTCAAGCAATCGGATACTGTATCATCAGCATTATTTCTATGTTCATGCATTAGCATTCAAAGGAGGCTTTCTCTGCGCTGTCCCTGAGTTTTCAACAATAATCACCCACATAACTAGACAACACCTTGTGGGGAATCATCGCTGGATTAGGGAAATCTGCTGCACGGAGCTGCTTTAAATTTATTCTTATTTCTTCCATCAGCAGGCACATACATGGTGATGTTGGGAGTCCACAGAGTGTGCGCACTGATCACATCTCACCAAACATCACTTCTATATTCCACGCCGTAGCTCTCATTGAAAGCTATGCACTAAAAGAGATAAATAACTTCATCTCTGATCATTGCTGGAGTGTCCAACGTTTATGAAAACGTACATTGTAAAGGACCAGGGTGCTCGAAGAATTGATTAAGGGAGGGTACGTTTTGGATAACGCCGATTGAAAATCGTCTGTATCTCTGCTAACTATCAATCTTAAATAGATTTTTGCATCATACTGGGATAGAGGTTACAGGTAACAAATAAATCAGACTTTTATCAAGTCAGCATCGTAAATGCAGCCTCTAATAACAGAGGGTTTTTGGGTGGCATATAATATTCATAATGTCATTGTTGGACCAAGCATCTTATATGCGACCACCACTAGGAAAAGGGGTTTAGGTGACAAATTAAACAGACTATTGTTAAGTCAGCATCTTAAATGCAGCTCATGTTATAATAATAAAATAATGTTTTATTTGCATCTTAAATGTAGCCTCTGCTGGGAGAGGATTTTTAGGTGGCATATCATTCATGTCATTGTTAGACATGGCATCTTATATGCGTTCACCAATGTGAGGAGGTTTCAAAGGGGGGGGGGGGGAATAGTGTTTTGCATCATTTTGATGTATTCTTCTGGGATAGGGGTTGCAGGTGACAAATTATCTGACTATTGTTGAGTCAGCATCTTAAATGCAGCCCATGTTATAAAAAGAAAATGATGTTTTATTTGCATCTTAAATGCAGCCTCTGGTGACAGAGAGCTATAAGGTGGCTTATAATTCATAATGTCATTGTTTGACATAGCATCTTATATGCGACCACCACTTTGAGAGGGGGGGGGGGGGGGGGTTAGGAAAGAAATAAGACAGTCAATGTTTGGACTGGAGTGGCTTAAAGATGGTCAATGTTGGACCGCATCTTAATCAACTGCAGCCACTATTGAAAACATTTTTGAGAAAAACTGAGGATGAGGGTCAACAATTCACATTTGTGAACAAAAATCACTTCAAGATTGATACTTTGCAGATACAGACGATTTCCCATGCTGCAGTTCTCTATTCATCCCCTTTTCAGCCCCAATTCATCAACAACTCTGGAGCTCGACTATATGCTTTTTCATACTCACTTTGTACCCCTCAGCAATGATCAGAGATCAAGTTCTTTGTCTCTTCTAGTGCGTAGCTTTCAATGAGAGCTATGGTTTGGAATATAGAAGTGATGTTTGGCGAGATATGATCAGTGCGCACACTCTGTGGACTCCCAACATCACCGTGTATGTGCCTGCTGATGGAAGAAATAAGAATAAATTTAAAGCAGCTCTGTGCAGCAGATTTCCCAAATCCAGCGATGGTTTCCCACAAGGTGTTGCCTAGATATGTGGGAGATTATTGTTGAAAACTCAGGGACAGCGCAGAGAAAGCCTCCTTCGAATGCAAAGGAATGTGAGCATGGACATAGAAATATTGCTGATGATAGTATCCGATTGCTTGTATGATTGCAGGTCGACTTCAGTTGGAGGTCCTTTTATTCTTCCTATGATCCTTGTTTGGAAAAAAAATCTATTTTATATTTTTTATGGACAATAATGTTGTTTTCGACTGATCCAACAGTCCAATTATTCACAGCAGTCCTCTATAGAATCTTCAAACTATGTAATAACTTCTAAATAGATTTTTCTTTCAATATTGACCTTAAGATGGGATTAATAATACTTGTTGTTAACCATTAACACATAGTTGTATGTCATATATAAATGAAAGTTTCAATGTTGTTCTCCTTTGATGAAACTCTAGTGCTCATGTGACAAAAAATAAACTAGGTGCATAGTGCATAGTGATGAGGAGAAGAAGACGAGTTGGAAGAGAAAGTGTAGGGTTGAGAAGGAGGAGGTAATATAAAGATAAAAGATAAAATCACTTTATTTACGGTAAATTTACAAAATCCCATCAACTGATTAGAAAGAATATTATTAACAACACAATAGATTGTAAGATGAGTAAAAGCTTGGATATTAACAATGGATTTTATGTGAAGCATTTTCGTAATAAGGGCGAAGTCTGGACAAAAATTCGTCCATTCAAACTAAACCTTGATTTCTTCGAACTGAGAGACTATATAATTAGTAATAATAGAAGGAGATATTACAGAATAATAGAAGGAAAGGAGACAGAGAAGAGTAAATAGAAGAAGGAGGAGACAGATAATGAAATAGACTATTAAATTGATTTTGTAAATAAGTTGTCACATTTGAACCTAGTTTCAATTGAAACAGGCAAACTGCTAGTAATATATGTGATTTTTGGCTTGCAACAGAATGAAATTGAAAGTCAAAAAACAAGCAAAAAGAGCTGCACGAAAATAGGAACCTAAAATAAATTATGTACGTTACTCACATTCTTCTTAAAAATGTTAATTCCTCCTTATTCGTTCAATTTCATTCAAAGCACTATGTTCTCGCACAACAGAACCTAGAAGCTTATATGTTTCCGTTATAATTTCATACTGAGTCAAATATCCTGGCGGTCAAGGGAAAGTTTTTATTTAGGCTATATTGCAGGCTAATTTCACAAATACAAGTATTCTTGAATTACTCACACATAAATACAAGTACTTACTCACAAATACAAGTACCGCCACTAATAGAAACAGAACACTAATGAGAGTAATATGTTAATTATTGACAATCATAATGTTTTTCCAACGATATTGACTCTTTCGAAACATTAATTCAAATTCTAAATTAATTTATTTCACACACACAGTAATACAATACAGTAAAACAATAGTAAAATACAATAAAACATTCAAACATACGCTTATCTCCTCCAACAATAATTAGATTATAATATACTGAATGAAATAATATTTACATATATGGTTGAAACTTGATAATTATTTAACTACAAACCCTAATAGAAATAGATAATACCAACAGGTTATAATTAGTGTGAAAAAATAAATTTGGACACCCCTAAGCATAGGCCCGAGTGGAGTTTACTTCACAAAATAAATTTTTAACACACTCACAGAAGTGAGACCTATGTATATTAACAAAATTAACCCGAATTAAATAGAATATTTCACATACTGTGTTGCAAACTTTACAATATAAAGACAAATAAGAAGAAAATACAATGAACAAAAGATAGAAAAAATCATTATTAAAAAACGTTAAATTACTAAAAAAGAGAAAAAATAGAGAGAAGAAAACAGCTATCTTCACTACTTGGAGACAAGTGAGATCACAAGTGAGATTGCATTCCCTTAAAGTGAAGAGGTGGGATTTCAAACTTCTAAGAAATGAATTTGAAGATTTCAAGCAGTTGAGCTTTCGTGAAATCAAATTAAAAAAATTAGGAGCTTTAAAAGAAAAATAATTTTAAAAACAGTTGAGCTAGATTGGGGAATTTAAACCAGTAATCGCCTGAAATCGTATCTTTTATCACGAGTAAGATTGGTATTTGAGCTCCTTATGAAAATAAGCTTTAAACCCTTTAAACATATAGAGATTTCTGATTGGGAGTACTTTGAGTCGAAAAAAGAGGCCAAGAATGATCAGTTCTAAGCGATCTGTTTATTATACGAATAAAGGACTTTTGAAAAACAATGCTAGGATACAGCGTTGGGACATATTATGTACGGTACCTCCCCAGCATACAAGTCCATAAAACATACTGGAGATGATAAGCATTTGATAATTATTATAAACTTGATAATATTTGATAAACATTTGATAATAATACATAACTAACGCAACATGTAGAAACTTCTTATTTCTCTACAAAACTCCTTTTTTTAATTTAGCTACATGACCGCGAACAGCCCAACACATAGCCTACAACTGTCTATAAAGACTGAATAAGTAGTATCCTATAAATAAATCGAAAAGCAGTTCATTAATAACTATGTGTTCTTATCCACATCACGAAATAATACCAATATTGATAGTTTGCAACAGAAAATGTGTACTCTGAGCTCACAATAATTATTCATGATTCAATCAACTTACATGGGTAAAGTTCCCATTTTAATATACCGTTCTTGAAAACGCATTTACTGTTCAGGAAAATTCATTCGTGGCAAATCAAGTCTCCAATTCTAGACAAATAATAAAACACTTTCAATTCTCTCTACACTGTAGGTACTTGATAAAATTCTATTATTTACTCTAAACATTTCATTCAGTTGTCAATATAACTTACCTCTTTATTCAACTTGTCATTCCCCATCAGAGCCTTAGAGCCTAATAATTATTTGGTCATCTTGCAGTCTTCCAATTATTATTTATTAGTAGAAATATTATCACAGATTGCTTGTGAAGTGAAACTGAGAAAACATCATAGTAAATTTAATAATCATCACCTAAAAAGTAGAAACCAATATGAATTCCACTAACTTCGAAAGTTACTTATTCAATTCTAATCCGTTCCTCCAAAATGTAGAACTTTATCATTCGTATAAAAACTACTTAGTGGCATCAATTTTTCAACAGTATTTGATTTAGTAACTCAGTTCTCAGTATTATGTTAGTACTTTGATTCGTTTCAGTACAGTATTATGTTTTTAAAAGTCATGGGTGGATAAAATGCTACATCAGCAATCAGAAACCCAATACAAACTCATTCAAATATCAATAGCCTTGTGCAGTAATTACCAATAGTATTAAATTTCTAGTTATGGAACAGGCCCCCAGAAATGAACAAGTCACATCAAGAATCCGTTAATTTATCACAAAAGTCAGAACAATCAGAATCTTCAAACAATAGAACCTTGATAGAAAAAATTAACACTCTTTGTCACGAAAAGTATCACAGAGCCATTGTTTGGTAACATAATGTTCAAGTCATCTCCTCAATAATCAAATTATTTTAAGTGACACTCCTGGTTATTTAATTTCAATCATTAAAGATCATTAATAATGTTGAAGACAAAATAGTTTTGAAATTATTTCATATCCGATATTAAACAAATAGATTTTAGTAAGTTATCATTTAAGTTAAAATTCAAATCTAATCTGATATACTTTAACGCTTTTAAATCTTGAAATGCTTTAGAAAAATTCAAATCATTATCCTAAACTCTTCCTTAGGCGGGCCGCTTAGCGCAGTTGGTTGGGGCGTCGCAACTTCAGCTTGCGGTCGTGGGTTCGAATCCCGCTCCACCGTCAAGCATTTATGTGTAATCATTCACTTCATTACCCACGCACAAGTCTCGGACTCATGTGGGCATCATCAGCAATAAAAAAAATTCATACTTATGATGTTCTCATCTCCATTACATAGATAACTCGAAGTAAATCAAACAGCACTTACGAACTTGACACAATAAGTGAGCAAAAAGTACAAATCAAATTAATAAGCATTTTGGATTACATGGAAATAATTTGAAGAAAATCTAAGAATAGGGAAGCAAAAGATATCCAGGTGCCCAGACTAATAATAATATTATAATGTCTTTGAGTCCCGTGAATTTAAATCAAATTCTTTATTGTATCAAAAATGACATAGAATATAGCAAAATATTATAATACATTGCTTTGACACATTA
Organism: Conomelus anceps; assembly: GCA_948455865.1. NCBI lineage: Eukaryota > Metazoa > Arthropoda > Insecta > Hemiptera > Delphacidae > Conomelus > Conomelus anceps. Next base: position 8,320,052 of record OX418222.1, read on the forward strand.
AATTATATCGTATTTATTCATCTGGTAAAATAAAATAATTTTTTAAGAAAACTTGGTTCTACACGCCGGCAAAAGTTAAAGCTTGTGCGCCAACGCGGAGTCTTGTCAACTGAATTTACATATTTATTTTTAATCTCTTGAATAAAAAAATCGTTCACTGATTCTAGAGGTTGTATAGATTAAGATAAAGAAATAAAAAAATATTTTTTCTCAATTTTTACTCATCAGCTCTTCAGTTTAAAACATCTAATAAGATGAGATCAAATTATTAATTAAATGAAAAAATGTCCTCGCAACCAAAAATTGAATTCGATTTTTATGCTCATTATCACTATTTACGCATTCCCTGAGTTGAACTGTAACTCTTTCTATGGGCATTAAATTTAGTGACATTATTTTGTCTTGTTACAGTAGCACCCCTAGGGAGATTTCGAGAGTTCTTGATAATAAACGCATGGTTTCTTCAGGGATTTAAAAATGAAAACTTTTCTCACATTCAGCTTTCAGCTTTCAATGTGGCACTCGGATAGACTCTAAGTAACTGCATGAGATATGTTTCAGTTATTGAATTTTGTAAGACAAACTGTGCTTTTAAGTAACAAAAGTTCCTCCCCAAATACAATTACCACACTGAATTTAATGATTGAAATGGGGTGGAATAAACGCAATTTGAAAATGTTTGACTCATGATACCTCTAAGCATATGCATTTTTAAATTGACAACCCACAGTTTTTTAAATAGATAATTATTGTAGTGTTATATTGGCTCTTGGTTCTGTAGTCGGACCCACGTACTATTGAAGATAGTAAATAAACAACAGGACCCTTCTTCATAATAAATAATAAGCTGTGGAAAAATAATAGATCTAACACCCCTTCTCACTTCAAATAAATTTCTAAGAGTATTACTGGGAAAATCAAAAGAATAATATTGAACTTCTGGGAAAACATAAAATTATATTATTGTTATTAATTTTGAGCCTTTTCTTCACTCTGAAGTCAGTGGGTAGAATCATTTTAAAGGTACTTATTCGTCAAACTCTTGATATGATTCTATTTCAATGCGGTCCACAAAAAAATACATTGGTAGATTAGTAGTAGCTAATTTCTAATTGATTTTCAATGAATGTTTTGAAAAGAGAGCCCAAAAGGGAAATTCCGGTACAGTACACGTGAAAGTGACAGCTCTGGTGGCGCAGTTGGTTGGAGCGCTTGTCTGTGATGAGATAGGGCTCTGGCTGGCTACGATTCCTGTAGCTTTGGGTTCGAATCTCACTCAGTCATGCATGTTTCTCATCATTCACTCATTCACCTCATCGCCCACACACAAGTCTCCGGGCTCATGTGGGTATCATCCGCAATAGAAAAATGTTTTTGGCTTAAAACATTTTTGAAATGCAAAAAATTACAAAGTTCTTTTCCAACAAAAATTTAAATTCGTTAAATTTTGTGTGAAATGTTATCCTTGAACAGCATCCACGTCAGAATCATAAAATAATAATCATTGCGCTTAAACCATTTCATGCATAAATTCCTGGATTTCTTGTTCCATGACGAACTGCGTGTTAATATTAACTTTTCATGTGAAATTTAACGACATGCAGTCAAATATTTGTTAAGAATAAGTATAATAACTCACTTAAACTGGCCGAGTACTTTCGAATCTATGAGATCCATCATAGATCTCTGATGATGGATCTCATAGATTCGAAAGTACTCGGCCAGTTTAAGTGAGTTATTATACTTATTCTTAACAAATATTTGACTGCATGTCGTTAAATTTCACATGAAAAGTTAACATTTCATGCACTCCAGATTTCTAATGAAGTCATTTTGATAGTCCTATCAAAAAATCAAATCAAGTCTTTAAGTGCATAGGCTGATTATCAACTAAAATTTCACCAAGTTCTAATATAGGTAGAAATAAACAAATTTAATCATATTCTTAATTTTAGTCTTGCACAGTTTTCTGTCTTAATAAAATTGATATTTCAAGATATTTCATTTCAATAAAATTTGAAATCAAGTAATCAAGATCTGATCTTCCTTTTCTCTTTCCGATGATTGCATTTACTTATCAAATCCATATAATTTTACCTAATCACTCCAATAAAATAATATAATTCACAATTTGTGATAAGATAGCTTTTCTATAATGTGCAAGAATATTCCCCAGTGCAATTTTAAAATACTAAACATTTGATTGAATATCAAAACTTAAAATTTAAAATTATACTCTTTTAAATTATTGCAATTTTAGATAATCAAATAAATCTACGTTCAAACTGCAAGAAAAAAGTTCGAACAATAATCACTATTATTTTGTAATCGAAAACTGAATTGAAGAAAAAATTCAATTCACAAAAACGTCCTTGTAATGAAACTAGCCTATAGTTGTTTGTTATCAGCATATTATTATTTCTCCTTTTTGTCTCTAAATTCATTGATTTTAGTGAGATTCAATTTCGTCTTTTTCAAATCAAATCAATTTATTGAGCCATAAAAACAATACATGAATCGGCCAAGTCAATAAGTACAAAGTGAATTACAAAGTACAATCACTAAAAAATTTAATATTATGTCAAATTATAGTCTACAGCAGATCATACAAAGTAAAAGTATACTGCAATAGGTAGAACTATAAAATCAATTCAGTCAAATGAACAACAACACTTAGGCCTAACATTATATGAGCACAGCATGTTCAGTTAGTCAACCTAGCAAAGCGTTATTAATTTACTATTGTGCTAAGATGGCAATGAGAATCAACAAAATGAATAACTTTTCTCTCTTAAATTAAAATTAATATAATTAGTTCATCCCCATAAAAAAGAAATTTCCATTTTCAGTTTTTTAAAACATTTTCCTGCTTCCAAACAAGCGAATACTAGTTCTGTTCGTATTTTTAATATGAGACTTTTTTAATCTTCAAATTAAGGTTATATTTGAATACAATATCATCAGTAAAAACTGCAACTATATGCGAATTTTAAACTAAACACACGCCTTAAAAAACTTGGAAACTTCACAAAAACCCAAATAGATACAGCACCGGTAATTGACAATAATAATTCCTTTTACATTTTCTGCACTTTATTGAATCAAATTTACTGGAAAGTCATAAATTTTCAACATTTTTAAAATCACCTTATTCAATTGTGGAGGAAACCCCCATATTTATTCATAATATTAATTTTTTTTAAATGTACAGTGTCAGACTATTGATATTTTCCCAATAACTTATAGTAGTGAGAGCTTCATTAAACGCTTTTCATGAAGTAGAGGATTAGCTCTCATCAAAGTATAGCAGTCCGCATACTGAAGCGTTTACCAAGCGTCACAGGCATCAAGCGTCATGAATAAAAATTATGATTGTGATTAGTTGAGCCGCAACAGTTGATGACAGTCATTTATTCATGACGCTTGGCGAACGCAGTGTGCGTCTGGCTTGTGGCTAAATTAGAACAATAAACTTATCAATTTTAAACATATTGGTCCAAGTTTGAAATTTGATTTATTCTGGATAATTAAAATTGAACTGGTTGCACCCCCCCCCCCCCCCCACAGCCTGTTGGCTAAGAGAGGTTGTCTTAGAGGTTGAGTAGAAACCAATTCCGATTCCACTGTTCACCGACCCCATTTGTCATGGCGAAAATGTAAAAACAATAAATTGTTGAAAATACTTCACTGGTGAATTTAACACTTACTTATTCGTGTGATAGCTGTTTTGCGTTGTTGAAATTCTTCCTCAGACACAGTTGGAGGTCTACTCAAGAGCAAGAGCTAGACCACCAACCGTGTCTGAGGAAGCATTACAACAATGCGAAATAGCTATCGCACGAATAAGTAAGTGTTATATTCACCAGTGAAATATTTTTAACAATTATTTAAGTTAATTAATCAAGTGAAAAAGTAATATGGAACTACAACATTGGAAAGTTTTAGTTTTTGTTTTTAAACTATAGGCCCCTACATTAAGTTTAGTTTGATTGTCTTGAAAGTACGTACTTCCCCAATGTTGTATCCCTTTTGCAATATGGGGTTGAATAAGGGAAATCACTAGGGTTCTCCATTTGATAAATAGATTACTTTAAATACGGTTGTCCTGCCTGGTAACTTTGGAATTCCAGGTAAGTTCCTTGTTGATTACCAACCCCAGAATATCAGAATATTCGCTTCTGTTATAAATATTATATTTGGTGTACATTGTACAATGCTAATTAATAGTGCAAACTGGTTCAAAGGTTTGAAATCGAATTGGATTCACAATTAAAAATGGTTCAAAGGTTAGAAATCGAATGGGATTCACAATTAAAAATTAAAAATGTTCTCAAAGGTTTGAAATAGAATTGGATTCACAATTACAAATTAAAAATGGTTTGAAGGTTTGAAATCGAATGGGATTCACAATTGAAAATTAAAAATGGTTCAAAGGTTTGAAATAGAATTGGATTCACAATTACAAATTAAAAATGGTTTGAAGGTTTGAAATCGAATGGGATTCACAATTAAAAATTGAAAATGGTTCGAAGGTTTGAAATCGAATGGGATTCACAATTAAAAATTAAAAATGGTTCAAATGTTTGAAATCGTATTGGAATTACTTCTCTTCATTCATAGGTATTCTATTGCAGAGTGAAATCTTTACAATTATTGGATTCACTTTCAGATTATTTACGGTAGTTGAACTGAACATTGGCTATAATAAATTAATAATTAAAATTGGTTCACCAACCAATTGATGTTAATTGAATGAATATTATGTCATCAGCATACTAAGTAATATTTACACCCATTCGGAACTGATTATTGCAAATCATTGGTATATGCGTCTCAAATATACTGGATATCACAATACTTATAAAACACACAACATAATTATCACTCCACAATATTTTGATTTTAATTCCACAGATTCCACAGTTTCCAATGAATAAATTACATTGATTGTCAGGATATTCCTGGTCAAAACCCGGCCGGGAAGAACTCTCAATTGATTAATTCCATTACTTTTGAGGTCATTGCTTGCTAAAGCTAGCCCCATAAGTTTGCAGTGAGCTCTGAAGTAATAGAATTTTTATATTCAAATTCCCAGCAATTTTTGAATGAATTATTTATTTATTGTGGAAAATACAATGAATGTTAAGGCGCTAAAACATTGAGGTTAACACAGACTATAAATTTAAGATTTGCCAAAAACGTTCACTCGAAAAAGAACAAAATGAATTATCTCACTTAACCAGCATTAATTGAAAAGTTCACTTGAAATGAAACACTCAAAACAGTTGAAAAAAAAAATTTACCAAAATACTCCACTCGAAATAATAAAATGATTCCTTTTCAATTTTAAGCAATTAATTTGAAAGTTCACTCATAACTGAAACACTGAAAACCGTAAATAATATCAAATTCTGATGGAAACTTTCAAGCCAAAAATACAATCTCGTTGCTAAAGTAAACAACTATATTGGGATTAAACAATTTATCATAGTCAATTAAATACGATAAATTTAATTAATGGTAGATTATTTTTCATGAACCAGTGCAAAGCAGTACAGAGCTCCCCATTCATTTAGAATAGCAGGTGTAGTTGGTCAATGAATAGAAGCTCATTGTTGCTTACAGAGAATAAAATATTCAAAGAATCATTACTTGCAACATTAGACATCTAATGTACATTCACTCAATTAATGAATTGACAGAATCCATTGCAAAAATGGGTGCCAAAATTATGACCATAACTTAAATTCTCACTGGTTTATTTGGCGCTATCAGCAAAGCAAAGCTTTTGGTGGCTAATGATGAGTTCTAAAGAAATGGAAGTTACTCGAATTTCAGCTATCAAAATAGTTCATCTCTATTTTCTGTTCCAAGCCATGAAGCTGGGTTTTCCTAGCTCTGCTCTTTTTGTGGAGTGCATTGCGCACCAGTGTTTCCGGACTAAAGATAAAGACTTGTGGGGAATTTTGCTGTATGTAACAATTAAACGTATGGTTATTACTGTATGTAACTTAGAATGTACGATATTTCGAAACAAATCCCCCACATTTCTTTGCCTTGCATGTGGCAACACTGGTGCAGAGTGCACTCTGCAAAAGGTACGGAAGTGGGGAAACCCGGCTTTAAATGGAACAATCTGCAATAATTTCCATTAAATTTATGATCAATATTCAATTATCTTTCAGGAATCACCTGTTATGATGCATTTTTTTCAGATAAAGTGTTATCTATTCCAAAATCTTTTCTCACATTAACTTGAATCTTGTGCTCCTTAGTGTTTTGAGTGTCAGCTGTGTCTTGATGGATTATTACTACTGTTTCTTATTCAGTTGTACAGCAATTAGTGATACGGTATTGTACAGTTATCCATATGTAGCACGGTTGTCCAGAGTAGGCGATGACAAGAAACGAGGAGAAAGATACAAGAAATTACCTCAAAATATTAAAAAAAAACGAAAAGTGTATGAATTTGAGCTCATGTATTCATTCATCTGAATCGTGATCATCTTCATTGGTAGTGGCTCCCAGAAAAAAATATATCTTGTATTCATTCATTTTTCATTCACTCATTTATACTTCCATTTTTTATTTATTTTATTATTATTATTAAAGGACCCAAAAAATTTAATGTTTCAAGTTTTTGATCGTTTTCATACTCATTGGTGATGGCCCCCAAAAAAAATTACATGTTATCATCCACTCATTTATATAATCATTTTTTGAAATTTTAATATCTATTACTACTTGTAGGACCCAAAAAAATTAAATGTTTTAGTTGTTAATAGTTTTCATTTTCATCGGTGATGGCCACCAAAAAAAATTATATGTTATCATCCACTCAATCATCAATATACAATAATTTATTTAAAATTTTAATATCAATTACTACTTATAGGACCCAAAAAAATTTAATGTTTTAGTTGTTAATCGTTTTCATTTTCATCGGTGATGGCCCCCAAAAAAAATTATATGTTATCATCCACTCAATCATCAATATACAATAATTTTTTTAAAATTTTAATATCAATTACTACTTATAGGACCCAAAAAAATTTAATGTTTCAGTTGTTAATCGTTTTCATTTTCATCGGTGATGGCCCCCAAAAAAAATTATATGTTATCATCCACTCAATCATTAATATACAATCATTTTTTTAAATTTTAATATCAATTACTACTTATAGGACCCAAAAAAATTTAATGTTTTAGTTGTTAATCGTTTTCATTTTCATCGGTGATGGCCCCCAAAAAAAATTATATGTTATCATCCACTCAATCATCAATATACAATAATTTATTTAAAATTTTAATATCAATTACTACTTATAGGACCCAAAAAAATTTAATGTTTCAGTTGTTAATAGTTTTCATTTTCATTGGTGATGGCCCCCAAAAAAAATTAAATGTTATCATCCACTCAATCATTAATATACAATCATTTTTTATTTTTATTTTAATATCAATTACTACTTATAGGACCCAAAAAAATTTAATGTTTTAGTTGTTAATCGTTTTCATTTTCATCGGTGATGGCCCCCAAAAAAATTATATGTATTCATTCACTCATTCATAAAATCATTTTTTATTATCATTAATTATTAAATTCAAGGTTTTCATTTCCATGGCCCCCCAAAAAAAACTATATTTTATCATCCATTTCTATTCACCCATCTATAAGTTCATTCTTTATTCATTTTAATAGTAAATATTTGATCAGATGTTAATCTCTATGATTGTTAAAAGAAAAATTCTGTGGGAAAAAAATCTATTTTATATTCTCAAATAGCCTCCTCTGGATAAAACCGTTGCTCCATCTATCTTTCTAAAAAATCAATTTTATATTCTCAAATAGCCTACTCTGGATAAAACCGTTGTTCTGTCAATCTTTCAAAAAAGAGCATATTTCAGTTGGTTGAGAAGTGTTTGTTTTGAGCTTAGTTGAATTGAGTTTGGAGCATCGCTGTCAAGTGGGAGGGGGTACTACATGAGAAAATGAGAGGAGAAAAAAGGTATGGAAGTTGAAAAAGTATGAAAAATATATAAATAAACGAACAACATCCTTATCTACTATACCAAATTATCGAACATGATTTGCTGTATATTATTAAACTGTTCATAATTCAATTTTTAGTATATAAGTTTAAGCATATGTATTCATCTAAATCATTCTCATCGGTGATGGCCCCCAAAAAAAATTACATGTTATCATCCACTCATTTATATAATCATTTTTTGAAATTTTAATATCTATTACTACTTGTAGGACCCAAAAAAATTAAATGTTTTAGTTGTTAATAGTTTTCATTTTCATCGGTGATGGCCACCAAAAAAAATTATATGTTATCATCCACTCAATCATCAATATACAATAATTTATTTAAAATTTTAATATCAATTACTACTTATAGGACCCAAAAAAATTTAATGTTTTAGTTGTTAATCGTTTTCATTTTCATCGGTGATGGCCCCCAAAAAAAATTATATGTTATCATCCACTCAATCATCAATATACAATAATTTTTTTAAAATTTTAATATCAATTACTACTTATAGGACCCAAAAAAATTTAATGTTTCAGTTGTTAATCGTTTTCATTTTCATCGGTGATGGCCCCCAAAAAAAATTATATGTTATCATCCACTCAATCATTAATATACAATCATTTTTTTAAATTTTAATATCAATTACTACTTATAGGACCCAAAAAAATTTAATGTTTTAGTTGTTAATCGTTTTCATTTTCATCGGTGATGGCCCCCAAAAAAAATTATATGTTATCATCCACTCAATCATCAATATACAATAATTTATTTAAAATTTTAATATCAATTACTACTTATAGGACCCAAAAAAATTTAATGTTTCAGTTGTTAATAGTTTTCATTTTCATTGGTGATGGCCCCCAAAAAAAATTAAATGTTATCATCCACTCAATCATTAATATACAATCATTTTTTATTTTTATTTTAATATCAATTACTACTTATAGGACCCAAAAAAATTTAATGTTTTAGTTGTTAATCGTTTTCATTTTCATCGGTGATGGCCCCCAAAAAAATTATATGTATTCATTCACTCATTCATAAAATCATTTTTTATTATCATTAATTATTAAATTCAAGGTTTTCATTTCCATGGCCCCCCAAAAAAAACTATATTTTATCATCCATTTCTATTCACCCATCTATAAGTTCATTCTTTATTCATTTTAATAGTAAATATTTGATCAGATGTTAATCTCTATGATTGTTAAAAGAAAAATTCTGTGGGAAAAAAATCTATTTTATATTCTCAAATAGCCTCCTCTGGATAAAACCGTTGCTCCATCTATCTTTCTAAAAAATCAATTTTATATTCTCAAATAGCCTACTCTGGATAAAACCGTTGTTCTGTCAATCTTTCAAAAAAGAGCATATTTCAGTTGGTTGAGAAGTGTTTGTTTTGAGCTTAGTTGAATTGAGTTTGGAGCATCGCTGTCAAGTGGGAGGGGGTACTACATGAGAAAATGAGAGGAGAAAAAAGGTATGGAAGTTGAAAAAGTATGAAAAATATATAAATAAACGAACAACATCCTTATCTACTATACCAAATTATCGAACATGATTTGCTGTATATTATTAAACTGTTCATAATTCAATTTTTAGTATATAAGTTTAAGCATATGTATTCATCTAAATCATTCTCATCGGTGGTGGCCCCCAAAAAAATGTATATGTATCATTCATTTCTCATTTACTCATTTATACTTTTATTTTCAATTTCTTCCAATATCATTTAGTTTAGGGAACCAAAAAAATTAAATTTTTCTATTTGTTGTTCATTTTATCTATTATATTACAGGAACCAAAAAAATTAGATGTTAATAGCTGTTAATTGTTTTCATTTTCATCGGTGGTGGCCCCCAAAAAAATGTATATGTATCATTCATTTCTCTTTTACTCATTTATACTTTCATTTTCAATTTCTTTTAATATCATTTAGTTTAGGGAACCAGAAAAATTAAATTTTTCTATTTGTTGTTCATTTTATCTATTATATTACAGGAACCAAAAAAATTAGATGTTAATAGCTGTTATTGTTTTTATTTTCATCGGTGGTGGCCCCCAAAAAAATGTATATGTATCATTCATTTCTCTTTTACTCATTTATACTTTCATTTTCAATTTCTTTCAATATCATTTAGTTTAGGGAACCAAAATAATTAAATTTTTCTATCTGTTGTACATTTTATCTATTATATTACAAAAAAAAAATTTAGATGTTAATAGCTGTAAATCGTTTTCATTTTCATCGGTATGTATGATAACATAGTAATATCTGGCTTGAAAAACTATTTTTTAATCATGATCTCCAAGTAACCTAAGTGTATTCGTAATTGATTCAAACAAAAATCAATATTCTACTGAAAGTGCATGCTGTAATTCAAAATTTTTTTTTATAATGACACTTTTAAATAAAATTTTGATGTAATATCTGTTGTAATTAGACATATTGTGATAATTAATGTGTGAAATACCCACCGATGTTCAACAATTTAACTTTGAGTTGATATATTTCCCTAAATAAACTATGTGAGTGGCCATCTTTTCAAGTCATATATTATTTTATATAGTGTACTTATAAAACGTTTGAAAATATCTGAATAAATGTGTAGGGTTCGGTGGATACATGAAGGCATAATTCTAAAAAACCTATAGTTTATTAAGTGGATCTTGTTTAATCATTTTCAAATGTTGAGAAAATAGTAATTATCTATATGAGTTATGTGTTTTTGTAAGAATGCTATTTCAGTCACAAATCATTCGAAATTTTGTAATAATTTATTTATCTGTGATATGCTACAGCTTTGTGATAATGATTACTTTGGCTAAACATTATCCTAAAAAATGTAAGACTGAATAGATTACTAACATATTATTGTACAGTTATAACCATTATTATTTCTGAGTCTACCAATAACTAAATAATGAATTAGTGTTTTTAATATTAAATTATCTAATCAATATACTGCTTTCTAGATTTATAATAATTGCTGTGAGAAATAAGAGAGGCGAGTAATGCAATACAAACCAGTCTAATGCAATTTATTCTCACAATGGATAATGTTGGAATGTGTTCTAGTGATTTCTAATGTGAGTATTATGGCTTGGTACAAAGATTAATGGAAGTACATGCAGTCATTCGAAATTATATTTTGTTATATTTACAATTATTTATTCAATAAATTATACAAAGTACAAATTATATAGTACAATAAGCCACGGGATACACCCTAAACGGCTCACATATGAAAACATAGCACATAAACAATTCAAGCTTTGTAAAAACAGAAAAGTGATGAGATAATCTTAATTTAAAAAAATCTTACTAAATTCCTTACAGGTATTTTGGTTGATATCACACAATTCAAGCATATTCCAAATGTAATTTAAGTAACCTAGTTCTGTTCTTGTCCTTTTCTTTAGTATTCAGTAGATTCACTGAGTGTTCAAGTTTTGTAGAGTGTTCATGATTGTAGAGATGTTGTGTTGATGTGGTGTACATACACGTGTAGGTTCCATTGACAATGAAGGCATCTTGAATCCTAATCGGGATTATTCGTGATTTTTCAAGACAGTCGGCCTTTGCTGGTACTAGGTTGTGGATTATCGTTAGAAGGATGAGGAGCATCTTGTCCTGAAACAGATTACTTAGTTTTAACTACTTTTCGTGTTCTTTTGTCGCAATTTGGATGTACTTTGAAGGGGCGTTTTTGAATTGCTTTCAGATTCGTCACTTGATTTATATCTTGATTGTAGTTCACTTGAAAGAATTTCGGTTTATTTTTCTTGTTGAATCTCGCTTTATGTAGGCGTTTTCAGGGATTTCAATATATTTTTCTTGATTTTTATTTAGCATTTCAGTTCTGCTCTGAAACTTATCCATTTGTAGCTTTTCAAAAGGTTTTTGTGACGTAGGGGCGATCCTATATTCCAGCACTTGAATGGGGTTCCTATCATATTTAACTTTCAAACATATCTGACATTTATTGATGTTGTCTGTAATTTATCTTGAAGCATTGAAGGCCAATAGTAGGTTTTCCTAATGTGGTTATATAACTTTAATTTATTCCTCTGTGACACGTTTTTCCACAATGATAGTTAGCAACAATTTTTTTCTGTTTATCTTGGTCTGTAACGTCAAGGTTGATTTTCTTATAGCACTTGAGTTTTATTGATTTGAAGGAATCCTTGATTACATTCAAAAAGCTATGGAGCATCATTTCATAATATAATTCCAGTGATCCTCTGTGAACAAAATATTCCATAGGTAGTATTTGGAATGAAATATTCGAGACATTTATTGTTTATTCCTTCTGTATCAAATGGATCCAATATATAAAAGGTCAATCTGGTTAAAACGAAAATTTTCTGAATGTTGGCCGGTTGGTTACTGTTTAGATTACCTAGTATTTTAAATGAAAATACAGAGTTCAATATTATAAGCAATGTATCTTCAATGTGGTTTAGGACTGAACTCTTTTCACTAACAAAATAGTCTCCTAGTAACTAATCATATGGAAATAGAACAGCACAAGATATGTTAATTCATATCATCCTAACAGTTACCACGTTCTAAATATAATTGATTGTGTTCTATATTCATGATTTTGGTTTCTTCCAGTATTGCAGCTTGGTTGTTTGAACTATCTTGAGTAATTGAGAGTGAATTGTTACGTTAATACTAGCTACTTCATCATTATTTTATTCATATTTCATGTTCCATAGTCTTGAAGGAATTCGTCTAGAACGTCTTGAGCAAGATCTGGTGGTGAGTCTACCTGTTGTCTACCTACTGGCTGCTGTAGAATCCTGGAAAGCGCATCTGCTACATAGAAGTTTGTTTTTCCTTGCACATTATTTTATTTCAAAATCAAATAGGTTCTTTCATATTATGTAGCCACTGTAAGGGTTTGTGATCGGGTTCAAGAATTTTCTTTCATAAAGTTATGGGCGGAAATGTTTACATATGACCATACTATTGCTAGTAAATTCTTCTTAGTTCTCAATAGTTGATAAGTTGACTACATGTTTGTTAAGATAGTGTACATATGCCAATCCTTTCCATCAAACACTTGTGAGAGTACTGCTCCCATTACAAAATTACTGGCATCAGATGTTTGTATAAACTGGCGTGAGGAATCTGGGAATTGTAAGATTGGTCTGCTTTGCAACATAAGTTTAAGTTTTTCAAAAGCTTCTTTAAATTCACTGTTATTTGAGTTAAAAATGTTTTATCTTTGCTAAGAGCTACTGTAGGAGGTTTTGTGATTTTTGCATAGGCCTAATCTTGAATCATTTTTCTGTAGTATCCAGTGAGTCCTAAAAATTGTTTAACTTCTTTTACTGTTTGTGGCAGTGGCAAATTTTTGACTGCTTCGATTTTTTCAATTCAATTTATGTACTGCCAGCAATACATAATAGAACATTAATATTGGGTTCGGTTGTATGCCTCCTTCTGAAATGATGTTTCCTAAATATAGTAGTTACCTTTTGAAAAATTCGGTTTTATGGAGTTGGATTTTTAAATTAGGCTCTTTCAATTTTTCAAAAACAGATTTTAGATGCTTGAGATGCTCTGTCAGGTTGTCTGAAAATACAATTATATGTCGTCCATATACACTAAAACATTTGGCATCTTGACAAGAATCATATCCATACATTTTTGAAAATGATTTGGGCTGTTCTTCAATCCAAAAGGTAAACGAAGAAATTCATAATGACCATTTTCAGAGGAGAATGCTGTTTTTGGAACCGAGCCTGGGTGTTGTTCAATCTGGTGAAATCCGGGCTCTAAGTCTATTGCTGAGAAATAAGTTGCACGTCCCATCTTTCCAAATAAGTCTTCAATGTTTGGGAAGGAATATATTTTCCATAAATTGTCCTCTAATTAAATTTCCTGTAGTCCAGTACCATGCGTATCTCTCGTTGGCCTGAGGCATCTTGATTTTTTGGCACCACCAGGTTGGAGAGTTGTGAGAATTAGAATTTTAAATAGTTTCGTTCTTCAATACTTTTTCTACTGTATTTTTATTTGAATATCTTCCCCGAATGCTCGAGGATATCTATAGTTCTTAGTATATACTGGAGTGTCAATTTTGTGACTATTCTATGCTTCAACAGGTTAGTGCTACAGAATGTATCATTTTCTCATTTTATAAGTTCTGGAAATTGTTTCACTAAATTTATGATATTTGACCTTTCTTCTTCATTCATATGATCAGTGCGTATGAGGCTTGGAATTCCACCTAAAAGTTTTGAACGTTTGATAAAAAAACTTATTTTTGGATAGGCTTAGCAGTAGGCTATATTAGAGCATGTTAATAAATATACTGATAGCATAATTTTATGTGGTGATTTCAACTACAACTTCATGAGCAATGATAATAATGTTAAGGAGTTGAAAGATCTAATTGTTTCCTTTGGTCTAAAAATTGGATTTTGTGATATTACTAGGCCTAATGCATCCAATGGAGGTACCTGTATTGATAATATTGTCACAATATTGGATGAAAATTCATTCACATGTGAGGTGTTGAAGTCATGGTTCTCCAATCAATGGGCTCTTATGATGAAGAGCAGAATTCTTTCCATGAAAAACAAAGTTGACAGTGCTGTATCAAGAGCTGTACGTCATATCAATGAACAAGGCATCTTAACCTCACAAAACCAATTGGTCTGACCTATATAGAAGCGACTCTCTAGAATTCAAAACCCCTTTTTTCCTGTCAACATTTAGAAATATTGTAAATTCGGCATTTCCACTATAAAAACAGTTAAATTAAAATCTACCGCTTCTAAAGGTAGCAAGGTTTACAGTGCGGAGCTCACTAATATCAAGAATATGTGCAACTTGCTATATGATGCTTATCTCAGCACTGGCAATGAAAATGTTAGAAAACTTTATAAAGAGAATAGAAAACGGTTCAGAGATAAGCTGGTGACTATTAGGAAGAGTAATAATGATAAAATAATAACTGAATCAAAAAATACAAAGCAATATGGGATATAATAAAAAAACAAAGCAGTAAATCTAATTTGACAATAAACAAAAGCTCATTAATTTCAAACCAATTAAATGAATTCTTCATAGAAAATATAAATAAAAATTATAGAGGATGTTAAAAGTAGGAGTACTCCTGATGGTGCAATGAATTTTCTGAGCTCTCTGGCTATTGCAAACCCTCCTCTGAATTTGATTTCAATTTTGTTGATGCAGAGTATGTCACAAAAATACTGAAAAGAATGAAAGGGAGCAAAAGTATGGATGTGTATGATATAAGCCCAAAAATTCTAAAGATTGGTCAGGAGTATATTATGGAACCCCTCACACATTTAGTAAATAGCTGTATCCTTGATTGTGTTTTCCCAAGAGACCTGAAACTGAATAAAGTATTACCCATTCATAAGAAGGGATGTAAATCAGATTGCAACAATTTCAGACCTATAAATATCACTGCTACAGTTTCAAAGGTTATTGAGAGTGCCCTAAATGATCAAACTGTGAATTACTTTGAGAGCAATAATCTATTCAACTCCTCTCAATTTGGGTTCAGGATAGGAAAGAACACTGTTAAGGCTGCTGTTGAGCTTTATAAAGACTGTTTAGATTCTCTTGAGAATAGGAAATCCACTCAGGCCAAATTGTTTGACCTGTCCAAGGCGTTTGACACAGTGTCTCATAAACTTTTATTGGATAAGTTGGTTTTCTATGGGTTTCAGGAGGGATCAATCAGGTTAATTGAGTCCTATTTGAGTTATCGATCTCAGAAAGTTGCCTTCAATGGATCTGAGTCTTGGTACTTGCCTGTATCGCATGGTGTTCCTCAGGGATCTATTCTGGGCCTATATTATTTATAATATATATGAATGATCTGCTAACAATTGTAAGTCCTCCAGCTAAAAGCTACTTGTTTGCAGATGATCTATGTGTATTTCTGAGCACCCCCTCAGGAGATTCCTTGTATATGGCGTCACAAGATATGGCTAAGCTGGTTGAGAGCTGGTGCAATTCAAATTTGTTGTGTGTCAACTCCAACAAGGTTCAGGACTTGATAGTTACCTATAATAGGAGAGTGGCGACCATGGAAGAGGAGAGAGAGACAAAGTTTTTGGGATTTACTCTGGACAGTTCTATGAATTGGTCCAAACATATAGAGGTCACTGCAGGTAAACTAAGGAAGGGAATATTTGTAATCAGAAAACTCAGGAACTGTGTTAGTTTAGATGTTTTGAGAGTCGTTTACTTTGCCCACATTCAGTTGCATCTCTCATATGGAACTGTCCTCTGGGGTGCTAGAACATCTGGTACTAGTTGTTCAAAATCCAGAAAAAGGCTGTAAGATTGATGCGTGGACTTCCACAGACTGTAGAGCTCACTGTAGAGATAGCTTCAAGCAGCTGAAAATTTTGACACTGCCTTCAATATTTGTGTTTCAGAGCCTGATTTATGTGAAGAACAATTTGGAAATGTTTAATGAACAGGGTGAAGTACATGACTATAATACTAGAAACAGAAACAATCTCACCAATCACCGTTACATCTATGCCAACACACAAAAGACATTCATATTCATCAGTATAAATTCAATTCCTCATAGTTTCAGAAATCTAAGTAGTCAAATTTTTAAGCATATGCTCAAAGTTTTCTTATTGGATAACCCACTATATAAGTTTGATGAGTTCCATGAGCTGGCAAAATATTTGTAAATACGCTTAATGGCTTTTATTATTGTACCTGCCTTGACTAATTCTATTTCATAGTTTATGTATAGAGACATGAATATTATCTTTGTTATATTCTAGATCAAGATAAGAAAATATTGGACTGTGATATTATTATGACTAAGTGTTCTATTGACTTGTACTTGTGACGATTGTAATGCTCTTGAAGGCCTCAGGAGCCTCTACAATAAAAAATTATCTTATCTTATCTTGACATTTTTACAATCACTAATGGTATCTACTTGTTCTATTTTCATAGGCTCAGGACTAATGGTATTGAGTTCCTCAGAGAAAACTAAGCATAAACATTCGTATTTTTCAATAGCTACTACTAGCTACATCAATTGCATTATACATTTTTATTTATTGATTTCACTAATCCTTCCTTAAAATTGAAATTTGAAGATGTCTTCACCGGGTCTGAGATCACATTGAAGCCTGGTTGAAGTGTAATGCTCTATTATCTAAGGAGAAGAGCAATTTCTTAACTCCATCCTTGTATTTTAGAACGTTTTCACTAAAGTCTACATTTGCTTTTATTGCACTTGATGTTTCATGGCCAAGAGGTATGTTATATTTTGGTTAAAATTCGAATAGATACATTTTTATTGTGTATGGGTTCGAAAATATGTCCACTGAATTGAAAAAATATATTCTTGTCTTTTGCTTTCTCCATTTGAAGTTCTGACAAGAAAATCTTCTCTGTACAGTAGAAACAATTAGTCTGGGCGCACGGCCGTTTGGTAGTCAGCCATGGCGAGGGGAGTGTTTATCACTCATTTATAAAAACATGTTGCCCATGCAATGCTGCAGATGTCTTCAAGGTCAACTAGTCAACTTTTACAGGACGGCAAGTAGTGAAACCAGAGCCACGCGCCCAGACTAATTGTTCCTACTGTACCTACTAACATCTGAAGAGATTAAAGACGGATTAACATAAGTTAGTTTTTGAGTGAGCCAGTGTCTACTAGCCATTTGCGATTTTTCTTATCACAAAAGTAAGGGAGAGATTTGCTGAGAATTTTTCAATAAAATTGTTTGGGGGTTCCTCCGCATAGCTGGGGCCTGACTCTTAAAAATGATATGTCTGCTTGTTTATTGAGTCAGTCAGAGTGTTGATTTGAGACTGCATATTTGCTCTTGGGTAGAATAGTTTTGTGGTGTTTCTTACTGATAATTAACTTCATATAATATGATATGTAGTTTCTCGTTTTCTGTACAGGGTCTGTCCTTGGTGTGCGCATTGAAACAATGTTGGATGAGTTCCATTGCGCTTTGTTATTATTTTGCAGTTGTTGAAATTTTTGTTGCAAAAAGTTTTTTTGTGGAACATTCTGATGCGGAAAGCTTTGTTAAAAATTTGAATGGAAATTTTGATGTTGAAAGTTTGGTTGTTGAAAATTTGCTTGGTATAGAATCATTGTTTTTGTTTAAATCTAGGTTGTGGTTTGAATTGTTGTCTACCAAGAAAATTTCTTGGAAAATTCTGGAAAGGTTTTTCATGGGTCCATTGTTTTTTATTATTTCGTTCGAAATTTGGAATTCTAAAAGAATTGGTTACTTGTGCAAATCTATTATCATGTCTTTTCATTGTTTCAATAAAGGTGTTGAAGCGCAATTTTTGTAATACTATATAATTCTGCATTCATTAATCAATTTACTTCTAACATTATAAAGTCAAGTACTTGCAATACTTGTAAATGAGATCCTACAGTTGGGTGTACACCATAAACAAAAGAATTAACAACTAGAGTTGCATTCAGCTGTTGGGTTAAATTTTCTAATAAACTTCCTGATACACCATCCAACTTATATCTGGTTAATACTTGTGTGTGTTATTCATCTAATCTATTCAAAAATTCAATTGGATGTTCTCTATGGTATATGGTATGATGTCATTACAGTCATCAATTCTGGTACAGATCTATCAGCAAAATTTTGTTTCAAAGCATTAATAACTAATTCGGCAATATTAGATCAAGAATTGTTGTAGGCTACTGCTTCAGCTGGTCCATCAAGGTGATTCATGGCTGCCTTGAAAAGAATCCAATGATTTTGGTCTCTTTCTACTATATTTTTAGCACAGTACGCTCCAAATAAATCTTCACAAGTGGAGATAAATATTGTGATAGTTTGTATGAAGTTCCATCATAACGAGGGATGTTCTTCAAAAGCTCATGAGGAAGAGGCCTATTCATCTCTGCCATTCTAGAATTTAAAATAGTTGTTGTTTCTAACCTTGATGGCTGGATGATGGAATTACTCGCACCTGGGGTGGTGTGGTGATGAGCTTCCAGGTCTTCTTTGTTGTCCGTTGATGCTGGGTTGTTCGTTGAACAGCCGGTTGACGTTGTATTTGTCTGCCAGGATGACCACTTGGCTGCGTCCGTTTCGGGTTGTTGATGTGGATGAGGAGTTAACACTCACGTTTTCACTGCTCAAGACTATTGGTTGCAAAATAATAAGTTGAAAGAACTAAATGAAAACGTCCATAGTTCCTGTTGTGGGCGCCAATTAAGATAACGGAACACACAAATGTGTTTTTAAAAACATTTATTTAGAACAAAGTCAGTCTTCCATCCAGCATAGTGACAGTACTTGATTAAGAATGACATCTGAATTAATTTGATACAATGTTGTAAGGAATGCTTACTACGCTACTGTACTAATCTATTGTTCTATATCCATATAACTATTGGCATAACTCCACATTTTTTTATATTCAAGAATAATTTCTTTCCAATTATTTGAAGAGTTTAGATCAACTTACAAAATTAAATTGTTCTCTTCTGACTAAATGAAATGACTTGTAATTACACAAATTGTAATTGATACACAATATATTTAATAGATGCATGAGATACCTGTCAACATCCATGTTTAACTGTTAACTCCCATCCATAAACCAAGTGAAAGAACCATGTTTTTGTGTATGCACTATACACTATATTATCGTTCAGAACTTTCGAAAATGTATCTAAAAAATGAATAAGGCTCAGTAGTTACATAAGGGCATAATTCCAAATAAAAATAAATTATATATTTTATATAACAAAAATGATATTGCTCTCAAATGTTAAAAGGTACAAATAATAACAATGGACTGCAGGTAGTATAAGTGATGAGTTATACTTCTTTTATTTCTCGACTGCCCTTTTAACAACCAATCATTGTAAATATTTATTTGTTATTTTACACAGCTTTAAATATTGATCACTTTGCTACTAGAAAACATACAATTCATTGTTAACAATTATTGTTTTTATTATCTATGAGAAACTACTGATATGTATCACAATGGCTCAATTATTGAAAAATTATCATCAAATATTGAAACATGCAGTAAATTGTTGAGTTTTGATTTTTGTTAGGTTTCTTGTAGAAAACGTTGGACTGAGTTATGATTTCCTGCAAAAAGCTATAATGCTGTAGGCGACCATTGACTCAGCCCAAGGTGTAGTGTTTTTTGTATAGTGTTGTAAACCGTTTATTTAAATATATTTTGCAACATTGAACCCCATCATCCCCATTCAACCTTTTATAAAAGGTAGGTGCAACAATTAATTCAGGATTAAATTATGACTTTCAAACATTGATAAGTAGGTACTTTTGAAGTGAATGAGACACTTACTATGTTTGTGTGATGGTCATTCCGCATTGGTGTAATGCTTCATTAGAGACAGCTGGCCTCCAGGTTTAAAAGCCGAGGCAGCCATCTTGGTTTACGTGGTAATATTGGTTTACTGAGGAAATGTCCATCAAAAACCGTATGAAGTGTTCACATTTACTTCAAAAGTGTCAGTATACATGGAACCACAATATCACTTTCAAATACAGTTTATTATAATTATCACATGAAAAGGCATTATTGTTTAAAATTGATACTGGAAATGTAATGATGGCCCTGTCCATATTTAATTCGTGGTTCCTGTAGCCTATTTAGTACTGAGGTTTAATAATAATCATCAGATCCGATTCAATACATTTCTATCATTTTTTCCCATTTCAATACATTCAGCCAAGCAATTACTTTCATTCCAGACTGAAAATATATGAAGAAGATTTGAAAATATATTACAAACTGAAGTCCTTCATTATTTGAATCTGGATACTTTTCATTTCTGATATTGAGCTTCAACAAATCTACTTCTTGCGACTTTGGCTGTTATTATAATAATAATTATTATAAATAATAAGAATAATGATTATTATTATTATTCATTTGCCGTTGTTTCTGAACGTGTTTGAAATATGACAAAATAATTTTATGAAAAAATATTATTTGTATTATTTTCATTAAATTTCTTGTCTATTGCACATTCGTATTTGTCTAATACCAAAACTGTCACTGTAAGTTAGTGAAAATCATATATTAAATAGAAATACTAATACAAATACAATATATAAATAGAAAGGAGGAACGCATTTCATTTCTGAATAGAAGCTTCATCAGTCTTCTATTTAGAGATGAAATGCAGTATCTCCATTATAAGTGAGTGAAAGTCATATAAATACAAATATAGTGTCAGCTTTGATATTAGATTGTTCATCAAGTATTTCGTCATGGAAAACATCACAGATTCGTATTTGTTGATTAAGCTTTGCATAATTCAAAAATGCTTTGATTTTCGATTGCAAATGTTTGTTCAAATGCTAATCACCTTATACGATGTAAAATTAACTAGATGCCTTGTATATCTCTTTTTAATTCGTAACTTATATTAGGTTGAACCAGCATTTACAGATCCAATTCATGCTTATTCCTATTATATTTCAATCCAAATTTAGCATATCTGAAAGTGTCAGCCATGAAAATACATCCTTCCACGACTAAACATAATATTTAAATTGATTAAATATCGTTTGGTTTAGCCATAAAAGTACCTACATTTTTATTTACAAAAGTGGGAATGAAATTTGAAAAATCTAGGTCCTGTTCACATTCAATTTCTGATTCACTCCCAACTGTATATTAGGCTCAGGCAACATCCAAGTAATGCTTTATTATCATTCTCATTTCATTATATTAGCTTTTCAGTTATGCAAACAGTTTGATATACTATTGTATGTATATAGTACCATAGCCGATTCGACTGTAGGTGACTCTTCAGACCTCAACGTTTTGTTAAAGTCCAAAGAGCGTACTACACAAACGAGGAGTGAGGCAGTTTGTGATTGCTCTCCTCACTGAGCTAACAAAATTGTATCAATCTAATACAACTAAAACTAAAACTAAACCAATTAAATTAAATGTAAATATAAAAAAAAATAAACCCATAGCTTTAGTTAGCTTATCTTTTTCACAAAATGTTGTTTAGCATAAACAACAACCAAAGACAATTATAATATAATATTATAATCTAATATCAAAACTGACACTGTATTTAACTTTTAAATAATGTTTTACTCACATATATTGGAGATGCTTGAGGAATGCATTTCACTTCTGAAAAGAAGCTTCGTCAGCCTGACGTCAGAGGCTGACGAAGCTTCTTTTCAGAAGTGAAATGCATTCCTCAAGCATCTCCAATATATGTGAGTAAAACATTATTTAAAAGTGAAATACAGTGTCAGTTTTAATATTAGATTGTTCATTAAGTATTTTGTCATGGAAAATATCACAGAAAATTGTATCAGTATGCAAAGCCCACCATAACAATTTCTGAAGCTCTATGCTTGACAGTCCACTCCCACGTTTACACAGGTGAGTGTGCATACTATCTACCACACCTCTGTGTTCAAGCATATACTATCAGGAGTATTAAATTATTAATTACATGTTTTAAGGCTCCATCACTCACAAATCCTATCTTGATAAAATCATTGATGAGCTAATGTCCAGAAGATGCTGTAATGGATCTGTCTCAAATCCCAAATCTAGTATTATAGTGTTATACATCGGATGGTAGACCCCATGAAAATTTTCTTTGTAGTGGCGAAGGTGATATTGTGGAAGATATACATAATGAAAAATAAGACCAAGTTGTCAAATGTGGTAATGACAACTTTGTCTTATTATTCAATACAGTAACAAGACTGCTGAAATTGGACTGTTCACTAGTAAGCCTACATGATTGACTTGCTGCAGAACTCATCTTCAATTCAAAATCATCAATTTATTGCTACTCAGTAATCAGAAGACACTGTCAAGCCTCTGTCCCAACTCTTTCTCATCTAAATACAATATTACTGTATACCTTTAAACTGATTGCAGTTCTCTATCACTCCACCAAAAAAATAAAATAGAAAATATCTATATTTTAATCACATGTACCAGAACCTAACTTTCCTTTCATATTGACTACCGATTCTATCTTTCGATTGTTTTGGTGGAATGGTATGGAAGGTGCCAGTTGCAGATCACCACCCTCAACGCACGAATTGGCAACACTGCACATGCCATCCCATGTGGCAAAAAAAAAACTTGAGGAAAACTTGACATGACAGCTTGGAACACTTGCCTCAATTTTTCCATTGCAAACAAGCATGCTTGTGGAAAGCATGAGACAAGCTTTCTAGTTCCCAGTTGAAACACTTGACACAAGCTTTCCTCAATAGTTAAAAAAGGAAAACTTGAACAAAAGGCCATTACCAAGCTTACCAGGCAAGCTTACAGAACACTTAAAATAAATACTTGCAACAAACTTATATAGCCACACATGTTTTGAGCAAACTAACCAGGAAAGTCTAATATTTTGTTCAAATCAGCAAATAAAAAAGCTGCACATTATTTAATAAATTTGTATAATTATCATTCACAATCATATGTTTCCTTTAGAAGAAGGCCTGAGAGCCTTTCCTTTTTTCATTCTAAATATCTTTTAAATGCAAGAAAATTTCGAAAATTCTTACACATACACAGCTGAACATTCCTTAAAGGAGGTTCTATGCAAAGTTTCATACAATTTGATCTACGCGTTTAGCCTTAAATGCGTTACAAACAGATAGACAGACAAATACAAAACGTACACTTGAAACAGAGAACTCTTTTCATTTGGTCAATAAATTTAAAAGGTTTACTGAACCTTTGTTAACTGGTCATTTAACATATTATTCTAATCATGTGTTAGTCATAAATTTTGTGTTATCGTTCGTTCTAGTTGGGTCTGTTTCTTTTATCAATGAACAAAAAAAAAAAAAACAAATGTAATTGTACATCACAATCAGATACACAAAATTGAACTATGTGTTTGCACAGTAAGTTACATATATTACAAGAAAAATATATTCTTCAAGATTTCCATCAGCAAAGCCAAGCTTGTGCGCCGGATGAAAATAAAAAAAATAACACTTATAAACAACCTTAAATATAACTTATATCCAACATTATAAGAATACAGAGCCTATTTTAAAATATACATTTGCCTTCACCCACGTATCTATTCCAAGAGTTTTAGTTTTATTCGTGAATGGTATTAGCTGCATGGGTATCACGTTAAGAAGTTTACAGCAAATATAGAGAGTTTGATGTCTGCAAATGCGTTTATTGAGATTTGGAATCAAAACTAGATTTCTTAACGGTCTTATATTGTAATCAATCTGTCTGAATTTGAATAGTTCTCTATTGCAATTTATGTATACAATAAGTTTCTTCATAAATAATTGTCTTACAGTTAATACTTGGAATTCATCAAAGATCAGTCTACTTGTATAAAGTCTAGGTCTACCCAGTGCTGCTCGTATTATATATTTTTGAATAATGAACAACTTGTTAAAGTGTGTGTTCATTGCACCCCCCCATACCTCAATACAGTATTGCAGAATGGATTCGGCATAAGCCTTATATATTAATCTAATTATATCTAAATTATTCAACTTATTTATTCTATAGAATTGGAAAATTAAATATCTCAATCTAGAAATCAGATAATCAATATGACTCCCCCAGTTGAGATGTTGATCAACAAAAATTCCCAGGTATTTCAAAGCAGTTGGCCTATCCAAAGGTGCACAATTACATGTGTGAAATGCAAGACTATTAGAGTTACTGTTGAAGTTACAGGTTTCAAAATGGATTTTTAGTAATTTGTTTATAGGTGGTTGACCTTTACTATCTGGAGAAAAAGCTAGGTACTTTGTTTTCTTAGCATTAACAGTTAAAAGGTTATGTCTGAACCATAGCCCAGTTTTATGGAGAAGGACTTCAGCGTTTTGAAAAGTAGACTCCCAAGTATCACTAGAGACTGTAACAGCTGTATCATCGGCAAAAGAGATAGTAGAACTATTTTGGTGCTCCATATTAAAAATATCGTTGACATATATAATATAGAGGAGAGGTGATAGTACCGTTCCTTGAGGCAATCCAAAAGCAGACAATTTCTCCAAACTATCATCCAAAACCTTATAACAAAAATAACAAAAATATGTATGAATTTTAGTAAAATAAATGCAATCACAACTTGTTTGTCCATAAACAAACAAAGCAATGATTGCATTTTAGTTCTGAACTAAAATGAATAAATAAGGTTAGGAAATAAAATATTTTTTTTTTTTTTTTTTTTTTTTTTTGGAGGATGAAGCCCACATGGGTCTGAGACCTGTGCGTGGGTAATGAGTTGGATGATGGTGATTGATGAGTTGGACCTACAGTTTTAGGTGGGTTCCGAACCACCGGGAAGTGATTTTCAGCAGAGAACATTGTCTTTTTTGCTGGCCAATCTAATCGGTCACCGTTACAAACAGGACCTACGAGAACGCAGCTTATCTATCTGATTGAACAGATACCTGCTACGGCTCGCGGCTATCACTTCCCTAATATGGAGTTGAGTTTAAATAGTTTATTTTTATGCTTCATTTCATTCATGTGAATGTATGGTGATTCATCAGTTCTTTAGTGGAGATCCTCTTGCAACACCTGCCTCCTTTCTATTATACAAAACTTACTTGCCTGATAGCCTGATACATGTCAGTGAAACGAACTTTGATTAAAAGATAAACAACAGTGATGACTTAAACAGTGTATACCACACATTAGTGATGGGCGATACAGGCCGGTGTATCGATACGTATCGGAAGCCATTGTATCGATACGTATCGGAAGCCATTGTATCGATACGCGTATCGTATCGTATAGGTTTGTATCGATATTCACTCGTATCGGATGAAAATATCGCATCAAGTCAATATTGAATATTATCAATATGAAATGAACAATGAATGATTTTATGAACTTAAGAGCAATCATAGAAAGCAAGAAAAATGAAAAAATATCAAATCGATCTAAAACAAACTAAGAATGATTTTATGTACTTTAGTAGAAAGCAAGAAAGGTTAAATTAGAATAGAATATGGCCCAATATTCCAATAATGCTTAAAAGAAACATTCATTGGCATCATTGGGCTTTATTCAATTATTATGTACAGCAAACCTGTCTTCTAGGGAATTTAAAATTATTATTGAATATAATGTTAAATTAAAATAATATCAAATTTTCCACAGTGACCAATTGAACTCTTTGTTATTTACAAACCTGAAGTAGACTCCTTGCATGCTTCATAATTTGATTTGATTTTTTTTTTTTTTTTTTTTTTTTTGACGAATACTATTGCTATCTAGTCTCAAGACTAATGAGCAAATTTGTTCTATCCTAACTTACTAGATCTAATTTAATACAGTGAAATTCTCATTAGAATTTCTAACTGCGTTTAAGAATAATTTATGTACACATGATAACTGCACTACAAGCTAGATTTCACTCAACATTGCTCTGCTTTTGAACTGAAACACTTGAAAAAAGCACTACACTAGTTCAAATGGTTTCCTCCTTTTGAGCCTCCGCACCAATCCTCCGTTGTCTAGCAGCTGGATTGCTTCGACGTTGTTGTGCTGGTGGAGCCGTGTTTCGTGGTTCTCTGCAAACCTCTGGATCTCTCTGGTTACCAGGTCGACTCCCAGGTCTCTGTGGAGGTCGTTATTCCTGACATACCAAGGTGCATTGACGATGTTTCTCAGCACCTTGTTCTGGAACCGCTGTATGATGTTGATGTTGGTTTGTTTGGTACACCCCCATAGTTGTATACCATACGTCCATACAGGTTTGAATATTTGCTTGTAAAGCAGAACTTTGTTGGGTATTGAAAGTGTAGAGTTCCTTCCAATTAGCCAGTAGTAAGTCTTATACTTCAAACCAAGTTCTTCTCTCTTCTTTTTAACATGCTCCTTCCAGCGAAGCTTAGCATCTAAAGTCATACCTAGATATTTTGCATTATTAGCATATGGTATGACTTTGTTATTTATATTTATTGGCAGGTAATCAATTCTCCTGTTAGTAAAATTTACGTGTACTGATTTAGCCTCATTGAGCTTCATCCGCCATTTTTTGGTCCAATCTTGAATTTTTGTGATAGATCTCTGTAATTTAGCGGTTGCTTCATGAGCATTGCTGTCTACTGCCAATATTGCCGTATCATCTGCAAATGTTGCTGTGGTGTTATCTTCAAGGCATGGAATATCACTAGTGAATAAAAGGTAGAGTACTGGCCCTAATACACTACCTTGAGGAACTCCTGCTTTAATCTCCTTCAGATCAGAATACGCATCTTCCTGTTTGACTCTAAAGTATCTTCCTGTCAAATAGGATTGCAATATATCTGTAAACTGGTGAGGAAGCTGTCTTTTCAATTTCTGAAGAAGCCCTTTATGCCATACTCTATCAAAAGCTTGCCCTATATCCAAAAAAGCAGCAGAGCAAACTTTTTTCTCTTCTAGACACTTCTCTATTATGTTGACTATTCTATGTACCTGGTTGATAGTAGAATGTTTTTCTCTAAAACCGAATTGATGATTTGGAATTAGGTGATTTCTTTCTATTATTGGCTTCAGTCTATTCAGTAATATCCTTTCAAACAGCTTAGACAACACAGGCAATAATGAGATTGGCCTATAGGATGATACTTCATGTGGCTGTTTCCCAGGCTTGAGTATCATTATTACTTCGGCTACTTTCCACATTCCTGGTACATACTTCAATCTGAAACAAGCATTCATAATGTGCGTCAGCTTGTTTAATGCATTTCTTGGCAAATGTTTCAAGACTAATCCTGTTATGAGATCAAATCCTGGAGTTTTTTTATTGTTGATATTTTTTATTTCCTTTTTAATTTCTTCCATCGTGACATGCCTGAGTTCTTGACTATACTGTATAATAATTTCTTCTACTTCTTCGTTTTCCTCTTCATCTTCATCGTGAGGCTGAAATACATTGACAAGATGGTCTGAAAATGTTTGTGCCTTTTCTCCATTATTTCGAGCCCATTGACCATTCTGTTTTTGGAGTGGAGCTGCTTGTTGAATAGGTTTCTTCATTTTCTTGGTTGCCTTCCAGAGGGAGTAGTCAGTGCTGCCTTCTCCTGTCAAGTTCCTTAAATAAGTACTGATTGATTCACTCTTGATAATCTGAATCTCTCTTCTGAGTTGCTGTGTGAGATTATTCAAAAGCGTTTTATCTTGAGGAGACTGTGATTGTTGCCATTTTCTCCTAGCCCTTCTTTTCTCTACTATCAGCTCTCTTATTTCTGTGGGGTAATTGTTTCCTACTGTTCTTCTTCTTATCTGAGGAGTATTCCACCAAGCTGCCTGCTGCACATCAATAACGAATTTCTCCAACTCCTCATCGACCTGCTCTTCGCTTCCTAGTGGGACATTCAACTCTATTTTTTCCTCCAGCATCTGCTTGAAGCCTTCCCAGTCTGTATGACTATTGACAAGTGTGAGGTACATACTTTGCTTTTGTAATACAGTATCACTCAACTTCAAAAGTATTGGTGAGTGGTCAGAGTTGAGATCAAAACCCTCTTCAATCTGAAGGTAGTTCACTGCTATATTTTTTATAAGGAAAAAATCTATGAGATCTGGAATCTTAGTTGTGTCAGTAGGCCAGTAAGTTGGCTTGCCAGTTGAAAGAACCTCGCATCTACTTTCATTTAATGCTTTATAGAGCTCTGTACCCTTGGGATTTGTCAAACGTGAACCCCAGTGCACATGCTTAGCATTAAAGTCTCCTCCAACAATAAATCTTGTTCCTAACATATTAAATAAATTCATAAATTCTTCTTTTCTTATGGAATACCTAGGTGGACAGTAGATAGCTGCAACTATGAACTGATAATTTATCGCTTGTACAGCTACACTTGTTAGTTGTATCCTTTCAGTTTCATATTTGACTTCTTCATGATGTTGTATATTATCTTTTATAATAATTGCACTTCCACCTCGTGCAACATTACTAGGGTGCATAGCGTGGTAAGTCTTATACCCTTTAAATCTTAAATAAGAATGTTTTGTGAAGTGTGTTTCAGAGATAAGGCAGATATCTATATTTTCTATGTTTAGAACTGCTTCCAACTCCTGTTGTCGCTGTAGCAGCCCATTTGCATTCCATTCTATTATATTCAAACTGTTCATTATTTAAGTTTCAACTGTCTGCTATTTTCTAATTTCAAAAATCGTGTCTGAAGAGATGAAATGATTTTTTCTTGATTTTCCAGTTTTCTTAATATTAGCTGGAGAATTTCATTGATGCCTTCTTCTTCCTTTTCCTGCTGCCCTGAACTTGTGCTATTCTTATTAGAGACAACCTGTGCAAAAGATAATCTTTTAACTGATTTCTCATTAATAACTGGTTTTTGAGAATATGTTGTGTTGTTTGATGACGTATTTCGGCTCAATACAGTTTTATTTGAGTTGGTTTTATTCTTTTGTGCTCCATTTCTTATTTTTTGCAATTCAATTGCGACTGTACACCCACGATAGCTTGCTGGATGTGCTTCTCCACAATGAATACATTTTGGCAAAGCATCACTAGGCTTTGCACAATCCTTTGTCGGATGTTTACCTGCACACTTCACACATCTCGGCTCCTTGTTGCAGTACTTCTGTGTGTGATTGTATGCCTGGCAGCGCTTACATTGGGGTATTAAGTTGGCCTTCTTTAATGCTTCAACTTCTACTTTGCACCCAAGTATACTTTGATTTGATGATTGTTGTATTCATCTCAGTCTTTTTATGGCCTTGAGGTTTTTTTCAAGGACTATTTTTTAAGTTTTTAGGGTACCCTAAGACAAACCTTATTCTTCAGCTAAGACTGACTGTTTAGGCAGGAAAACAAACATTCATATCAAAATAGAATGTTGTAATTTTATTTTACAAAGTATATAAAATAGATATAAAAAGTATAAAAACATAGAAATCGCCCAATGAATATCAGCATTAAAACCAGAAGATACGAAACGATACGATCAGTGGCGTACCGAGGTTTCAAGCGCCCTGGAGCGGAAGTGTCTTACGATGCCCCCCCCCCCCCAAAAAAAAAATCAGTTTTATACTCAACCACCCGATCGGGCTGATATTAATATAGTGGTCATTTAATGAAACAACGGCATTTTACCCGCCTCTTACTACACCGTATTTTTCAGAAATTCGAATCTCCGATGAATAATTTTTCGCCAAGCCAGATTCTGCTTTTATCACTTTTATCAATTTCCAAACAGCTTGTTTTGGATTTTTTCACTTTTTTATAAATTCATTTGCAGTTATTCTTTTAGCATTTTGCAAGTCATTCCTATAAAAATGTCTTGTATTTATCTTATAAATATCTAATAGGATTCAAAAGTGAAGTATTTCAGTCCTGTTCTTAGTAATATAAAAACCATTGAACCTTTTTCAATTTATTTTTCTAAAATAAATTCAAAGTCTTCATTCAATTACTTGTAATTGTTATACCTTTTCCCACCCAATTAACATTGTTTTGGCTTTGCTACTTTTGACTTGACTGTTTTGCATTGTCTGGTTGTCACGCATTTGCGGCTGAACGCGTGAACCGATTTCTTTTAAATTTGACATTTTAGTAATGCGCAGCGATGTGTTCATACGGTTTTTTAAAATTGTGTTGCATTTTACCCTTTTGGCCTTCATATTTTTGTAAGTAAAAGGCAATTTTCTCTCAACAACGGTGCGCCCCTCAGAGCCTTGCGCCCTGGAGCGACTGCTCCACTCGCTCCATTATCGGTACGCCACTGGATACGATACAGGTCTCCTTGTATCGATATGCCCTCGTGTATCGATACAAAAAGATCGATATTTTCCCCCGTTGTATCAATATTCGATACGATATGTATCGATACGCACATCACTACCACACATATAACCAATAACAGCTACAATCCAGAACCACAACAAAATGGCACGGTGTCAAAAGCCTAGCGAGTAATGTTGGGAGCTTCTAGCAGTGCAGTGGAGAATCAGGAGAGTTTCTCCTTGATCACCAAAAACTGCCAGCTAGCTTCTCCAGCTCTATGAATGGAAGGCATTTTACAACAAGCTATCCACAAACTTGTGACAGATTTTCCAATGGTACTTTCCAAGGAATGCTTGCCTCACGTGTTTGGCAAGTTTAGTTTAAAAAAATTTCCTGCCAAACAAAGGGCAAGGCTTTCTGTAAGCTTACCTGCTACCTGGGATGTTACCTAGTCTGCAAGTCTGATGCTAGCAATCAGTTGTTTTGTCACCACAGTCAAATGTTTTTTTTGCAACATGGAGATTTTTTCAAGCTGCCTAATTTGATGGCGTGAAGTAAATATAGTAAATAGTGAGCCCAACAGGCTGGAGAACTCACTTGCAAACAACTAATTTTGGAAAGGGAAACTCATTTGGCAAGCTTATCCTAGGGGAAGGTGGATTCGAAGATACTGATTTAGATGAAATTCACAAGACAATAATCACTTGAAGTTCAAGTTCATCATTGCTATGATAGAGCTTGGTCTTGGTTACTTTCATCTGGCGCTTGAGAACAGAGAGGGAAATATTATTTATGAATGCATGCACTACTGCACACCAGTCCTGTCTGTCTCAAAAACATTAGACAGTAACTTTACGGTCTACATCACTGTACTTCAAATGATACTTTTGGAATAGTGTATAGTTGACACATGTTACCTGACCATGAGCCGTTGCTATGGTGACAGTGTCATTTTCCAAGCGTCAGATGAAAGTAACCAATAAGCTATACTGTACTTAGAAGATATATTTTCCACAAAAAGAGCTACTCTTATACCTATATATCAGGGATCAGGGCAATGGAATTAGTGTATCTATATAGTAGATATATTTACCACATAAAAAACCGCTGTTTATAAATCCATATGTTATCAGGTCAATGAAATTAGTACCGGTATATCAGATATAGATTCTGTAAAAAGCCTGTATCAAGGTTCTATTTTGAAAAGGTGCTGATCGCATTTATTCACCTACAGCTGATAACTCGATAGTATATTACACTAGCTGGCCCAACACGTGTTGCTGCGTTCTCAAAAAAATTCTTGATTTTATTATTTGTCACCTCCCACTGAGGTTACATTTCAAATTTCAACCTTCTAGGACTATTAGGGAAGAAGTTAGTCCTATGCAAAAGCAACGATAAAGTAATAAGGGATGATAGGGAAGTACCGGTACTCACTGTGTTCCATCAGAATATTCAATACATTCGTAACAAAATAGATAGAATCGAAGTATTTTTTAAAGAAGAGGCTCCTGATATAGCTATTTTCACAGAGCATGGTTTAAAAGAAGATGAATTGTCACAACTTAATATTCCAAACTATTCATTGAAAACGTCGTATTGCAGGACATCTCATCGAAGTGGGGGAGTAGCTATCTTCACTAAAAATGCTAAGAATATGCAAACATTTAATTTAGAATATGTAGAGAAATTTGCTGTGGAAATGGATTTAGAAGTTACTGGTTTGAGAGTAAAAATCGACAATAATTTCGAAGTAGCGGTGTTAGGTATTTACAGGTCACCAAATGGGGAATGGAACAATTTTTGTGAACTATTCAATAGGCTTTTAGAGATTACTACTACTCGTTTTACAAACGTTATTGTTGCGGGAGATTTCAATACAAACTTTGCAACACAGAATAAAATGACAGAAGATTTAAAGGATATTATATGCATGAATAACTTGGAAATAAAAGTTCATGAATATACCAGAGTCACAAGAACATCACAAACAATAATTGATAACATCCTTACTAATATAGATTACTCTAAAACAAGATTAGGCGGCTCGGAACTATCTGATCATGACTATCAAATCTTAGAGGTGGGGTTGCAAGGTCATAAATCAATTAAAAAGAGTAGAGTAATGAAAGAAATTCAACAATGTGAACAGGGGAATATCGATTGTTTGAAGCAGAATCTGCTACAAGAAAACTGGAGTAGGGTTTACAATAGCAATAGTTTAAATGACAAATATGATAGTTTCATTAATATTTTAAGGTTTCATATTACTGTGAGTTGTCCAGTTAAAAAAGTCCCTGTAAAGAACAAATTAGACAAGATTGAAGAGTGGATAACTGATGATATCCTTGCAGAAAGAAATAGGGTTAAAGATGCATATGATGAATTCAAACTATCTAGAGATATGTTAAGTGAAGATAATTACAAAGCTCTAAAGAAAAATTATACAAGAGAAGTGAAAAGAGCGAAATGTAAGAAAACAGCTGAAATTTTGAATAATAGTGTGTACTTTAACACAGCAGTGTGGGATGTAATAAACAAAAATAGGCTAGTAGCTCATGTAGATGCTTATACTAGTGTCCCCAGAATAATTAACGAAAATAACAAATATATTGATGATAGTGTAGACATTTGTAATTTCTTTAACAGATATTATCAACTGGTTGCTAAGGATCTTCAAAAATCTCTTAATACAGGTATTAGTGATGCAAACATGAGGAATACTGAGGGGATTCAGAACGAATTAAAATTCCACTCAGTATGCCAAGACGAGTTGTCAAATATCATTGATAGTTTAAATAATAAAAAAACTGTAGGAATGGATGGGGTATCCAGTAAAATTCTGAAAGAATGTAAAGATCAATTGTTAGACCCTTTGATTCATCTGATCAATCATTCATTAGAACAAGGTGTTTTTCCAGATAACTTAAAAGAGGGGAAGATCTTGCCAATCTTCAAAAGTGGTGATAGAGAAAAGGTAGAAAACTATAGGCCCATTAGTATTTTAAATGTAATAAGTAAAATTTTTGAAAGAGTAGTTCTAAATAGGTTACTTCTGCACCTTCAAGAAGC
Organism: Conomelus anceps; assembly: GCA_948455865.1. Taxonomy (NCBI): domain Eukaryota; kingdom Metazoa; phylum Arthropoda; class Insecta; order Hemiptera; family Delphacidae; genus Conomelus; species Conomelus anceps. Next base: position 8,353,902 of record OX418222.1, read on the forward strand.
TAACTTTATCTGTGATGAACAGCATGGCTTCCAGAAAGGGAGATCAACAAAGACAGCCATAGTTTCTCTAGTTGAAAAACTAATAGATATAATAGATTCAGGTGATAAAACTACTGCAATCTTCTTAGATCTGTCAAAGGCATTTGATTGTGTTAATCATAGAACTTTATTGGAAATACTGCAAAATGTAGGTGTAAATGGGGTTGAACTGAAATGGTTTGAATCATATCTTATTGGGAGAAAACAATGTGTAGAACTAACTACAGTAGTTGGTAATAGTATAGTAAAGAATAAATCTAATAAATTAGAGGTGCAAGCTGGAGTGCCTCAGGGGTCAATACTAGGTCCATTGCTTTTTTTGTTATATGTCAACCGTTTACCTAAATAATTAATTAGTGGTAGAGCCCTCTTATTTGCTGATGATACATCACTCATTTTCAGCAATTCCATTCTAGATAATTTAGAAATAAGTGCCCATATAGGTGTGCAGTCCATTGTCCAATTTTTAAATCAATTGAAATTAACTATAAATAGTAAAAAATGCCAATACCTTCAATTCAAAAACAAACGTAATTTAAATGAAGATAGGGCTATAAACGTGTTTGTAAACGATAATCAATTAGAACAGGAAGAAAAAATTGCATTTATAGGAGTTATGTTGGATAGACGATTGACCTGGACTCCATACATTGAGAAAATATGTAGTAAAATTTCATCTGGGGTATTTGTCCTGCGACAGCTCGCTAGATTAAATGACAAAAAGTTACTTTTTACAGCTTACCATGGGCTCTTACTGTCACATATTAGGTATGCTATCTTAGTATGGGGTAATTCATCAAAACAAAATCTTGATAGGGTGTTTAAGATCCAAAAGAAAGCGGTTAGGTGTATAGAAAGAGTAAATAGATTAGATTCATGTAGGCCGTTGTTCAAGAGACTTGGTCTCCTAACTGTACCCTGCTTATATGTGTATGAAGCTACTCTATATGTAAAAACGAATGATATTAACCAAAATCTTGATGTACATGATTATAATACAAGACGCCGAGGAGATTATCACTTGGTGAGTCACAATAGTAGTTTATTCGAACAAAAACCTAGTTATATTGGTAGGAAATTCTACAACAAGCTACCGCAGTTTTTGAAGAGTCTTGAAAATATAGAAATATTTAGTTGATAAAGCTTTTTATAGTGTACAAGAGTTCCTTTCACATCAAAATAATTAAGCCTCACCTCAACTAATTGAAGTAATTATGGTATCTAGTGTATAATATTGTTGATCTGACTTGTCTTATACTCCTTAAATGGAGTCTCCAAGACGTACCGTAATCTACAAAAAAAAAAAAAAAAAAAAAGATTAAATTGCAGGTCACGTATTCAGCTTTCCTCACGCAATATTCAACCCATAAAAGTTGAGTGACAGAAATACATTTATTTAACTCCCAATATTTTTGGGAAGCAATCACCAAAGCAGTTGCGTTCACAGCCTTAATGGAAAATTATTATGAATTCAATCAATGCTTATAAGTGAGTACATCAATAATTAGGTAACCTTTTAGTATAGCTCTATAGTTTCATTAACAAATCCATTTATTTGATGTTTTCATATTAATTTTCCACTTGAAATTTAAACATAAATATTATTTGAAAACACTTTACTGGTAAACTTAACTCTTACTTATTCATGTGATATCTATTTCGCATTGTTGTAATTCTTCCTCAATCACAGTTGAAGGTCTACTGAATCAGGTTTTGAGTACTGGGCTTTGAAGAAAGTTTTACGTTTTTCAAAGCCCAATTTTCAAGACCTGATTCAGTAATCTCCAACCGTGTCTGAGTAAGCATTATTTGAACAATGCGAAATAGCTACCAGCACACAGGGATAAGTGTTAATAAATTCACCAGTAGCATATTTTCAACAATTATTCATGTTTGAACTCATTTATACCGTACTTATTTTTATTACGTTCGATAGCCCACATACTGGTAGTCATCTTTCAAAAAATAACTATGACCAGCTAACTATAATGAGAAAAACTTATGACCAAAGGCTGCATTGTTTAATTTGAAATAATTACGAAAAGGTTTGAGAAAACCAAAGTTTTGTACTGCCGTTACTTTTAAAATTATTTGCAAAAATATTCAAGTAGCAAAGTAGCAATTAAAATACTGCAGACGTTCTTTGTAGTCAATTTTAAAAAATGTATTTAATTGGTTGATGCTGTTTGTTAGTAATTTTTCGATCTCCTGTAAAATTAATTGGTATGCTACATGAAATGAAAAACTATTTCTAATTGGACAAATGTTCCATGAAGTAGCCTATCGTAGATGAGGACCCTAATTGTTCAATACGGTATATTCTGCAAGCAACTTGCAGTCTACATTAATAAGAATTAAACCAAAAAGAAGTATTATACTGTACTGGATTATTTTTTGAGACCCGTGCACCCGGGTTTGTATATTTTCTCTATAACTAACACATCAATCCCTTGACTCTCCCAAAATCAAACAAATTTGATAAAATTAGATGAAATACAAATAAGTTGTACTTACCGTACTCAATGTGCAACTCGTTCTTCTCGGTGTAGAATTACGGTACGGTATACAAAAAACAGGAACAACTTGTCGAGCTCACTTCACAAATACTTTCGCCTAGCAAGTCAGAACTAGACATGGTCAGTTGGTCTTGGATTATAACAAAGATGAAGAGTCTGAAATCCCTGTGTTGGCGGGAACGAAACAATGAAGGAATTAGTTGCTGCCTCCAAAACCTGCCGGGCACAACCCGCACGCACAACATTCTTGAATAGAATCTTCTGTATCCCCGACTATTTTCCAAAATAGCAGCCGCCATGCGACCCCCTCTCCCATTTCCAGTTAAATGCCTTGCCAGCCTGTATTCAACGGTTTTCGCTATGACAATTATAGTTTGCTTCTAGGGATTTCCATTCAGTCTTTATTACTTTTAAGCCTACACTGGTGTTTGAATTTTTTCTCTCACTCTCGCGAGCTCACTCTTCTCTCTCACTTCCTCCTCCCTACTCACACTTCAGCAACATTACAAAAACAGATTCCAATCACCTGGTTTTGTTAACACTATTTTAAATTGCATCTGCATCTGGTATAAGGGTAGCTATTAGTTTTTTATGTACAGTACCGGAATGCAACTCAGTTGCATTTGTAACAGGTTTAGCTACATGACATATCACTGACTAGTGCACTGTATATGAATATTTAATGCATATTATATTGTATAGATTATTTTATTATATTGATAATATTAACTGACTTTCATTCCACGTATAGCTCATGTATTGACTGTACTTAAATTATTCTGACATACCTGCTACGTAATACACAATTCACAAAATTATTTTAACACGATAGATAAGTAAAAGGGAGGACGGCCTCCATTGACTTTGGACTTTGACAATAACGATTTTCTTTTCGTGGGTTTGAAGGGCTCTCAGGCAACTTGCATGAAGTTGACACAGTAGGCCTAAAAGGAGAAAAGATCACTACTTAATATTTTGCAGACGGCCTTCAAATGCTCATTTCTATCACTGTTCAGATTTAAGTTAATATAATTTTATTGATTACCAAGGCGCTCCAACACCACTGCCTAGCAAGGATTAAATACCAGGGGGGAATGAAATCTCCCCCTCCCACCAGTTAATAGGGGGATTTGGGGGTCCTCCCCAGGAACTTTTTAAAAATATTTATCATTTTTATAATGATGTTTTTAGAATTTAAAAATAATTTTTATTTAGACATTTCAATTAAAGCAATTGTTAATTTAAATGAAATATATCTCCAATCCGGAAGAGTCAGTGACAGATAACACTGAAAATCACTGCATTGCCACATTGCTCACTAAACTGTACTTTTTGCAATAATTTCCATGACAATTAAACTCTTGTGCTAAATAAAACTAAGGTTTATTTTTGTATTAACTGTTTTAATTTAATCTGTAATTATTAGTACGTGAAAGATGACTACAACATTCCGGGGGGGGGGGGGATTTATCCCGATATCCCCCCCTGGCTACGCCCCTGCCCAACGCATCATAAAATTTATTGTGATAGTAAAATGTGTCATGCCACGAATCAATCAACAAATAATATGAGGGAAGAGGTTGATTACCACAAAAAAGGTTAGCGTTGCACTTTCAAGACCTAAAAAAAATTCTTCAGGGGAGAAACGTCAGACGCCTCCCCCATCATTTTTTCAGGGTTTCGTCAGCATCCACATGTTATTACAAAATTACTTTTTAAAGTTAAAATTTTGAAGTGGATGTGTTATTAATTAAAAGTTAAATTGTTGTTTGTTTTTTGCACATTCTCTAGTTGCCAGTTGCAGCAAGTTCTATTCAGTCATAATAATTTTTATTAATTTCGAATTCCTTTAATTGCTATTACTTTATACTGAATACTTCCGCAATGGCGGATATTGACAACAGCATTGAAAAGCTCATGGGAATCGATGAATGCTACTGTACAAAAATATCAGTCACCACCGGGAATCGAACCACGGACCTCTCAATTGCCGGTTGAGCGCCTTAACCACTAGACCATGGAGACCTTTCTGCACAGGAGCATTCATTTTCAACTTGGCCATATCGGCTCGTATCTCACAAGTTAGTTTGAAGTGACTGACAATTGAATAAACTGACAAATATACATAAACATGTATATTTTATGTATATTTGTCAGTTTATTCAATTGTCAGTCACTTCAAACTAACTTGTGATAATTTTTATATTTTTACACAATTTACATATTCCAGTATTAGTGAATAGTTCTATGTAAATTCAAGAAATTACACCAAAATAGAAGAGACATTTATCGAATTTTTCAAAGCTCTCTCTCATGTAATTCCCCCTAGCTTCCACAAGTTGTTCATTGAATGTTTTTTAGTTGGTCTACACTCGAATTTTATCTTTAAATTGAAAAGATAATTCAAATTAGTTACACAGATACTTCTGATTGCCAGTGGGCAACTAGACATAGCTGAAATACTTAATTAATGCTATTTGAAAAATCTTGTCGCTGATTGAAAATTGGTATTTAGGGTGCTGAAGAGGTAAGGGAGCCTCCAGCCTCTGCCCCGTATCACAAAAGGTCTCTGTGTGGACCTGATTGTAATAATAATTCGAAACCACTATAACTTGTTAAATTGGCACTATAAAAGTAATATTTTTTTATATTTCATACATGAACTATAAGCATATATACGAATAGTGGGTTCAATTTCTTAAACAAGCGATTTCACGAAAGCAATGATTTAAGCTTCCACTTTAACCGATTTATAAACTTCATTTTAATAAATACTCGTAAAAATTACTCTTTTTGAGCAGATTCCCATAATGTGGACTAAAATGAATGAGTTCAAGTTTTTCTAGTCATTAGTCTACAATCTGTTAAAATAATTTTAGAGGGGCTATTTATCAAAATTTTCCTGGGGAAGGACTCCCGGACCCCCCTCGCTGGGAAGTATTCCATAACCCCCAGATCCCCCGGGAGGGCCCCAAAATCTCCAATAACACCCCCATCCACCATATCGAAATATTCGATACGCTACTGGATCAGATGAACACGTTTCCACCACCCGATTAGAGAATAAAAATATTGAAAGCCTGAATGGAATAATTTCTATGTTGAAGAATCATCAGTTTGTGGATGGAGAAATATTGAATTTTGTAGCTCTTCACGGATTTTTAGCTCATTTTTAATTTTGTGAAAATTGAAACCAAGAATCATTTTAATCAAGACCATATATCAAGCTAGTGCAAACACGAATCAGGAAAAAAACAGGAAATTATTATTTTATATTAATTTATGAATAGAATATCCAACTTCATAAATTTTAGCACTCGTTAGCTCGTTTGATAAAATAAAAAATAAGGTTGAGCTAAAAGTTGACATCAATTCACTGACTTTTAGGTGATGAGAGTGTAGGGAGTCGGTCCACTACATGGAAGTTCCCAATCATTTTGCATGTTTGACTGTACTGATATTTGTAAAGTAACTGACATCGTTGTGTTGCAATGTGTATTTCTCTCTTTCTAAATTTAAACCCGTATCTTTCCTTCAGAATTCAAGCATTGGCGCTCAGATTCTTAAATGTGACGTTAGTACTGACTTCCTTCAAAAAGACTTCCTGGCCAAAAAGGCCACTTTATTTTTCCTTAGTTAATTACAATCAACCACACTTTTCGTCAGCAATGTACATGTTTATGGATTCATCTGAAAGCTAATGAATCGGAATTGTTTTTCATGTAATAAGCTAGTTACAATCCATTGGAAAATATTCTTGAAAAATCTGATTGAAATTCCAGAATGAAATTTGAAAATCAACTTTTCGAATTTTGACTGCAGATAAAAATATGGTATATAATGTGGTTTGGCAATGAAAATGGATTGATCTTTTTGAGAATATCCTTGTCTGTGCAACAATAGTTTCAGAATTCTAATCCGAAAATTAATTTCTGAGTTATAGAGCATTTAATGGCAGAAAGTGGTTATATTTGGAAAACTCTGATGTATCAATACTTCTCAAAACCGATGGTTGAAAAAATTAATATTTACTTGACATTTTTTGTTGGAAATTTGATGTAGAACCTTGAGTTAACAGGATTTACACTTCATGCAGGACACAATAATTATGTTTTATTTATTCGTATGCTTCAGCCTCGTTTGTGCTAAAGGCTTGTGCAGATGGCATGAGCGAAAACAAGCCAACGGACTTGTTTTGAAAATGAAAAGTTGAAATCCAACGCCTTTTGGATATCTATGAATTGTCAATCAAAACCTACAAATTAAACCAAAAATTTAAAAAATATATGCTTATATCAAGCTCAATTATACAGATTATGCAAGTTCTACATGCATAGTAACTTGAGTTACTAATAAATTGATCAGCTCGCATCTTTTGCCATTGTACATGATGATTTTCCATGTTTTATATAATCAAACATTATCAGGTGAAAACATAGTGTATGAGTTTTATAATAATCTTTCATTAAGAAATTTATTATCAAGTGGAATTATTTCGTGATACAAAAATGTAATAAGTAAAATTGTGTAATTGGAACTAGAATACGTATGTTGGCAACGGCCGCCATCTTTGTCAACAAATGGGATTGACATTTTTTTCCTGTATTTAGGTAAACTCCAAGGTTCCTATACAGATACTACAGATACTATACAGGTACATACAAATATATACTTAAAGGCACTATCTCACCATCATCCAGCCCAATCCCTCTCAGTGGTCAATAGTCTAATTTCCAGATCAGTTTGCCTCAGTGACGACCACAACAGAAAAGATGAAATGGAATACATATCATCAGTACTGAAGAATAATGGCTACAGCAATAGATGCATAAAAAACTCAATAAAAAAACAATTATTAAAAGACGTCAATGAAAAGAAAAAAGAGTAAGTGTCTTACAAAAAATGTGTATTACTACCATATATTAGAGGCACCACAGACAGGATAGGTAGGATTTAAAAAAAACATGAGATCAGACCAGTTTTCAAACCCAGCCAAACAATAGCTCAAATTAAAAAAAAAAACCCACACAAAAAATTATTTTAGAAAATCAGGGAGTGTACAGTATTTCCTGTTTCAACTGCAAGAAGAAATATATAGGACAGACCAACAGAAGAATCTCCGCCCGCATAGAAGAGCACAAACTCAGCATCCGCAACAAACAACCCACCTCTGCTTTATTCCAACACGAAAATACAACAGGCCATAAATTAATTTTGATAGTGCTAAAGAAATAGTCAACATACAGGAGTATAAAGTCAGAATAATTCGGGAGGCGCTGGAAATTGAAAAACAAGGCGAACTTAACAAAAGAGATGACAGTCTCAATATTTCACCTGCATGGAAAATAATTTTAAATCACAACCCACCAACAACTGAAGCTAATCTAACGGTACCATCAGAAGAGGTCAACGACATTGCAGTCCGAGGCCTTCAAGAACATCGACCTGAACAGGAGAGGGGTGGGAGGTATGCCCTCCGCCCTTGAAGAAATTCACAACTTCTAACAACCCTCTGAAGGCAGTGTGGTACTGACCACTCTCCAAGTCAGAAGATGTTGCCTGTGATGGCAACGAAACGTCACGTGAGTAACGATTCAAAAAATTATTATCTTGCTAATCGGATGTACCCGGAAATACACCATTCATATTTTTCCATCCGCGAGTCTTTAAAATGTAACATATATATATATATATATATATATATATATATATATATATCTTATATATATATATAAGAATTATTGTGTGTGTAATTTTAATTCTATTAATTCGTTTAATATATTGAAGTAGTCCCGAACCACATTATTATTCTTATTAATATCTTTTTTTTTTTTTTTTTTTTTTTTTTTTGGAGGATGAAGCCCACATAGGTCTGAGACCTGTGCGTGGGTAATGAGTTGGATGATGGTGATTGATGAGTTGGACCTACAGTTTTAGGTGGGTTCCGAACCACCGGGAAGTGATTTTACAGCAGAGAGCAGTGTCTTTTTCGCCATCTGATCGCCATCTTTTTCTCTGATCGCCATCAGCCTGACATTTGTTGATACCCTGTTGAATTTCTTTCATAAATTCTTCAAAAACTTCCATGAATTTTATAAATATAGCTAATTAATAAGAAAAAATACTACCAACAATTCACTATGACCCTCTTGTGTATGGATTGGCGGTCAATCGAGTGTTTTATTTAAAAATTGTCATTTGGCCACTTTTAAGAATAAGCTAATCTTGGGAATGTTTTTTCATACCATTTTCCCCCTAATTGCAACATGGTTCTACTCATTGGCTCTTCAAATATTTTGATTCTAAACTCACATGGCTTTGAATCAGGCCCGTGCTGGCCCGCCGGGACACCAGGACGTATCCCGTTGCGCCCTCCAGCCAGAAAAATTTTGGCGCCCTCCTGTTCTGAAACTGACGTTTCATGACGAGTTTTATCGTCGATATAGCTGAGCGGCCGGGTTGAGTGTTGCGACTGTAGGGTGTAGGCTATACTACTGAATGAACTTGATTCTTCTAGTACTCGTGCGGGGCGCCCTCGGCTAGTATCTGGCCAATTTCGACCCAACATTATTCAAATCCCAATAATCTTTTCCTTCTAAAGCATTAAAGGTAATAGAATTATAACCAGATTGAGATCGTCTTCGACAAACGAAAATTTAGAATCTTTACTGTTAAAATGCACTCAGAAGCTGATATTTTGAACTCCATAGATCCAGACACCATCAGGGGCGCACCCAGACTTTTGATTTGGTGGGGGGCTTACCCGTCCTACCAGGTAAAATTATTTTTGGAGGGGAAGGGGGGAAAAATTGGGATTTTTCTGAGTTTTATTCTACAAGATTGTGGCCTGATAAAGTTCCTTGAGGGGGTTCATTACTTGACTTTTTAAAGTGTATTAGCTATGGGGAAACAAAATGTGTCTTATTTGTACAGAGTGTTTCAAGAGTTAAAAATGATTCTGCCAGACTGCATAAGCATCTTCTCATGAGGATAAAAAAATCAAATTAATGAAGATCCACAAACGCTTTGTTACAGAAATACAGAGGGTAAAGATCGCAGCTATTCCATCATAAATTCAGAAAACTCCAAGGCCTTCATATAGGTGGTGTGAATTAAATTGAATTAATATAATATTGACTAAATGTGCTACAAGATCTACTATTATACATTTTAATGATGCCCACACCATTCTGAGACTTTTGCGTGTGTAATAAAGTGAACGTAAAATGCCAGTCTGAACGCAAATCGAGATTACATAATCTTTGAGTTGGTGGGATATTTTACAAAAATTCACAAAATGATCATGAAAACACGTTTTTTATTGTCGGCTCAATGAGTAAACTAATTTAATTGGCAATGAACCAAATCTTTTTCAAATTCCCCTTCAGAAAACTTGTGAAATCATTTTTTTTTATTAAATGTGAATGTACCTAATAATTAAGAACCAGGGCTTAATTTCAGCCGGAGCACACCGGAGCGGAGCTCCGGCTATCTAAATCGATAATAGAATAATTTGTTTTAAACCAGATCTGAACTAGCTGGAAATGATTTTGTTTTTTTTTTTAATTTAGACTTACTAAGTTTCTGACTTTTGTAGTTATGGTTTTCAAGTTTTCGTCAAAATCATTTAAGACCTTATTTTTAAAAACCTGAATGTTATTATTTTGTAACTTATATTATGCAATATTATATGTGCATTACTAACCATGCTCAAATGCGTTTAAAATGCACCAATTCAAGTGTAATTTTCAACAATTTCCCGGGGAAGTACCCCCCGGTAAATCACAGCTCCGGTACTTCTCAATTTAGAAATTAAGCCCTGTTAAGAACGATCCCAAAGCTTAGTCGAGTTTTATTGAGTCGAAGCACACAGATTTTGCACAGATGCTATTGCTTTTGCGCACTTGCTATTCTTGTGTATTTTGATCCAATTTAAATTCTGATTTCATAAACACTATTCGCAATCAAAAACCAAGTTCATACCCTTCAATCTAAAAAACGCCTTCGTTTGGCTTTTTTGAGTATTTCATAGAATAACTCAATAACCACTATTAAATGTAATATAATAATGAATGATTCAACCTGATCTGACAAATTCCCAATTAAAGAAAAGTTAATATAGGTACTGATACAACAATAATTAATTGTAAACCCATAAAATTGTTTGAACAAATTGAATCAATTAAAACTTATTCATTCATTTTTCATCAATCATTGCACCAAATACCCTTTGCAATAATAATGTATAATATATTTCATGAAATCATATCAAAAGCAAACAAAAATAAACACTATTGAATAGATCATAATATAGGCTACCAATTGAGCTGATTCGACACAAAACAAAATATTAGTCTTGATTACTTGAATCTAAAATAGAAGATAATATTGTTTAATCTGACCGATCTGACACAAATTTTCTTTTGAAGAAAAGCTAATTCTGTTACAATTATTGTGAAAATTCAAACTTACACATTTGTCACCGATTATTGCGCTAAGCAATAAAAAAAAACAATACTCGCTCACAACTACTTCTGATTTTAAAATCCGTAACTTATTCACAGTTCAGGCTATTTTAAAAGATCTAAGCCAAAGACGATAATTTTGGATATATGCTACTGGATAATGTGATGTTATAAAAACTATTACAAGTCCAGGATTCCAGCAGCTAACTAACCATAATATTATCCTACTCAAAGCTCAATAACCTTCTCACAAGGTATTACAGTATGTATTTCTCACAATAGAAGTGCTTGAATAATTAAAAATAAAGATAAATACACCATCATTTTTTATTTACATAGCTTACATAAATATACAAATAGTCTATATAAAGTAAACACTCAACTTAGTAAATCATCTTATTCAGCTTAGTAAACAACTTATAACATAAACAATTCAGTGACAGTGTTATCAGAGAGAATATTTGAGAACAGCTGATTGATATATCATGATAAATTACGTGATTTGTTCTTATGTGGTAATAAAACTTAGAAGAAATGTATCCAAAATCGCACAACCGACCACAATCGTTTTTAACCGACTTCCAAAAACAACAAGGTTACTATATTCAACCTGTTTTTTTTTTTATGTTTGTACATCAATCATTCGAACAATATTGAACCGATTTCGATGAATTTTTTTTAAATGAAAGAGCATCGCTCAGCGGTGGTCCCATCCAAGTTTCGCAAGGATCGGCCCAATACTTAGCCCAATATTAAACAAAAAGGAGCATTCTTCGAAGTCTTCATTTCAATCAAGTTTGAATAGGATAGTTCCACACATAACCGCCAATCGGATAACCGGTGTCGTTTACCAGGCTGATCATTGTATCATATGGAGCGCTTTACATCTAGATGGTTTTCGAAATAATATGATGCAATGCAATTATGCCGGGTAAACGACATCGGTTACCCAAAGCTGGTTCAGTGTGAAACAAGCCTGTAATGTCCCATTTTGACCAATCACGTGAACTTAATTTGAATCGAGAATAAGAAGAATATAATATTTCTGTCCATATGTTCATATGAAAATTGTAAATAATATTTAGTTGATGTTATTGAGTCATAGCAATAAGGTTATTTAGTTTCAATCATGAGTTGGAGTGAAAAATGTTTTTGAAATCGTTAATTTCAAAAAAATAATTGAACAATATTCTTCAAAGCTATTGATTTTTCGTCAAACACGCCACTTCACCAAGAATTTGGAAAAACAGCTAATCTCAGAAGTATTTTTAGTTTCACTGCTGTGATTGATTAAGAATATTTATTCGCCATTAAATACATGTGTAAATAATGATCCTTTTGTACTAGCTCAAAGTATTAAAAAAATATATATGACTAATACACGAAAAATATCGTACATAACTTGTCCGGGAAGATGTTTACCATACTCGAATGATAATACCGCACTCAACTTCATTTCCTGCGTTAACTTATCATATTTTCAGTAAACACAATTTTCCACACTTGTAACGTGATATAGGACTTTCGGTGTAGGTATATTCTGAAAGGGACCACATCAGAATGAATCAAAAGCCATTTCACTTTTAAGAAGCCTTTTGCTATACAATATTCCACATTAAATAAAACGTTGTAGAATTTTCCTTAGTTTATCTTTTCTTATAAGTGGATTCTTAGTTACTTAAGTTTGAATGTTACAAATTAATTAGTGGCTTGCTAATTTGATAAATATTTCATAATGTAGGCTTTAAGAAATTTCTCATGTTTTCAAAGTTTGAAAATTCAACTAAAAAGCTTAAAATAAAACATATTTTAAAACAAAAAAAGAAACCGACTTCAGTGAAATGATAAAATACTCACGTACTAAAAAGTTTAAAATAAAGTATTTACTTTGAACTGAGAAAATTTTAAATTTCATACAAGTAATCTTTTGAAGTCGGCGCCAAATTTCCCATAAACTTCTAAAATATAACAGAATTACTCTTTGATGTTTTCTATGACGAAATAATTGAACAATCTAATATCAAAACTGACACTGTATTTCAGTAAAAGTTAGTGTAAATCACATATTTAATTGAAATACAGTGTTAGTTTTGATATTAGATAGAATTTTTTATCAATTAATGTATTTCAGTAAAAGTGAGTGTAAATCACATATTTAATTGAAATACAGTGTTAGTTTTGATATTAGATAGAATTTCTTATCAATCACTTCCTGGTGGTTCGGAACCCACCTAAAACTGTAGGTCCAACTCATCAATCTCCATCATCCAATTCATTACCCACGCAAAGGTCTCAGACCCATGTGGGCTTCATCCTCCAAAAAAATACAGTGTTAGTTTTGATATTAGATAGAATTTCTTATCAACTTCATAAAATATTTGGCGCCGACTTCAAAAGATTACTTGTATGAAATTTAAAATTTTCTCAGTTTAAAGTAAATACTTTATTTTAAACTTTTTAGTACGTGAGTATTTTATCATTTCACTGAAGTCGGTTTCTTTTTTTGTTTTAAAATATGTTTTATTAAACGTTTATTATTCTGTTAAAACAAAAGTTAATTTAGTTTTTTATAGCTAAAGACATTGTCAAAAAAAGGTTCTCAATACTGTTCAATAACTAAAATCCCAATTGATGCTCGCGTTTTTCAGGAGAAGGCCGCATAAAATGCCTTCGGGGCCGTGACAGACAGACAGAAATTGAGATAAGACTTGTTTCGGCTTCTTTAATGTATAAATCGTGAAAATAACCAAAAAATATATAATTCTGATAAATTTACAGACAAAACTCTAATTTTATTCATATACTAGCCGGCAGACTCGCTTCGCTCGCCTTAACCGTCTAGCCAGGGGGCTCCGCCCCCTGGACCCCCGGGGGGTCCAACTAATTTCCATTGTGATTAGATGAATTTACAGAAATAGCTGATTTTGGGGAGAATTTTGATACCATTACCTAGTATGCATCTAGGGTCTTAATCAAACATATACATTATATCATATTTCACTCCATGTGGCCTTGAGGTTCTTGAGAAACTGTGATCAACTGACTTCCAAAAATCCTAAATTTTGAATCATGTAACCCTATTTTTAACCCTCCAGCAAAGTTGTACCGAGCAATATTCTACTAATATTAAAAATTATTGCAATGTTAGCAGTTGGATGTGCAACTGCAAACTGATCTGATCGTGAAAGTGAGTGATCGTTTGAGGTAGTAGGCTAAGCAATTGAAGTGGGAAGGGGTCAGCCTACCGGCAGTAGTCAGGTTCAGAACGGAATATGCAACTACAATGAGCATTCTTCATAGGAGAAAGAGACAGCATTCTTCTAGAAAGAGACAGAAACGTTGAGAATACGACTATACACTATGCGGAAGGGAATCGAAATGCATAATATGCATGTGCGATTAATCGGCTCCAGCAAAGTTGTACCGAGCAATATTGTACTAATATTAAAAATTATTGTACTTGACCTAACAGGCAGCTCGGCTACTTTTTTACTTTTCATAAACGTTGGCTTTTAGCTATTGAAATTATTTTGGTAGCTTGGGATAAGTTTGCTTTGTTTGAAACAAATTATTATTCATTAATAGACCTAACCTATTGAACTTGCCAGCCAAACAGCTTAAAGGAACAGCTGATAGAAGTCAACCGTTTTTATCATATGGCAGACCCCTTAGCAGCGTTATTTACACTGTCTTTGAACAGCAAAAAACTTTGCATTTAGGCTACCATACAGTCGGAGCCTTGCAATATGTGGGAAACATATGACTGGGTATGATGAAATGTTATTATGCCAGGTTGATGACATCTGTTAAGTGCAAATTTCAAAATATTTGGCTGTTTATCACCAAACTTTTCAAAAATCGTCGATTTTGGGGCTAATTTTGAAACTTTTTTCCAAGGTACATCTAAGGCCGATACTTAACATGAATACCAAATTTTATCTGATTTGACCTTATGGTTCTCTAGAAATTGTTGTCACCTAAATTTTCAAAAATCTTCAATTTTGGGGTAAATCTTAGCACGCGTCTAGTGCCCCTACTGGATACGTGTACCAAACTTTATCGTTTTTGGTTGAGTGGTTCCTGAGAAACTGTGATGAATGAGTGAGTGAGTCAGTCAGTGGTATACCAAATTTTATCGTTTTTGGTCGAGTGGTTCCTGAGAAGCTGTGATGAATGAGTGAGTCAGTCAGTGGTATTTTCAAAAATCTTCAATTTTGGGCCCATTTTGGGGTAAATTTTGAAACCCTTTCTTAGCACGCGTCTAGTCCCCCTACTGAATACGTGTACCAAATTTTATCGTTTTTGGTCAAGTGGTTCCTGAGAAACTGTGATGAATGAGTGAGTGGTATTTGGATTATATATATATATAGATAGATAGATAGAAGATATTCTATAAAAAAACCTGATCACATTTATATTCACCTACAGCTGATAATAACTCAAAATATATTTTGAAATCTATTGCAAATGCCATCATATGGTAGAATCGTAGAAACAACACTATTTTCTATATATAGTGATATATAGATATGTATATCAATGAAGGGCCTATTTTTTTTTATTATTTATTTTATTCCTTTAACACATTACAAAATATAAAATACATTTTAAAAATACACAGCAAAAATGAAATAATCACAATTATACAAATTAAAACATAAGGAACTACTTCCCCAAAAGAGCAAGCTCGAGCTTGGGGAAGGAGCAGCCGTGCTTGGGCTTAACTAAAAACTAAATCCTTCTAACATAAAAAAAATCAGTAACAATATAAAATTTTTGTGTAAGTAATTTATAATATGTGAGAGTAAGATATAATATTGTGCAGATGAGAAAAAAATTTAGACTTGAATGAATATTTACAGAGTAGTACAAAATTTAAATGTGGTGAGTCATTAATAAGTTTATACATGAAGAGTGTAAAATGACATACATAAGTTGTGTAGAACTGATACATAGATATAATAGATAGAATATAACTAAAATCTTATCCTATCGAACTCCAGAATCGCTCGGCCCTATCCCAGTCATGAGAGTCAACAAGATACTTTTTTAAATGCAAACTAAAATTCTTTTGGGCGATTACACCTCTGACATTGCTAGGGAGGGTATTAAAAAATAATGGAGATAGGTAGAGGAAGCTACGCTGACCGGCTGTAGTCAAAAACCGAGGCACAGTAACCAGACCTGACTCTTCCCGTCTTGTTATTGAACAGTCCGTTCTATTTATGAATTGAAATAGTGAAAACTTCTTGTAATATAATATGATGTGTTTCAAGTATATCTGTCGGATGGGTAAAACTGAAAATTCTGAAAAAACCGCTTTAGTTGAGAACATTCTATTCTTTTTTAGTATGACTTTTATTATTGAGTTCTGTATAGTTTGGACTGGTTTAAAAACATTTTTATATGAACTCCCCCAACCCACAATACCATATTGAAGCAAGGACTGTGCCAGCACATAATTCACTATTCTCATGACTTTAACAGGCAATACTGAACGCAACTTTACGAATAGGTAAATTAGTTTTCTGGATCGCATAGCAAGTTGTGACAAATGTACGTCCCACTTTAAATGCTGATCCACCATCACACCAAGATATCGAATACTTTCAACTTTCTCTATTCTATTACAGCTAGTTGAACACCCTAGCCATTCAGAACACTCTGAAGAATGCAAAACAAGTGACATATTTTCTGGCTGATTATGCATATTTAAAGAAAAAGTAATGCATTTTGTTTTAGTGAGATTAAGGGTTAATTTTCTCATATCCAGCCACTTTTTTACTTTTTTAAGTCCACTTGCAGCTGTGTCATATGCGCTAGCCCAGTCCTCCTCTTGAAAAATTAAAACCGCATCGTCCGCAAAAGATAAAATTTTCCCATTGACTAAATTAAGGTTACAAAACTCATTAATATAGATCAGGAAGAGACAAGGTCCAATTACTGTTCCCTGTGGAATTCCCATTTTAACATATTTATAATCACTAAAAACGTTGTTGACTCTCACACACTGCCGCCTGTTCCTCAAATAACTGCCAAACCATCCCAGAGCCGCATCCCCAAGACCGAGGCAATGGAGGCAATCAATTAGACGATTATGGCACACTGTATCAAAGGCCTTTGCCAGATCCAGGAAAACGGCAATTTGTCTCTTTCCTGAGTCCAAGTTTAGAATTGTTTCTTTGACAAAAGTGGCAATTGCTTCTTGAGTTCCCATCCCCTCCCTAAAGCCAAATTGATTATCTGATAATATATTGTTAATGCTCAGAAATGTATGGAGCTGCTTCTTAACACATTTTTCTATTATTTTTGCCAGATTTGAAAAAAAGCTTATAGGCCTGTAATTAGTGATTTTTCTTTTATCTTGTGATTTAAAAATTGGTTGTATTACTGTCATTTTGAAGGCATCTGGAAAAATTCCTTGTTGAAAACTAGTATTAATAATGTGTTTAAGTGGTGAGGCTACACAATTTTTAACAGATTTTAAAACGGATACAGTAATGCCATCATGACCAGGCCCAGATGCACCCCTAAGGCTCTCAATCGCCTCCACAACCTCAGCCTCAGAAACCAACCGAAAAGAAAAATTATCCTGCGGTTGCCAGTCGGGTAGTTATTTGATAATAACTACCATAGGGCCTCAAAAAGGATGAAGGAGTCGGTTAATTTTATTGACCAACGAACTTGACCTGTCTAAAGATCAGTGGCGTAGCCACGGGGGGCCATGGGGCCCGCCCCCCCCCCCCCGAAATTTCAGAAATAAAAAATTCTCAAATACTCAAATAACTAATAGATAAGGACTTATTAAAGCCGAAGGATTCTATCTGTTTTGTTGTATTATAATGAACAGATTACAGAAACCCTGTTTGTGTAATGGAATATAGCTACAGTTATCTTGTAGAAAATTTAGTTTTGAAGTTAAAATTCAGTATAACCCACTAGCCTGAACGCACCCAAAGTTCATGAAATTGGGATTTTATAAATGAAAACACACAAATAAATGCAAGTTCTATGCAAGCATGTAAAATCAGTGTGCTATGATTAAAAAAAATTCTGATTTCATGAACTTTGGGTTGGGTGCGTTTTAGGCTAATGACATAAATTTTTGAAACTTATAATAATAATTAGTATTAATTTTGAGATTCAGTACATCAGTTAAGTATGATTAGTTCCAATTCAAGGGTTTTGTTAGTGCGGGGTTTACAACGGAGGACCGCGGGGGAACAATAACGAATTGAAAGTGTAAAAAATGCAATTTGTACGACTTACGACTTAAAAGATGCGATTCACGAACATAGCTGCACTCGAGTCCGCTCTCTTGCAGCAACTGACCTGGTTGAGAGGGGGTGGTACTGCCACCAACGTTGATGAGAGGAGGAGCGGGGTAGGGAAGGAAAGAGCAGGATTGCACAAACCAACAAAAGATAACTCAATCTCTACCAGGTTTTGACTCAAAATAGTCACAGATATCGGTATATCAAACTTTGTCATTTCAAACCTGGCCACCTAGGTTCTTGGGTAGTAATTTTTCAAAACTTTCTTTTGAACTTTAGAGCCTAACAAGTTGTCTAGATTTGCTTTTCACACCACTAAATTTTCAAAAAAATCCGGACTCGCCTATACCCAAGATCCCCGAAATTTGATCCTGGCTAAGCCACTGCCCCCCCCCCCCCCCCGAAATCTAATCCTGGCTACGCCACTGCTAAAGATACCAAGAATCTGTGTTTAAAATTTGAAGTTGATTGATATAAAGGCGTTCAAAAGTTATCGTGGAACATACCCACAAACACACAACGCCTCGAGCCTTGTCAAAAGAAAGAGCTCGCTTCGCTTGTTCAATAATACACTTAAATAACTGCAATGGAAATATCATCTACATGAGAGAAAAAGGATAATTATTTAAAAAATAGTAAACTATAACAATGGTGAACAATATGAAGTTCAATTGACTTGCTCTATATTCTTACGTTTTTCTGTTTCTTTCAGTTTCTTCTGTTCGGCTTTTTGCCTTTCTTCTTCTATATAGGGTGGGTTTCTTATAGGCATTGACCTGTTGTGTCGGGGATCTATAATTTCGGGAAGAAGGCAGTTCATGTAAAACCTCTTCAACTTTGAAAACATTTTTGTGTCCCAAAACGTGTCATCTCGAGCAATGTTTGCTACTTTGATTCCTTTTGGGGTCCATAAAGCAAAGAAGCAAAATTGTCGCCCAGTCACTCTCAGTTGTCCTTGAATTTGATAATAAAAACTATGGTTCTTGTTTATGTCCCCTATTTCCCCATTTTTTTTAACTGTCCAGAAAGTGATTTTCCTATTTCTAATGGCGTCGTCTGGAGTCAGATCTTGGCCAGATGATGGACACTTTATTTCAACTGTAGCATTGTCATTTACAAGGCCATCAGGACATCCACCAAGAAAAAAGTGCTCTTTATCAATGAAAATCCCACACTTCTGCACATTTTCACCGATTTCTTTTCAAGTTCTTTGGGAGCTGTTTCTTCGTTTTTTTCTGCCATACAGCATCACCTCACAATCAAAAACTGTATACAGAATTTGCTTTACTAGTGACTCACAGCTGGTGGTTGGACGCATTTTACATACACGTCCAAAGTGTGACGCAGTCAGAAGACTTCTACGAAGTTCTAGCCATTCACTGCTATCAGCTTGTAGTCTTGTCTCTGTTTCAATCCTTTCACATTCTTCATTTGTTTTTCAACCCCACAAGATACTCTTTACATTCTCTTTTCATAGTTTCTTCATCAATATCTGGGCGTTGAGCAGATATTCCATAATCCATCTCATCATTGCTGTTGTTTACAAATAAAGATTTTCGACATCTTTTGTTTCTTCTTTTTTGGTCCATCTTCTGTTTTCTTTTCATTTCATTGCTCTTAGCAAAGGTACCCGGGCTTGAATTATAAACAACTTTATGAAAGTTGTAATGGGCATGGCCCGAGTTGTGTTGTACAACGGCAGCTGCACAGCGGCCCTGATAGGATCCACTTAGGGCAAAATTGATCCGTTTACCCCCGACAAACTTGGCAACAACTGAATTAAAATGTTCAACATAATTACTTGTAACATCAATTAGTAAACTACGGCTGTGGCGACTAAGATGTCTAAAGATATATTGAATTGCTGGGTACAGTCCAACAGAGATGAGCTTTGGTACTAGGTTGCTAGATGCTGGAGCAGCTGATGCATCAAGCTCACAGAAATATCCTTGTTCTGCACATCGTTTGTGTTCACCAAACACATGACTTGGAATGTTGAGAATATCTTGCCGCAAGTTATCAATATTTTCAGTGATGGGTCTTCTGCTTTTCTGTGTTGTGTAGCCTTAGTTACAGCCACCCTACAATGTAACAAGTTATCCCCAATTTTCTTTCTTAAAATTACAGATGACTTCTCCATTTTGGAACATGCCACAGCCTTTAGTTTGGTACACATATTCCGCAATAGGTGGTTCTTGCATTCTACTTTTTCAACTGTCAAGTGTTTGTAGGGTCTGCTCTCTAAAATCTTTTTGTAAACACTACTATCTCCATCTGCAATTAATTTATTGTACCTAATGTTGTACATCTCCTCACTTCTTTTAAAACCCTTGCAGATAATGGCTGCTTCCATGCTTGTTGAATTCTGCTTCATTGCCCAGTTCTTGTAGCAAGTGTGGGGTTTAGTTGCTTCATCCTTTGCTTCAGCCCACGCACAAGTTGTACAATATTTGTTTTTCACACCAAGGAAAATCACTTTTCTTGTTCTATATCCTACAACTGCTGCCTGAAACAAAAATCAACATATTAAAAAAAAAGCTTTGTTATTTGCATAAACAACAATGATTTCACAATTAAAATGGAAAATAGATTGCAGCATTTCTGAATCTGTCAATTTAAGTACTATGGGCGCTGTGTTGTACAACAGCAGCTGCATAGCAGCCCTGTTAGGATCCACTTTCAGGGCAAAATTAATCCATTTACCCCCAACAAACTTGGCAAAGATATATAAGGCAATCTAATATTAAAACTGACACTGTATTTCACTTTTAAATAATGTTTTACTCACATATATTGGAGATGCTTGAGGAATGCATTTCACTTCTGAAAAGAAGCTCCGTCAGCCTGCCGCCAGGGGTCATGCTTTGTTCAGGTTAGGATGAGCAGCCATTATGTAGTTAAAAATTGCGTTTGATTTGAATTGTATTTGGTCATTGAGTATGTTGGTTCTATCTTGCTTATGGTGTTTGAATATTTCATATTGCTCCAGTGTATTTAGTTTGTGGCTTTTTGGAATGTGTGTAGAATTTCTAAGTCAGTTTGAATGTTATTGTGTGAGTGACCAGTGTTGATTAAGTGATCTGCAAATGTTGAGTCAGTGTTGGAATGTAGTGCTTTGATGTGTTCTTTGTATCTTGTGTTGAATGATCTGCCTGTTTGTCCTATGTAGTACTTGGGGCATGTGTTGCATTTGAGCTTATATATTCCTGGTTTGTTTCACTATGGTGTTGAATTTTTGTCAAATGATGCTAGTGTGGAATTATGTGGGATGTGTGTATTTTTTATTTTGTTTATGAGGTCTGTGCTGTTCTTTATATGATACAATTCACAGATAAATATGACCAGACAATATAAACAGACAATATGACACAGATACAATTCACTCCTACAGAAAAGAACCTCCTCAACAAAGGACTAAAATATAACCTCCCTTCCACACAAAAATTCAACACCATAGTGAAACAAGCTATAGACTCAGAAACCAATATTCAGAAAGCAAAAGCAGAAGAACAAGATAACCTGAGACATGACATTGTAAAAATCATCAAAACACCGAAATACATACAACAAAATTACACCTCTGAAATCAAGACAGCTCAATCACTACAACAAAAAGCAGAACTACACAACCTAACTTACACCAAATCAGACAAAGGCAATAGCACAGTAATAATCCACACTGATGATCTAAACAGAAAAGTAGATGAATTCATTCAAAACAACAACATCCAACAAATTCAAAGAGACCCAACACCCAAATTCCAGAGCATAATAAAAAACAGTATAAATAAAACAAAACACCTCTTTAATGAAACAGATAAACGATATATGAAGCAAATTCACCCTTCTGCACCAACTCTTCAAGCCCTACCGAAAATACACAAAGAAAGCACACCAATCAGACCCATCATAAATTACAAAAAAGCACCAGGATACAAATTAGCCAAACAGATAGATACTCAACTACGAAAACTCATCAATATCAATCATTCATCTCATATAAAGAACAGCACAGACCTCATAAGCAAAATAAAAAATACACACATCCCACATAATTCCACACTAGCATCATTTGACATAAAAAACCTGTATACAAACATTCCTGTAACTGAAACCATTTCCATAATAGAGAACATACTCAAAGCACAAAACAACCCACCTGAACACACAAAAGAACTAATAGAGACATTAAAAATAATCACATCTCAAAACTACTTCACCAACAATAACAAGTATTACACCCAACCAGAAGGACTACCAATGGGATCCCCAATCTCCAGCATCCTAGCAGAAATATTTTTACAACACATAGAGAATACTAAAATACTAAAAAACACCAAACACTCAAACAAAATTATTTACTGGCACCGCTACGTTGATGACATTATTGTACTCTACAATGGAAACCAAAGACAGTGTGAACAACTCCTAACACAATTGAACAAAACCCATAAAAACTTACAATTCACAGCAGAATATGAAACAGACTACACCTTAAACTTCTTAGACCTGACTATCAAAAAGCTAAATAACATGCACAATTTCAAAATCTACAGAAAACCAACTCTCACAGACACACTCATTCACAACTCATCCAACCATCCAAATCAACACAAACTTGCTGCTTTCAACTCCATGATCCATAGACTCCTAAATGTTCCACTATCACAAGCTGACCACCAAGAAGAAATCAATACAATCAAATATTTAGCACAACAAAACGGATACAACACCAATCTAGTAGACAAAATCCTGAATAAAATGAAAAGTAAAAATCCAAAACCTGCAAACCAAAACAGATTTATCACACTCACATATTTCAACAAAAAATCACACAAAATAGCTTACATCTTTCAAAAATCCGGATTTAACACAGCATTCAGAACAGCAAACAACCTAGATCATCAGATCCAACAAGAACCAGCTCACCTAACAAACAGCACAATTCACAAATTCAACAAACCAGGAATATATAAGCTCAAATGCAACACATGCCCCAAGTACTACATAGGACAAACAGGCAGATCATTCAACACAAGATACAAAGAACACATCAAAGCACTACATTCCAACACTGACTCAACATTTGCAGATCACTTAATCAACACTGGTCACTCACACAATAACATTCAAACTGACTTAGAAATTCTACACACATTCCAAAAAAGCCACAAACTAAATACACTGGAGCAATATGAAATATTCAAACACCATAAGCAAGATAGAACCAACATACTCAATGACCAAATACAATTCAAATCAAACGTAATTTTTAACTACATAATGGCTGCTCATCCTA
This sequence comes from Conomelus anceps, assembly GCA_948455865.1. Lineage (NCBI taxonomy): Eukaryota > Metazoa > Arthropoda > Insecta > Hemiptera > Delphacidae > Conomelus > Conomelus anceps. Next base: position 8,377,495 of record OX418222.1, read on the forward strand.
ACCTGAACAAAGCATGACCCCTGGCGGCAGGCTGACGAAGCTTCTTTTCAGAAGTGAAATGCATTCCTCAAGCATCTCCAATATATGTGAGTAAAACATTATTTAAAAGTGAAATACAGTGTCAGTTTTAATATTAGATTGTTCATTAAGTATTTCGTCATGGAAAACATCACAGATATATAAGGTTTGCTGTGGTCTATGGAGTGGCTGTTTTAGAGTTTCTAGCAGAACTGGTGTCAGAGGACGCAATAGTATAATACATTACCAGGCTGGAAAGAAACGTTTTGCTGGTCGAGCATATTATGAAAGCAAAATTTGTGTAACTAGAGTGTAAAGCAGCGTTTTTCTGCATCGAGAGAAACAGCTTTTTTCATGAACCAATGGCGAGTGAAAAAAGTTTCTTGAGTGCAAAAACAATACTTTGTGCTTGAATTACACATTAAATTTTTCCTACAGTGTGTAATTTAAACAGAACAAAACAGGACATACATAACCTGACAATTCCTCACATAACCTATCTTCAAATCAAATTGATTTCAACAACAGCAACTATTTCGCAGCTGAAGCAGAGTAGCCAACCTATTTTTGAATGCAGATTAGGGAACCTGCGTATTACATGCTCACTATTTTGTGTTGTTAGGTTGCAAATATGGAGTGCGGAAAAGTGCTTTCCCACACTGGAATTTACTTTCCCGCACTGGTATTTACTTTCCTTAACAGAAAAAACTGTTACATTTCAATGTGATGTGGCGTTACCAAAGCGGTTTGAGAAAAGCCACTTTGGGCTTTATTGGACTACTTTTCTTTATTTTTGCATAAAAATTCAAAGCCTCAATTATTTTTAATTTGATGAGTTTCCTCATGAAACTGCTTACCAACTTTTATAAAAAATATATCCATAATAATTTAATGTAGTTATTGAATTGATTATTATTCATGCAATTCAAACCACTTGGAATTTTTTTACATTCAATTGCTGTACAGTAATACCAAAATTTTTCATTTTAGGTATTCTTTCATGCAAGTATTTTATGAAATATTGCCTAATTTATATTATCAAAATTATATTTATTAGGTATTTATATAATAGTACATCTCCTTACGAAGCCAACCATGTGACACTTGAATGTTTCCTTAGTAGTGATTTGGTAGACTACACATGCTTCACAAAAACGCCTTGCAAACCGTCACTAGTAATTCTTTTATACTTCAATCTAAGAGATAATGAACTACTTACCACGTCAGACAAAGCCGAGTAGTTGGTGCGGTATGATCGTTTGCACCATGCGCCGTCAGCCACCACGGTGATGAGTGGTGTACCGTCCTTGTCCACCTCGCCGAGCTCCCGTGCCAGCCGAGCCTCTTCTGTAGCCGCTTCCTCCATTTCCACAGCCGCCGTCGCTGCCCATCCTGCTGATACTTTTTCTTCGTAATTTTTATATGTATTATAACACATCGATGAAATGTTAAGTACACTCAAAAACTCCGCTAATTGAGCGTGACCCCCACCTGTCGTAATTGTTCCACAAACAGCACCAGTGTTCACATCCATCAAATTTTCATTTATTTTCTCACTCCAAACCGTAGTTTTGTAACTGCACGTTGTACACTTTACAACAAATCCACTGTTCAGGCCTAGTCTCTTTTCTGACATTATTTCCATATTCGAAAAAGAACCACCAAAAGGACCGTGATTGTCCAACTCTTTTATTTGTTTGAAGAAATCTCCAACATTCACTATTCTTCTTCCACTAAATGTTGTTCCACATTGTTCATTTCCCACACATATCTTGTTCTCTTGTGGAAGGAGACCAGGAGTAAATAGGTTTTCTTCAAGCTGCCGTTCTGCTGGTTTTGGTAAAGCTGCTTGTCTTCTACAAAAAAAAAAACAACAGAATTACCAATTTTTACTAAAAAGATGCTGGATTGGTGATAAGCAAAAATACAATCAAACATTACAAAAAATAAAACTGGTTGATTTTTCAGTCATTGAGAATTAAATTGATTATGTATTACTTAATTAATTACTACAGGGTTAACCAGAAATACGGATTTAGCAGTCAGTGTATTACCCCTTGTTTGTCCAGACAAATGTATAAGATGCCTTTTTCGTTTTAAACAAATTTATTTTATTTATTTATTGTTTGTGGTGTGTTTGTAAATTTCAAATTGTTCCAAGGTGTTGAGTTCGTGTCCTTTAGATTTTATATATAGAATGTGTAAGTTGGTAGTGATGTCAGTAAAAGTGTGTCCAGTTTGAATGATATGGTCTGCAAAAGTCGATTCTGTTTTTGTATGTAAAGCTTGTAAATGTTCCTTGTAGCGTTGTTTGAATGTGCGGCCTGTTTGTCCTATGTAAAATTTACAAATTTACACACAATAAACAGAACATCCTCAACGAACAGTTAAATTTTAAATCACACAAACTTTTTGACCACATTATACAGAAACCACAGTTCTTCTAACCAACAAACCAACATCGATATTTAGGATGCCTTGATGATGGGTTTTAACAACTCGAAAACGTTCGGCCTACAGAAGTAAGTGAAATACTACTTATTTTGATAAAAATTTTACTGCAAGTCGTTTAATTCATTTGAAAAGTTAATATTAACAACGCAGTTCGTCATGAAACAAGAAATCCAGGAATTTAATTCAGCAAGACAAGCTACTATCCATGCCTACAGATCGACAGTGTTTAAGGTTAGAAGAAAACATTTACACATTCAATTCAACAAAAACTGTCTCAAACTCAAAATTACACCAAACTATGCTAAATTCATAACTAACAACAAATCAAAACCAGCTCAAATAGCCAAAACTAAAGCAGAAACTACCTTCATCAAAGAGAGCATAAACTTTTACATAAACAGAAAGACATACACAATTTGAAACTCCTCAAACTACATCTATCTATCACACAAAAATACGGACACAGTTTCTTTCTTGAATTAGCAGAAGCAACAAACACTTGGGTGCAACAAAAACTTGACAAAATTAAACAAAGACACAACAAAAAAATACATAACCTAACACCTGCTAGACCAATTATTCAATCTGCTCACACTTTTTACAGAAAAACTGTCAACCTAACAAACATAGATTTTACAGAAACCGAACTCAACTTATTGAACAAAGGTCTAAAACATAACCTGAACTACAAAATCAACAGATCCACATCAAAAAACATAGTCATTGAAACAGAAACATGCATCCAACGAACAGATCCACAAATACATGACGAACTTAGACTAGAAACCTACAACACAATAAAAACCAACAGCTCACAACCACATCCATCCATAACATCAGAAAACCACACCATAAAAGAATTGAAACAAAAAGCTCTAACTCACAACCTCACCTATATCAAAACAGATAAAGGCAACACTACAGTTATCATAAACAATGAAGAATTCAACAGAAAAACACTTGACTACATAAACAGAAATAACATAAAACAACTGCACACCGATCCCACAAATGTATACCAAACTACAGTCAAGCAAGTAATCAGCAGGACAAATCATATAATTAATGATTCACAAAAAAGAAGACTGAAACAAATACACCCTTCTGCACCATCACTTCAAACCCTCCCCAAAATTCACAAACCTAACATACCTATAAGACCAATTGTAAACTACCAAGAAGCCCCAGCATACTAACTAGCAAAACACATGGACCATATGCTCAGAAAACTAATTAACATCAACAACAACACATACATAAAAAACAGTAGTGACCTCATCTCACAAATAAAAGACACACACATTCCTCACAACTCCATTCTTGCATCGTTTAATATAACAAATTTATACACCAATGAAACAATAGAAATAATAAAAAACATGCTTATTCACAACAACACAGCTACCGAACATATAAATGAAATAATAGACATCCTAAACATCATCACTTAACAAAATTAATTCACATTCAACAATAAATTTTACTCACAACCTGATGGATTACCAATGGGCTCACCAATATCCAGCATATTTGCTGAGATCTATCTCCAACACTGCGAAAACACCCACATACTGTTCAACAACAGATTCTCACAGAACATAATATACTGGCACAGATATGTAGATGATATTCTACTACTATACAGAGGGAACAAAAGACAATGTCAACAGCTCTGATCACACATAAACAAAATACACAGCAGAATATGAACACAACAAATTTAATAAATTTCCTACACCTCTCGATCACAAAGAACACAAACCAAAAACACAGCTTCAACATTTACAGAAAACCGACAATTTCAGATACCTTAATACACAGCACATCCAATCATCCAACACAACACAAACACTCAGCATTCAGATCAATGCTACACAGATTGAACAACACACCACTATCCACTGAAAATTACAACACTGAACTAAACACAATAAAATACCTAGCACAAGAAAACGGCTACAAACATGACCTAATTGACAAACTCAACCATAAAATAATAACCAAAAAACAAAACACCAACAAAAAATACATCACAATGACATACATTAACCCACAATCAAGCAGACTAGCCAAAATCTTCAAAAAAGCTGGCCACACCATCGTATTCAGAACAAAAAAACAAAATAAAAAATGCACTTGCACCAAAAACCACAATGAACACGAATAAATACGATCTCCCAGGGATCTACAAACTGAACTGCTCTGACTGTAACAAATTTTACATAGGACAAACAGGCCGCACATTCAAACAACGCTACAAGGAACATTTACAAGCTTTACATACAAAAACAGAATCGACTTTTGCAGACCATATCATTCAAACTGGACACACTTTTACTGACATCACTACCAACTTACACATTCTATATATAAAATCTAAAGGACACGAACTCAACACCTTGGAACAATTTGAAATTTACAAACACACCACACACAATAAACAAAACATCCTCAACGAACAGTTTTAAATCACACAAACTTTTTGACCACATTATAATGAAACCACAGTTCTTCTAGCCAACAAACCAACATCGATATTTAGGATGCCTTGAAGATGGGTTTTAACAACTCGAAAACGTTCGGCCTACAGAAGTAAGTGAAATACTACTTATTTTGATAAAAATTTTACTGCAAGTCGTTTAATTCACTTGAAAAGTTAATATGATTTTTACTCACGTATACTGGAAACTGGATATATTAAAGGGATGCATTTCACTTCTAGGCTGATGAAGCTGATTAGAAGTGAAATGCATCCCTCTAATATCTCCAGTATAAGTGAGTAAAAATCATAATTTAAATATCAAATATTTGTTTTATACAGTGTCAGTTTTGATATTAGATTGTACATAGGTACCATATACCACGCCTCTATCCAAAGACGTTCGCTATTGTGGACCCCCTTTAACATATCATGGACCCCCAATTTTATTTTTCACTGACATGGACCCCTAGCCGGTCCCCGTGAACCCCAGGGACCACTGGTCTACACTATCATCAATATATTTGTTACTTTCGTTAGATATTCTGGGGACACTAGTACAAGCATCTATTTTAGCTGTTTGCCTATTTTTGTTTATTACATCCCACACTGCTGTGTTAAAGTACAAACTTGTATTCAAAATTTGCTGTTTTCTTACATTTGGCCCTTTTTTACTTCTTTTGTATAGTTTTTCTTTAAAGCTTTGTAATTATCTTCACGTAACATATTTCTAGATAGTTTGAATTCATCATATGCACCTTTAACCCTATTACTTTCTGCAAGGATATCATCAGGTATTCACTCTTCAATTTTGTTTAATTTGTTTTTACAGCATTACAGGGTCTTTTTTGACTGGACAACTCATAGTAATATGAAACCTTAAAATATTAATGAAACTATCATATTTGCATCTCCCGAGCATTCGTGTGTGATGTGAATAGTAAATCTAAAAAAAATTAAAAACAGAAATTCATGTTGGGCTATGTTGTTTTTTCAAATCAACTCAATTGATACCAGCAAGCTATTTTGTACTTAGTTGAAATACTAGTAAACTCCCTGGGATAAGCAAGTCGCTCAATAATTATAGTTCAGTTCAGTATCAATCTCAATTTATATACAGAGTTTCCACTTAGTAGGGTGCCAAACTCAGGAAGATGATTCGGTACCTTAAAATACACAGACCGTTTCATATAAATGTAGACTGGAAGAGCTGATTGAAAGTTGTTTGCAATCCGCTGTCAATAATTTGCCTTAAAACTTTTAATGAACCTTTTTTAGTAAAATGGCTCAAAACCGGGAAGGGGAGCTGTCTACACCGATCAATATAAATCTGGATCCCAAATTTATTATTAAGAAGCCTCCTGCTTCAGTTTCACATCTTTGGCTGTAAAAAACCTGAAGAAGCAGGACGCCTCTTAGTAACAAATTTGGTATCCAAAACTACTTGATAGTTGGAACAGCAAATAATAGTTACATGAGTAAATCTAACTAGGTTATTTACAATAATTATTAATAATTATAATCAAACAAATTTTTCTATTATTATTATTATTATTAATACCACCATGGTCCTGTGACTCAAATTGTTAGTTTAGTGAAATTTGAAAACTCTGTTTTGTTTCAATTACATTAACTTAATTAAATTGTATAACAGACTTCATAGATTCACGGATGGAATATAGAGGAATCCTGAAATTTTGGCAGGATGAATTTAAAAACAGTTCCAATTTTTATCCTGCTTATTGAACCGTGCAACTTGAAATTGCAATATATGAGTTTATATTGTTTATATGGAAGAAGGCATTTGAAAAAATTGAAAGTAAATATAATTTAGCAGAGTGAACTATATGGTAAAAAAATCTACCCATACTATATTGATCAAAAGCAGAAGTCTAATTTTGAATTTTTATCAATATGATACAAATCTTATATGAAATGACAAAATAAAATGTTGCATTTACGTACCTCTCTGGTTTTAAGTGATGGAATGATAAAAGCATTCTGTGGCATCCCACAGATCCCACTTGCCTTGGTACTAAAAAAAAATAGCTTAATGGTTGAAGCTGCATCAGCAGAAAAATAAAATTTGTACTTGGCTAACAGGAAGAAATAACAATCTTATTCCAACTTTAACAGCAATCAGTATTGCATTTTACTTTGCACGTGCATACTAACTAACAACGTACCGGTATGTGTTACGCTTGTATATTTCGAGCTCCATTTTGCTGACTCATTCACTAACTAATCGGTACAACAGTTAAGTGTATTAATAAATTGAGAGTCTTTTAAAAAACTGTCGCGATTCTGTACGTCAAAGTTGAGCGCACAGAGATCACGACTGAACTTTATTATTCTCAATACACAGTTACAATATAAAACAATTCACAAAGAACTATACTTAAACTTAGCCAGTACGCAATCGAAGTCGAAGCGCACTGAGCAAAGGAGAGTATAAAATATTGGTTCTGTGAAAAGAGGCGTAAGGGCTTAATCAAAGTTGAAAAAAGACACCTGTAGCCTATGCTAAAATCCAAGCTAGTACACGATCGAAGTCGAAGTGTACTTGGCAAGGGAGAACTTAATTCTGATTTTTGGAAACGCCCGGGGCTGTATTTATACTCCCCTAGGGCAGTTATTAATCTTTATCTACAAGATAAGACTGTCTACTGAAAGCTACATATCTATATATGTGCTAGCTAGTCTAGCTTACTTACTATATAACTCCTCCCTCATTAAATTTGGCATTGTCCTCAATGTCCAATATTAAGTGGAACCAAAGGTATTTGGTGCAAATTAGAAAAGAGTACAGGAGTACTGTTAATATTATTGCTAGAGCTAGGTTTCTTAAATCTAGAGTACAATATTATAATTATTGCAAAAACTATTGCTAGAATTACATATATCATGTTCTTTGCATGATGAGAGTTAAATTCAATAGTATTCCATGCTTCAATCAAACTTGGCTCTGGTGCCATCGTTACTAATTCTACGTTTTCAAAGTTCAATAATGTTCTTTCGTAATAATTTACAGATATACCATGATTTACTGGTGAAGCATCAGTATGTATGCCTTTTATTTCTCCAGCTAAATCAATTTCATCAAATTTATTCAAGTGAATTACAAATGATTCAGGAGTTAACACATCTTCATTATTGACAATTACTTTTGGAGTTTTATAACCAATAACCATATTACAATTTTCTAGAAGTCGAACAAATGGCTTCACATTTTTTGCTAAGTAAGCATTGCATTTAAAATCCTTATCATCTAATAATTGTGTTACACACAATTCTCTACTTTATACATAGTTCTACAATATATTACAGATTGAGATTCAATACAGTTGTCTGGATTGTAAGATCCATTTTTTGTTGAAATTATCATTTGATCCCTTAAATTTGTTTGAAACAATTTGTCATTTTTCACAAATGGTAAAGATGCAATGCAATACGGAATAAATGTATCATTCAATTTTGGTACATGTATAAAATAAGTTATTTTATTTCCATTAGTATGGCAAGATACTTTACTTAATTCTATAGCAAAGTTTCTTAAACTAAATACATCTAATACAGAGTGATGTGGGATGTTTATTTTACACAGTTCTAAACTCAAAATGAGCTGTTCAATTTTATCTTTCAAGTTCAAAATATGCAGTGATATTTGGTTCAAAATAATCATTTGACTTATCGTATCAGTATCTTCCAAAAGTTTGGTTCTGAGTGATAAAGAATTATTCTTAATCGCTAACATGTCTTGGTCAAACTTCTCAGTCAAATATTTATTGTTAGTAAATGTCAGACCTGATTGTCTTATCAGCTGACTCTGGTTTTCTTCCAAGTGTTTCAAGGCGTTGTCAATTGATTGTTTATCATCGTTATCTAAATTTCCTGTTACCCAATTTATGACTGTTCCTAGTCCGTTTATCAGACCTCGTTTATTTCTAGCATGCCCCATTAGAGTATCTTTTTTATTAGTAAGGGTTGCCAGTTTCTCATTAGTATAAGATAGCGTCAGATATATTTCTTTTTTATAGTTCAAAGTGTCATAGTTATCTGGAATTAGTTCTAAGTTATCTTTAGCGTTCTTCAAGTTTATAGCAAGGGATGATAAGTTTACATAGTGAACTAAGACATTCTCTCCGCTTATCAAACTAATATTTTCTGGTCGAGATACAGCGATTCCGTTAGAAAATGAAGTGTCAACAACTGAGAAAGCACTACAAGTTGGGAGTATGGTTATCATCAGGATTATCAACATCCATTTGACCTGTAACATACAATTTGGGTCTTTTAATTCTTGAAGGGTGGATTTTCAACACTCTTTTGGACTTCATAACAAAATGTTTATTATCTATTCGTTTAGCTGTCTCGTATCTCGGTAAATGTTTCCTTTTTTGAATGCTTTTTATAAATGCCTTATCTGGTATGTCAGGACTATCATTGCGAGATTTATTGAGTCGTTCGCTTCTTTCTATCTTTTCTGAGTCAATTTTTGAACGTATTGCTTTGTGAAAAGCTTCTAGTTCTAGACGTCTGTCTATCGCTAACTGTTCCGAAATTAATAAATCCGTTTTCAATTCGATATCTCTCAAGTTATGTCCTGGACCATATATTAATTCAAAAGGGGTTAATTTCAAATGAGTGCCAATAGTATTATTATAAATACAAGTTGCTTGCAATAGTATATTTTCTGTATTCATATTTTTGTTTGCCGTTTGTATGCCTACCATAATTTCTCTCAATGTTGAGTGGAGTCTTTCTAGAGAACCTAATGAATCTGGATGACCAGATGAAATAAAATGCAATTTTACGTTATGTAATGATACAAACTGACTTATAGTAGGGTTGTTAAATTCAGTTCCATTATCACACGAAATTATTTCGGGTGTTGGAAACAGAGCTAAATATCTTTTCAAGCTTGTAATAATTGATATCCTGTTATTTGTTGGTATTGGGTGACAGAATAACATTTTCGAAAATACATCGCTTATTGTTAAAATCTTTTGATCCGCAAAATTAAATACATCCATCTGAATGGATTGAAATGGTCGTACTGGTGTTGGGGTCTTTTCATAAGGAACTTTCAAAGGTCTCCTATCATATTTTACTTTATTACAAATTTCACAATTATTTACAAATGCACTAATTTGTTTTGCCATGGCTGGCCAATAATATCGTCTTCTCAGACGAGCTAGATTTTCATTTATACCTCTATGAGCTAGTTTTCCTTCGTGATACTTGCTAATTACGTTGGGGATTATTTTGATTGAATTTGTGTGAATTTTTGTTCATATTGAATTGATTATTCTCTAAATTCTGACGTCTGTGTTGTTTTTCATTTATGTCAGCTGTAAAGCCAAGATCGTCAAGTATTAATTCAGAGTCATTTATTAGAGTTCGCCTAGCTTCCTCTAATGTTGTAGTTTGTTGATTAATGAGAAATATTCCCAATGGTCTAGGAAGATTTGATGTGAGAACTTTATAAGCCTGTTTTTCTACTTGGTCTCCTAATTCTTCAAGAAGAGCTCCTTTTACCCCATAACGAGCTTTGATTGTAACTAATTTTGTTTCAATCAAGTTCAAGTATTCCAAGGGGTGTTGGCCTTTGTGATATTTGAAACTCATTAGTTCTGATAACAATTGCAAAGAGGTACGATTGTCAGCAAAATTATTTTTTAGTGTTTGCAAAATATGAGGGATTTCTTTACATTTTTTTTGGATTACTGCCTTATGGGCTGGACCCTGAAGTTTGGAATATACACATTGTGTGAGGGACCAATGATTGTCTACATTATTTGTACAATATTTACTATAGAGTCTATCTATATTATCTATGAAGAATAATAATTCTGTTGGATCACCATTATAAGTGGGCACAAATTTCAAACGATTTTCAAAACTTTTTGTTGCACTTACACTGTCACAAGATGGTCTTGAAGATCCTTGTGCAAGGAGTTGCTGATGTTGGAGTGTGAGATCGTTAACTCGTTCAGCCAACGAGTTTATGGTGGTCTGTTGTTGCTGGATGATTTCCGCGAAGTTGATCTCGCCTTGTCGTCGATCATTTTGGGAAGTCGCCATGCTGTCTGGACCTGGTGGTTGAGTGGTGAGGACTCTGCTCAAGAAATTCCTCCTCTTCTCTGCCAGCTTGCAGGAAAATTCTTCCGGATGCAATGTGTTGTCCGGGATTCGTTGAGACTGCGCGTTTCAATCGTCAGATCACGATACAAATATTCTATTCTTCAAAGTTGAAGGTCTATGAATATTTGTTGGCAGTCCCTGACTTTCGGGCGCCAGTTAAGTGTATTAATAAATTGAGAGTCTTTTAAAAAACTGTCGCGATTCTGTACGTCAAAGTTGAGCGCACAGAGATCACGACTGAACTTTATTATTCTCAATACACAGTTACAATATAAAACAATTCACAAAGAACTATACTTAAACTTAGCCAGTACGCAATCGAAGTCGAAGCGCACTGAGCAAAGGAGAGTATAAAATATTGGTTCTGTGAAAAGAGGCGTAAGGGCTTAATCAAAGTTGAAAAAAGACACCTGTAGCCTATGCTAAAATCCAAGCTAGTACACGATCGAAGTCGAAGTGTACTTGGCAAGGGAGAACTTAATTCTGATTTTTGGAAACGCCCGGGGCTGTATTTATACTCCCCTAGGGCAGTTATTAATCTTTATCTACAAGATAAGACTGTCTACTGAAAGCTACATATCTATATATGTGCTAGCTAGTCTAGCTTACTTACTATATAACTGACGTTGCAGTACACAGAAGTTCTATAATAACATCCTGCATTGGTAATCCAGGGAATGAATTCTCCGAATAGACCAACGATCACATAAGACCAATTGGTCTTATGTGATCGCTGGAATAGACTAATGTAATAAACAGTAGGTTTATATATGTAGTAGGCCTACGTAGGCGGGCCATCGTTATAGATAAACAAAAACTTTCAAGAAAAAAATCAATAAGTCCAAATTAATGAAAAATACAAAGTATTAAACAAATTTTTATTGTGAATATACATTGTTCTGAGCATTCAATATACAGTTTTTCGGGAGGAATCTGCCTAACTCCTTAGACGTCTTCCTCTCATTGCAATAAAGAAAATCATTTTTCCTATTGTCTTATCCTGTTATTCAAAATAATGAAATTCTCACAACTCATACTTATTAATATTTAGTGATACGCCATGACAAATTATTCTCTGGTATACTTGTGAACTTATTAGTAATAATTATTATTGTAGCAATGTAAGTGACTTTGAAAATAAATGTGTAGAACAATTGTTAAATGATAAGACTGCACTAAACTAGTTTTTAAAAATGAAAATTTTTTTATAAAATATAAATTGAGATAATTGACAGTTTCATATTGTTGAATGTCAGTACATGCAAAATTAATTAAAAGGATAGTAATAAGAATATTACAACTTTTCCAAATGGCAGAACTCATTTGCTAAACTGAATAATTCTGAAGCAATCATTGGGCACTATAGACCCTTAGTATTTTGGGAAAATAAAATTTTTATTCCTACGGAAATTAATGAAAATAAAAGAATGTCACGTTCTGATTTCGAAAAAACACATGAAGCAAATGTTAAAATACAGGACCTAGAGATACTATATGAATTGCCAATTAGCGACAATCGCACTTTTTACATTGTGTTGTTATGTTTAATAGTTGCATTTTTATTAATGCTAATTATTTTTTTCAAGCATAAAACAATATGGTCAAAATATTCTAGTTGTAAAACTAGTGGTAATGTTGGAAATAATTTGGAGGTTGAAGCTCAGAAACCGTTTCCCAAACTTGCATTGTATTCTATTAAGATGCTGAGCATTGTATTGACGAGCGTTTCATTGTTTTTAATTCAGTCTGCTGCCAGCTCTCACAAGATATACTTGTTCTAATTATTTCTTCAAGTAATTTGTAATTTGTAATTGAATAAAATATTTTTTTTTAAAAAGGCAATTGGTGCACTCAGTAAGTTACTTAACTCAAGACAACGGAACCTCATAATTTGTAGCACTGATTACAAGAAAAAGAATCTACAATTATTACAGATATTATTATGATTATTATTACAGGTTATTCGTCTTGATAACATGGAATTAACAGGAAGCAATTTGGCCTCTGCAATCTTCTCTGATAATGGTAATGTTAACTGTCAGTCATCTGTCATCTGTGATTGAAGAGATTTTTCTACAGGATTATTTTTGGGTAAAGGTGGATTTTTGTGGTTTCATTTGCGGCGGCAGGATAAAGTCCTTAAGGAAGCAAGATGCAGTAGATTATTTCTGAGATTTTTACAGTGATTTTTTCTATCAAAATTTGACGCTATCTGACATTTTTGAGAAGGATGAAGCCCAAATGGGCTCTATACATTGAGAAATAGTTTCTTAATGGAATAGTTTATTAGTTATTAGCAATCCTAGAAAAATGAATTAATTGGTCAAGATATTCTGCGTTGCGAAAATTTGCATCAAGAAAGGAAACTGGTGAATGACCTCCTTACATTACCTCGAAATCAAATAAGTGAATCAGCACCAAGCATCCGGTCAACAATTATTCTCGTGCATCAATGTCTGAATTTTATCTTCAGCACCGTTCTTTACCGTTTTAATGCGCTGACTTTGCATTTGCATTTTTCCAGTACAAAGGTAAAAAACATGAAAATTGTGATATTTGAATTTTACAAAATTCTGTCATTGTCTACTGGCTTTTCTGGTTCCATAGCAACTTGACATTTTTTTTCTAGGATAAAATTGGAGGTGTTTATAAACTACTCAATTTTAGACTGTATAACTTGACAAAATCAATGCTAGTTTGAAGTGACTGACATTTAAACAAACTGACAAATATACATAAACAGAATTTATCAGTTTCGAATTCCTTTAAGTGCTATTAGTTTATACTGAAGACTTCCGCAATGGCGGATATTGACAACAGTATTGAATAGCTGATGGAAATCGATGAATGTTACTGTACAAAAATATCAGTCACCACCGGGAATCGAACCACGGACCTCCCAATTGCCGGTCGGGCGCCTTAACCATTAGACTATGGAGACCTTTCTGCACAGCAGCATTCATTTTTAACTTGGCCATATCGGCTCGTATCTCACATGTTAGTTTGAAGTGACTGACAATTAAACAAACTGACAAATATACAAAAAAAGAATTTATTAATTTCGAATCCCTTTAAGTACTATTAGTTTATACTGAAGACTTCCGTAATGGCGGATATTGACAACAGTATTGAATAGCTGATGGAAATCGATGAAGAAAGGTGCAGAAAGGTCTCCATAGTCTAGTGGTTAAGGCACCCGACCAGCAATTGGGAGGTCCGTGGTTCGATTCCCGGTGGTGGGTGATATCTTTGTACAGTAGCATTCATCGATTTCCATCAGCTATTCAATACTGTTGTCAATATCCGCCATTGCGGAAGTCTTCGGTATAAACTAATAGCACTTAAAGGAATTCGAAATTGATAAAATCAATGCATTTGATAAAATGCTTCAATTTCATGTTGAGAGGAAAATTCAAGTTGTTAAGTGGCCTACTCAGAAAAAGAAGTAGAAAATACCATAGGATCTCAAGAAATTCAAACATCTTAACTTCCTGTTTCTTGTTGTGTAGTGTAGAGAAGCATCAAAAACAAAATATATGTTTTACTTCCAGAATTTTAGGCAATGGTTATTTGTAAGTGGTCAAGCTTATAAGAAAATCAAGCATACTTTCAAAATATGGTTTTACAAACAATAAAAGTTTAAAAAATCAATTCAAATTCAGTTTTGGACGTTTTTTTTTTAATTTTTGGAAAAAGTTTCTAGGAGATTGCCCCTATAGCCTGTAATTTATTATATTGTTAGAGAGAGGCAGACAGTCCGGCTAAACCGTTGAAAGCCTCTTTTTTAAGAAGTCTGTTCTACCTTGGATTTGTCCGATTATTTTTAAACGTGATCATCAATCCAATTATATTTTTATAATTCATTTTTTATCTATAATTAATTGAATTGGTTGATCAAAAAACTGTGTTTTATTAATGAATGAGCAAGTTCATTAGGTTCATTGGAGTAGAAGAAGGGCTAGAAAGTGATTGTTTTCATCGTTTCATGGTATGTTGAAAAATTGAACAGTGGAGAGGAAGGAAAATGATTTTCTCCAACCAGTAGACATTCAAGCTACATTCAGCTACTTTCAAGAAATATTGAGTGCACGTTTTTATAAAAATAAAAGATTCCAGTAAACAGATAACACACGAATCGACACACCGACTATGTATTATGTTTGATTTGGTTTCTGAGAAATTCCAGACAAAAACATTCTCACTTATCAATGCTATTGCATTGATCAAACGCCTTTGATCAACCCGTCTTTGATCAAACGATAATTTATTGTTGAATCTTATGTAACAAAGGAAACGAAACGTCTGACGTCTGTCAGTGTTTTTCATACGATATCCGCTGTCTCCTCCACTTTTTCATCTCACTCGGCTACACCTCCTCCTCCTCCACCACAACCACCACCTCCTCCTACTACTCCTCCTCCCCCCTCCTCATTCTACTCCTCCTCCTCCTCCTCCTCCTCCTCCTCCTCCTCCTCCTCCTCCTCCTCCTAATCACCCACCGCTTAGCTACTTCCATCGCTTCACTCCCAAGCTCTATGAGCTCCGTGAACTTGTAGTGCACAGACAAAAACGGAGCTAGTTCTATGTGGTGTTCCAGTCATTGCGTCTTTGTCTATCTTCCGCATTAATAACAGCCTCTACTATTTCATTCCACTGTTCTTCTAATTCCAACTGATCAGTGCAAATATATATATTCAATGAAATGTATCTCTCTTTCATGTCTACAACATCTGGAATTCATTTCAAGTCCTTTCTAGATGGAGCTGCACTCCACGTCCCCAATAAAACCTTTTTGATTTTTAAGATCAATTTTTTCTCTCTTGATTATTCACTTGAAAACGTTTTTATCATATCAGATAATATTGTATACATTGTGTTATCTAGGTTGCTTGCACCCATGGGTTCCGGGTATGAAACTGTTAGACAAAGACAATAACACTGTTCATCGAACCACTCGCATGATACCGAGTGAGGTGAATACTGAAAATGAAAAGTATGTACTGATGAATATTGATAAGGCTACCCTGCGTTCCTTCAAACTTAAAAAGCAGAAGTTTAAAATCGGTGATAAGGTTCGAATCACTTGTTACAAGCGAATATTCGATAAAGGATACCTACCAAACTACACTAATGAGATTTTCACTGTACACAATGTACTACCAAGCATTCCCTTCACCTATCACCTCAAAGACAATAACAATAAAATTATTAAGGGGGCATTCTATGAGTATGAAATGAAGAAAACCAAGTACCCTGATGTGTATCTTATTGAAAGAGTGCTAAAGAAGAAAGGCAATAAATTGTATGTGAAATGGTTGGGCTTTGATTCGAAATACAATTCATGGATTGATAATAATACATTAAAAAAATGAAGCTAAAACAACACAAATCAAAATTACCACTGATTAACTTTGACAAGTATTTGAATAAAAAGCAACAAATAAGACACAGTGTGCTTCTACCAAATAGTGTAAGATGTATTGTGTGTGGGCCGTCCAATGTTGGAAAAACAAATACCGTTTTTAATTTATTATTTGCCGAGAATGGTGTCAAGTTTTCACATTTATATGTATTCACCAAATCTCACCAGCAAGACAAGTATCAACCTCTCAAGGAAATTATGAGTCAAGTAGCCGAGGTTAGATTCAATCTGTACCAGCATAATGAAGAAATACCACACCCAAACGATGCACACCCCAATTCAGTTATGATTTTCTACGATATTTGTATGGAAAAACAACAGAATATTAGAGACTATTTCAGTATGGGTAGACACAACAACATCGATAGTTTCTACATTTGTCAAACGTACTCTAGTATTCCTAAACAACTGATTAGAGACAACAGTAATTTGATTGTTATATTCAAACAGGATAATCGTAATCTACAACACATATATCATGATCATGTACATCCGGATTTGAGTAGGGATGAATTCAGTAAAATGTGTGCTCAAGCATGGAATAATAATAATTTTCTGGTCATAAACAAAGATTGTGCACTGGATAACGGAAGATACAGGGTTGGATTTGATAAATTTATCTTATTATAAAAATGATACTGAAAAAGGATCTAAAAGAATTGACGGCCATCAAGAATAATATAAAACAGTTGCGTGACTCTATACGTCAAAAACATAGAGAATTATCGTATAATGCAATTAGTGAAGAAGAAAATTTACAGAAACAGTATAAACCCATTACCGAATCATTGAATCAATTTAAACAACAACAATTTGATGTTAAACAGGAAATGAAAGAGGAGGAGGAGGAAGAGGAGGAGGAGGAGGAGGTAGAGGAGGAGGAAGACTACCCCATTCTAGACTCCACTAATTTAGATGCTTCTAATTTAGATACAACAGACATTTCGAATTTAGACTCTTCCAATGTTCCCAGTAATTAAGACTCTTCTAATTTAGACACCTCCAATGTTCCCAGTAATTTAGATGAAAGTAGTAGAAGAGACAGTAGAGAGTCTTGTCGGAAATTTGCATCTAGAAAACGTATAGGTACATACATTGATAATTTTATGAGAACAACAAAAGGTCAAAATCTGTATGGAGTTCACTTCAATCCCACCATCAATGAATGGCAAATTGGAAACAAAGTTATCAAGTTTGACGATAAAAAAATCATTATTGATGGTGATAAATCATTCCCGCTTACACACGGTCTACTAGAGCTGCTGTTCAAACCAATTCCAGATACATTCATCTATAGGAAAGGTGATCTTGTCGACTACAAACGTATACTTGAACTAACTGGAGTTCATCTTGATGCATTGGGACGTGTGAAAAGAAATACCAGTTTTAAATACAATCGCATAATTAAAGATTTATTTCCACCTAAACGTGTTAAAGGAGTTGAACAAAAGCTGGGTAGTGGAATACGTGATATGCAAATTGAAACCTCACCTAAGAGCAACGTCTACACCTATTGGGATAATCCAAATGAATTGTGTTAAAGATTGGAATTGTTGATTAATTCAAAACTTGCCGGACACACCGGTCATGATTCAGAAATTGCATCAATAATTGAAGAATTACGTGAAATCGGTATCATTATAGGTGGTAATTTATTATTATAAAAATGACTATTGATAAATTTGGACGACATTTGTATGCAAGTAGAAAGGCAAATATCAATGAAGAATTGAAACAATTGGTGCAGAATTTAATTGATATCCTACAATTGATACCACTTGCGGCACACCATCTTCCAAGAGTTGATCTCAACAACATTGATCAGTGGCGAGCAATGACAGATCCAAACCTATTTGATCAGTATAGAAAATATTCAGAGGAAACTGAAAATCCATGGTTTTTTAGAGCATGGTTTGAGAGTAAATTTATCTACAAACATGAATTATAATAAAAACAAGTATGACTATTGATAAATTTGGTCGTCATTTGAGTAGAATGAGAACATGAATACAGAAGATATTAAAAACTTTTTTTTATTATTCCGTTTTGGGGGGCCCCTGGCGATCGCCAGGTAGCCACCCGGGTCAGACCAGGCCTGGTCTTCTTCAGCTGAAACTATTATGGATCGCGCTGAAAAACTTAAATATTTTTATGAAATTGATCTAGAAAAATCATTTTTAAATGAGTGCATACACTTCTCTGGCCTTCTAAAGAGTGGCGGTGTTAAGGACAACACCTTATCGATGATAAAGCTCATAAGAGAACAAAATCTCCAATTGCAATTTCCCAACATAGATATAGAGCTCTTCGTATGAATTTGTGCACAGCTTTTTCAAGCGTTCATTTTCTGTCCTAAAGACCCAGAATGAATGAAGATAAACTAATCGTTGGCTCTGCTACAAACCGTGGCTGAACTTTTGACCGGTGATCAAATAAAAGTTAAAGACTTATAGAGTAGGAGTTCGCAATGGTTGAAAGTAGGAGGAAACCAATATAAGGAAACATAATAAAGATTTTCTAAAGTAGAAAACATTGATACGTTAGTTTATTTTTGTTAATTTTTCTTTTTATTCAAGTATTTCAATAATAATATGTATTCTTAGTTCGAAAAAGTAAAAAATTACCTTTTCAAAGGTAATTAAAATCTGAAAGAAGTAATTCTCAAAGTTTTTTATGAACAGCCTTTTATGGACTCGTTTGATTTAGTTTTTTATTTAAATAATGAATAGGCACAAATGTGGCATGCTTCAAGGGGGGGGGGGGCAGTCAGAATAGTGCCTAGGGGCGAAAATTGTATAAATCGTCCCTGAACTCAATTGTCTTTCAATATTATATTGAAAATAATATAAAACTGTTTTGAACATTAATGTTCACTACTTGTAATCATGTGTGAAAAGGTGAATGAAGAAAGACAAAGGGAATTAACTCTCTTATCTAAAGTAATTCTTGAAATTTGATTTGTTAAATTGTCAACTGTCTTTATTCAAACTAATGTAAGCATCTACATTCAAATTCATTCAAATCAAGTTTTCTATTTTCTTGGCTCATACATAAGATTTTATTGACGTTTTTATGGGAGTTGCTCGAAATTCTTAGTGATGATGCAATTGGAGGTAATACAGTGGTTTGTTTTATTAAGTAGAATGGATGAAAAAATAGTAAGATGGGATGGAATGACTGTTCTAATTATTATGTGAAGGGAGCTCAATTGGATAAATTCATCTATAATATTCATACGACTAAAATCATTAATATTACTGTGGAATCATCAGCGTTTTGGTAATAATGATTTAGCTAGGATTAATGAATAAATTAAACCATTTATCTGGTAATTAGTTGGGTTTTCCTGAATTGGCCCCAACATTCCCTAATGTTTGTTGTCAGTAACTTTATCAAGGACCTGTCAATGCCTTATTATCTTCCAATACTACAGAATCAATTGTCTGCAAATAGAATGAATTGTAATTTTTGCAAGTGTTAAGTATACCTGAGTTTGATCAATAATTATTTTTTGTTACTTCGCGAAATTCTTACAAAATGATATTGTGTCAAGTTTTGTATTTAAAAGAACAAATGCAGTCATCATTATATAAATTTAGATTAATAGATTTTGTGTGAACTCCTGTTCAATAATTTATGGAAATTGAGAATAAGGTATTGCTTGGCTCTACCATATGATTTTGAGCATTAGCACCAAATGAGATTACGTCATTGATCAGTCCTAAGGCCTTTTGTCCCGTGGGTTAGGTCCAAGCATCTCTATCACCAACCATCCCTCTCCATCCTCTATATCCCATCTTTAAGATATTCTCTCTCATTTCATCCTCGCATCTTATTCTTGTTCTGCCTTTCTTGAGTGAAGTTTTTCTTTGTAGAATATTTTGGGTTTCACTCATTCTGCGGATGTGCCCAAACCACCTGAGTCTCTGCGCCATTATAAAACGTACAATATTAAGACCGTGTATCAATGATTCCAGCTCTGAATTTGTCCTTCTCCATTCTTCTCCCTCTTTAATAGGACCATAAGTTAAATAATTCTAAGAATGTTTCTTTCAAATACACCAAGGTTATTTTTGCCTTCTTTTGTTAATGCCCAATATTCACAGCCATATGTCACTGGCCGTATTATATTTTACTGGCTCTCATATATTTTCAATTTACTTTCAGTCTCTACAATCGACCTTGCTTTTTAGAAGTTTCATGTTACTGAAGTACGCTCTATTTCATTATTCTTATATGACATTATTATTTCTTTTATTCTGAAACTCATCTTGTTCTTGTTATTCAGTTCAACACGTAAATAACTAAAAATTTCCACTCCTTCAAATAATGTTTGACCTACCCTAAGATTTTGTGCTACTCTTCTTGCCTGGCTACTAGATATTTTCATATATTTCACTTTTTACTTTCCCGAATTTTACCTCTAGCAAACAGTTTACCTTATCCAGTACACGATCAGAACACTGTTCGTTTTCGGTGGATGATTCCATTTCAGCAAACGTAATAGAGAACGGTAATATAAGAATTTCACTTTGTCACCTCGAGCAAGGACCCGAAAAAAGATGATGAAGCAAAAACAAAAACCGTCTTCCCGCCTGCTTCGACTGCTAGCTCGAACTCGATAAGTGATAAAAAAAAAATACCATAGCGAGACTGATGCTCTCATCACATTGAACAACATCATCAGATAACAGTATTACCTTCATCTTTTGAATGAAACGTATAGGTCAATCTCTTATGTTTATGATATGAACAGTTGTTATGCTCTGATTGAATGAATCTAAACCATCACGTTAGTCCAGCTTGGTGATTTTTTAATTGAAAATAAAATTTTTTAATGCTGATGTTGTCTACATGAGTCTGAAGACTTGTGCGTGAATAATGAGTTGAATGGGTGAATGATGAGAAACATCCATAGCTGAATGAGATTCGAAACCAGAGCCAGCTAGAGCCTTATCTTATCTGAGACAAGCGCTTCAATAAACTGAACTACCGCAGCCGCACTGGTAGATTTAAGTGGAAAGAGGGTTCTGGGGATAAAGTTTCCTTTAAACTATTTTTCAGTTAAAAATATGGAAATATTTCCATCGAATATGGTATGATCTTTGGAGGAGTGTAACTTATAACTTTCTTTAGAGAAACCTGACAGTTGCAGTTAGACTTAGACCCTTTCCTTCCATCAGGCCTGAACTGTGTCTTCTTTTATTCGATAACTACACCCTCAAAATTATAACCAAAACCAATAAGGTTATGTATTTATGTGTGCTGAAGTAGCAAAGACCAATTTTAAAAAGGTCCTTTCCACCCGAAATTATTCCTCGTTGTTAAACAAGGGGCTCTGTAGGCAACCATGTCTTCCTTTGATCCTTTTAGAGTCCTTAGTCGCTGATCTGTCACGGAAGATGTTTATTGCTTCATCGGCTCATATTATTCTATATCTTTCTTCTTTTTATCCATCATCTTTTCAAATTGACTTTCGTGTAATCTATTATCGTGATCAACTCTTATTGTTAAATTCAATGAAATTGACCGTCTCTGCAGTCTGCATGAGTCCTAGAACAGTAACCACTCGTTTTTTCTGTATAGTACTGCTAAATTTTTATTTACATGTTTTCGATATTTACTAAACGTTTCTTATCACGTCTTCTCTGATCTTTGAAAGGAATTCTCATCTATTCGTATAACATACAAAGAACGTGAATGTGATTGCTTTTTTATTGTGAATATCACTCAATACTCAAGTACTGTAGTATTCATATAACTTGGCAGCGTGTAGCAGATGGGACATGCTACATCTGAACCCAACATACTGCTGCCAAGTTATATGAAAACTATAGTACATTCATGTATACCCTATGCTCATGCTTCAAGCAGTATATTTCAGATATATTTCAAGCAATGTAATATCATAAAAATATACTGATAGGATAGTTGAAAGAAAATCTGCACAATTGAAAAGATTGGATGGCATTGAATGCCTTAAGTTAAGCTCTAATGCAAAGTCTAGTTCAATTCAATGTATTCATAAGAAGTACAGTTTATTTCAAGCAATATACTGTATTATGATAATGATATGATAAAATCATAGTGATACAATATTTTTTTTAAGAAAGCACATAGATTATTGAAGATTGGTATGCATTATCCATTTAATTCAGTCTTAGTATAACTTCTAGATTTTTATTTTGCTTTTTTAATAAATTTTTTGGACTCAGCCATATTGTGAAGCATTATGTATGATTAATAAAAAAAAAAAGTTTGAAAATGGATCACCCACTCTAGAGCATGACATTCCATAGTGAAGTAGGTTGATTTCCTGTATTATGTGAATAGAATACAAAATACATATGTATATAATATTGAGTATTCTATTCTTGCAGTAGTATGTAAGGCAGTATTTTATTATTAAAGTGATTAATTGTGAAAAATTATTTATTTATTTTGTCATCTTGCTCACATTCATAGTCACCTGGTCTATGCTATCCAACCATGAAGCAATCGCTCAATAGCCATCACACGTTCAAGGCTTCAAAAGTAAGTCATAGAGTTGAAGAAAATTTGTTTAATTAGTCAAGGCGTTTGTGTACCATGCAATGCCAAGATTTTTATGTCTTCCCTCTGGTAGTATATATTCTTATTAATTCATTCGATAAAATGTAGAAACATCCCGATGCCCTTCCCTCTATTATTATTGGTTACAAAGAGCAACAAATTTCAGCAGTGCTTAGGTGGCATTCCTCTAAAGTGTAGGAATACACTTCACCTGAGTCCTGAATAATATAACCCTTTTCAAGTGGATCCAGTCAGTAAATTGGATACATGAATACATTAATTTATTATTTTCCTCTAGTTTCATACAAATTTCTCTATTCTTGAAGACAAAACTAACAAATTCTAGAAAATAAAAAGCCAGAACTGTGAAGTTGGTGCTTTCCAAGTGAAAGTCGGCATGAAGTAGATGAACCGGAATCTTTTTCCTACATTAGGACTCTTTAAATAATTTTTTCCCGATCCCAAAACACCTTAATTCAGCTGTGATGAGATTTTGATATAGTCTTCAGGGCGAACAATGCAGGATACAACTTTCTATTAAGTTTCTCGCTAGGTCTCTCTAGGTATCTGTGGGCCCCGGGGCAGAAATAGAATTCGGGGGCCTACTTTTTCAAAGCGTAAGACCTGTTTTTGCATGTTTGAGCCCTTTGAGGGATTGTAGCACAGCTACAGGCCTGACTTTTTCAAGTTAGGCCCTGTTCACACAAGCAACTTTTTGCGGCGTTACAGCTGCTCCACTAACGCGCGTTGTGGAGCAGCTGTAGCGCGACGGTAGCGCAGCAGTCGCACGTCTGCTGCTCCACTACGCCTGACTAACACGCTGCAGCTTGCGACCAAAACCATTTTCATGGTAGTTTTATGATCATTTATTTATTTATTTATTTTATTTATTTATTTATTCCTTTAACACATTACAAAATATAAAATACATTTTAAAAATACACAGCAAAAATGAAATAATCACAATTATACAAATTAAAACATAAGGAACTACTTCCCCAAAAGAGCAAGCTAAAGGTTGGGGAAGGAGCAGCCTTTAGACGGCAAGTTCGCTCCGCTCGCCTCACCCGTGTAGAAAGGTCTATGCATCACCCGTACCATATAAGACCATATGAGAGAGGGTTTTTTTTATTATCGATTTTTTTTGGGTTCATTCCATTTTTAGGTTCAATGCAAGTCTGTTCTATATCAAGAATAATTGTAAATTATAATCATAGCAGACTGAAATTGAAATTAAAAATACATCACAAACATCAAATTACAAATAAAAATACAGTACGTCAGAAGTAAATTGTCGCAAAATAAATTGTATTCCCCAATTTTGTCCCCCAATGAAGTAATACTACTCATGTTAGTATTACTTCATTGGGGGAAAAACAAATAGGCATACCGTAACACAAATGTATAAAACTATAGTTGTTTAAAAATGTGATAAATCTTGGGTTACCCTCGAAATTAAGAGACAATTTCGCTTTCATTGTTCTTCCTCACTGATTAATAGCTATGATTTAATAACTATTTTTCCATTTCTGCTTTATTTTTTCCTTTTTTATTTTGTTTAATTGTTTGTTAAAGCTGTTTTGTATCTCGATAAAAAGAATTTTTCTTGGCTATGGCTAAGATCAGGTCAAAAAGATGGGGGAGTGAGAATAACCGTTAGTTATAATTTAAAAAAAATAGACTCGGCAGTCGGCAGGACTGATATTTTATCATTTTATTGTATTAAATATTCTTGAATCATAACTATTTATAATTTATATGATTATTATTGACTAGTTTGTTGATGTTGCAATTTTTTGCGACGCAAACATGCCATTATCATCTGATTCAACTCCAGGAATTCTAAAGAACAAGAGTGACAATATAGTCCACACACATACTCTCTCAAAAAACTATAAAATAACTGGAACTAGGATAGTCTAGACACTAGACTCTAGAGTCTAGAGTAGAATGAAGGTCACTCAAGAATGGAAGCTACGGTATTATTATTTTGTGATTTTTTTTATTGTCTGCTACTTCGACTCCATTAATATAAGTTAGTAGAGCTCATTGAAGTTGAAAGGTTCCAGACTTATAAAAATAATTCTGTTGGACTGAAAAAAATAAACAATCTCTATACATTCTCATGCATCTCTTCTTTTTGTATTGCTGAAACATTTGAAGTATGTTTAAACTAATAAATATTTGGTTATTCATTCAATATCCATATCATTCACATTTTGTGAAGTTGTTCACATTGTAAACTCACCCAATGCTATAATTTCTTAACTGAATTATTGTTTTCTAAATAACTTTATAGAAGAAAATTTTTATGCCTGATAAAAAGTGTAATTTTGCTGATAAAAAAAAAATTCAAAAAAATATGAACAGTGTTGAACATATAGAACACGATGGCAATTTGAAAAATTCAAATATTCGAAATTTCACCAAATTTAGATTTTGGTTAAGATAGGCATCGGTTACGCGTCTACGAGCGTCCGTTGTGCTTTAGCTTTGCAGCTGAAAAAGTAGCAAGCGTGTGAACAGCAACCGGCAACTGCCATTTAGTTCTAATGGCTCTGAGTCTTTCGGCATCAAACGCTCCACTTTTTGTCGCAAGTTTGAAGCGCCGTGTGAACAGGACTCGAAAATCTTATATAAGACAATGCTTTGCCACAGACGCTCTACAAAAAGACGCCACGTGTGAACAGGCTCTAATAATCTTTTCTGCATATTTTAGTCATTGTGCTAAACCGGGGTTTGTTGTTGCTGTTGCTAAAGTTTGGTGATGGAGGAAGGGGGTCAGCGCTAACTAGTGTCATTGATGATTGATCAGGGATCTTGATGGTTCGTCTATGATCATTTAGATTGCTGCGCATGCGCTTATCACCCCCCTAACCAGTTCAACGTCCAGCATTTTCTGCATTGTGAATTTGTGATTCTATCATCAGTCCAGTGGAGATAGCGGTACGGGTTATTCATTAATTTTTAGCTACTTATCGGTTTTCAGTTTTCTAGTACTCTTATTTCTTATGCGGCGCTACCGACATCTTCCTTTATCCGGTTATGAAACATCATTCATATCAATGCAAATTTCGAATATTTGTTCGATCTGCGGGGGTAACTACGACTGCAACTTTGAGGATATTCAGCCTTTAGGCCGGACACGTTTGAGATTCGCATCTATTTTGAGCCGTTGGATATATTTAAAACAAAAAACTCTCTAGTCAGCGCAATTTTTGTGTAACAAGAAGTCTTATTAAAATGTAGCGCGGAAGCGTATCTTTGACAAGCCGTTGAAATAACGTGTGCAGTGCTTAATAATACAATTCTCATTGTTTTGATTGTTTCTACTTTCTTGCAGATTTGAAGCCTTGTGAGACCCCAATTTTCTAGTTGATGCTGCTTTTTAAATTATGTGATTTGTCTGTGCGGTCAGTGAAGTGTAAATAATGGCAAAAAATGAATATAGTTTTGTCAACTATTAAGATCTCAGCTCTCCAAGTTTTCTATATTTTCCTGTTCATCAAACTACTCCTATCTGAGTGTGTGATGTTACAAATATTCCAGGCTGAAACGATAATCGAACCTGTGGCCAATGGAGTAGCAATCGGATGCTACAGCAGCTACACTATTATTTGAGGTAAGAGATACGTAGCAGGCAACTTTACTCAATTCAAAATTGATACTTTCTTCTATCATTCATCTATTACTTTCAATAATCAATCTCACTGACTTCTCCTTAGCAGCTAGGCTTCTACTCCTCAATTTTTCTTATTGTATTTATAACTGTGATTGTTGTATGTGTATTTTTTCTACTATTATTTCTTTCTTTGTCAGGTACCTATTATATTGTTTGAGCTCAAGGAGTTTTAATTGAACCATTTATGTGTCAAGTTCTACATAGAAATTCAGTACTCAGGACCAACCTTTCAGGAAGAAAGATTAGAAATGTTCAATCTAGTAATGCATGGAATTGTTGGATGATATTTTAGGGCTCTACGATCGAACTAACTTGTCAATGTCAGTTTTGAATGAAGATGTTTCTATCACTTCTCATTTTGAGTGGATTTCATTCTTGATTGAAACACAACCAAAACATTATTCGCTTTTTCCATTTTATGTCATGGAATCTTTCTTTCTAAGAAATCGGTCGGCCAAATCGTTTCTAAGCAATGTAGGCATAGAAGAAAGATGATGGGATTCCAATTAATTAGTACTGTAGCGAAAATACAGATAATTTCAAAAGTTACGTAGGATGCATTGCTGGAGAGAATTCTTCTTTCATAATCAAGAATCAAATATCATTTTCCAAACTTGAAGGCTGCAGAAATATTACAGTACATAAAAAAATGATTCATACGAATGGATTCATATCTACATTCAAAATTGTACGCGTCAAATTGGGATATGTATATCGCTTTTCAAATAAACAGCCTATTGTTTACTGATTTCATAAGCATGTATGGTAAACTTATTGAATTGGCGATTTTAATGAAAAATATTGCCCAATTGTTATATTGACTAGGAATTTTCCTATTCACAACCACTGAAGAATTCTAATGTGAAATTTTATATTACCATATGTACTTACACTGAACTTACTGGGAATTAGTGGAGAGCTTTTCAAACATTTAATATTTTATACATTCCTGAAATATATTTACGTATGAAAATCACTGATCGAACAAAGATTTAGTAATAATAGTTTTTCTATTTATTCGGAGGTGCAAATCGCAAACTGGATGGCAGTGGATGACCGACCATTTGATCATCTGTTCTTCGATCCTGTCTCATATCGCTCATGTTTCGTCTACAGTGCACAACGTTATCTCAAAAATTCTCGTATCCTCGTATTCTCGTATCCTCGTAACTTTTTTTTTGCTTTTGTGCTTTTTGTCTTCGCATTTCTGCACCTTTGCACATTCGTGAATTCAGTTGCTGTCGGAAATTTTATATAATTTTAAGGTGAGAATTTTTCCATTTCATGATAAAGCTATGCTCAACTTTCTTTTCTCTCAATTGCAGTTTCCGTAATGCGAAATAATTATTTAATAATCAATTTTGGAAGTTTATTATACAATTAATTACTACACGATATGATTATATTTTTGAAGCTTAATAAATTTTATTCAGAAATGTTCGAGTTAGGAAAATGGCCGACATGCCAAATTTCGAAAACAGAAATTCTTCATTTGTTCTGAAATTTCAATGAAATAAACAATGAGAAATATATTTGCATGCGAGAAGAATGAGTACGTTTTAAAACTTATTAAATTCAGTTGTTCTTGCGATAACAGTTCGAATATTTCTCACAGCTAGACTGGTATGAGTCAGCATTTCCAAGTGCTGAACTTACGAGCTTAGTCTACTTTTAATAAAGTTTCTTCTTCTAAATTTCCTTTTGTATGTTTTCTTCTTTTGGTAGGGTAGCTCCTTTACAAATTCAAAAATTCCATTATTCTTTCCAATATATTGTCACCTTCTTTTGTACAGATTCACCTTGTTTTTTCTTCATACCAATATTAGGAACTTATCTTTTATTTGTTTTCCACATTTCTCATCATGTTTTGGTACTTCTATGCTTCAAACTGTCAACATCTTTTTTATTTTAGTTTTCAGATTTGTATGTCGATTCATGACTAACCTTTTTATAAATACTTCTGAATTTTCTTCAATATTTATTCCTCTCTTGTTGAATTTGTCATATTAGTCATTTTGATCTCCATAACTTTTCCCGTATCAGTCAATTCTACCATAAGCCTCTCAAGCATATCACTTACTTTCTCCACGATAGCACCATGCTTTTATCCTAACTGAATTAAGTATATTATGTAAACTTACGTCTCCAATCGTTGTACTTTGTCTCCACGTCTGGTTTCGACGCGACAAATGCAGCAAAGAAGTTCATATAATAAAACAGATAGCGGTTCAGAACGGATATGGGACCAGCTTGGTGGACAAGATGCTCAGCAAGTAAAACAGGAGGGTTATCTTGGGACGGAGAACAGAGAAGTCTGGAAATGAAGAAAAATTAGTGATAATCGATTACGATGAAGTTCAGCCAGTATTCTGTAACATTTTCAAGAAATTTGGATATAAAGTCGCATATAAAAACAACAATACCCTTGGACACAATTCAAAGCATACTCGAAAGATAGGCCACATACAATAAATTTGAAAAAGGAGGGTATAGAATCAAATGTAACGACTGCATTACATAGGTCTGACGGGACGCTCATTTAGAGTTCGGTTCAAAGAACACATGCCAGGTCCTAATAGTAATTCAAAATTTGCGGATCACAGGCCACACTTATGGAAATATAAACCAGTCAATTGAAGGTCATGAGAAAAAGTCGGATATTAAACACACTTGAAGAGTTTGAGATTTACAAGGCCTTAAATGGAGCCGGCCTTAATTTTTAATGAAAAACTAAATATGCAAAGTAATGAGATATTCAATACAATGATACAGCGGAGTGTCGAGAGGAATGAAAAGAGGGCGTCGGGAGGATGATGATAGTGGGACGGGTTCTTTTCGTTGCTGATGATTGTGAGGGAGGGGGGTGGAGGTGGTCAGAGGCTTACAGGTCATCAGTTTATGATTTTATTGCGAGTTGTTACCGGGCCCGGCCGTGAGATTTAATTTAATTTATTTTTTGGTTGTTGTTTAAGACATTTTAATTATTCGACGATGTTTTTCCGTGTGCGTGTGTGAGTGTTGCGTGTAGGCCTACTATGACGACAGTCAACTCAGACTGAGGATTTCCATCTGAAGATGACGCTTTGAGCGTTGAAACCGGTCGTGGAGACAAAGTACAAGGATTTGGGACGTAAGTTTTTATAATAAATTATATTTAATATTACCAATTCAGGACTGAGGATGGCAGTTGCACTGCTGAATAAACTGACTGAATTGTTATTACTAGTATTTGTCCTCATATTCGAATATTATTAATAATATTACAGCGTACACAGTAAACTAAAGCGCCCGCGCCGCAAGCGTACCGTACCGTGTCAGTGAACGTGATGCCAGACCACACATATCCAACACAATACCGTGCACTAACCGGACTGGTCATGTTCAGCAGTTTTACAAAAATAGTAAATTAGGGCTGATAGCAAGAGAAAAGAAAGATAAAGAATGTGCTTGAAATTTCTCTCCATATACGGTCCTTCAGTGGCGGATCCAGAAAAGAAATTTGGGGGTGGCTGGTAGCTACTGATGACTGAAGGGAAGGGGTAGAGGTGTACTGAATACAAGTATTGCAAAAGCTTTTGAATCTTTCATAACCAATAATACCCGAACTTTTCAATTAATATTATTGGGAAGTAAAAAAAATATCTTTCCTAGTGTTTAATAGTTCAGTGTTGTTTGATATTGGTACTTTTGAACAGTGGACTCGCTTGCTTTTACCTTTCTTCTGTTCTTTATTTATTTAAATTTTTCTACACTGATTGACTTTCCCCCTTCCTCATACCAATTTCTTTTTTCAAATTGGAGCAGGATGATTCTAAATTACTAACTTGTTTATTTTCACACCAACTCAGTAAATACACATAATTCGTGTGAAGCCACGGTAGCCTATTCCTTCCTGTCACTTTAGCTACTCCGATGGTCTCTGGTTCGATTCCCTATCCAATCACTATTATCCTCATTACTCTCACGAGTATCAGACCCAACATTTCTGGAGAAATCGTCTGTTATCAGTAATCAACCATTTCATTAACATTTTTATCGATATGTTGGAATGTATTTAATAATATGAAATTCAATTCATATTGGTATAAAATGTATTTTCATCATGATGTGATTCTACGTATTATAACTCTTTATCATTTTCAATTTTCAGTATGGAAGCACAGCTCGAATATAGGGCACGGCTCAGGCCGCGGTTAGTAGGTTAGTAATATTCTTTTATTATAAGCAATCTATTTTATAATAATATGCGTTATTGTGGCTTGAGGTGTACTATGTTCAGTTCATCTCAGATATAATAACGGCTTCATCAAGTGTGTTGCTTTCCAAACTTTTCTGTCAGATGATGGCTTTGTTTCAGTGGGTTTGGCATACTGATATAACTTAATCTACAAAAAAAAATTTGTTAGCTCAGTAAGGAAATCAATCACAACCTATCTCAATCCTCGTTTGCGTAGTACCATGTATAGGCCAAAACATAATGTCGGGTACGAAGAGTCACCCATAGTCGAGATTGGTTAGAAGGACTATAGCCTATGTAGGCTTCCATTATATACTCATAGGTACTATACATAGTGTATGTAAAGTCCCTTTAACCGATTTTGACTGTGGATGACTCTTCCAGCTACTCTGTGTTGTGGTTTAAGGGCATACTACTCAAAGAAGAGTGCTGCGATTGCTGTCCTAACTGATAGATTATTTATATCAGTCTGCCAAGTTGAGTCTGACAATGATATAGAATAGGAAAATGTGCGTCAGGAATTATAGATTTTCACAACAATGATAAGAACAATAAAGTTTATGTAAATTTTTAAATTATCAATTTTTCTTCTAGATTTTGAAAAACCGTTTTACATAGTATTTCTAAAGATATGTATCATCAGCGCAGTTATTATAACAATATAATATTGTGTTATCTTGAGATGTATTCACCATAGCATGTGTCTCTTGAAAGTTTCAATAACATAATTATGAGCGAGACTGAATTTTGTATTTCGAGTATTTATTGAGAAAGGCAACTTCTGTTTGAAGTGCTCTGTGCCAACCTGTTGTGTAGTAATTCTAATATTAAATTTGTTGTTTTGCTTGTAGAAGTGCCAGCACCGCCACCAGCACCAGCACCAGCAAGAAGGAGACGCCCCCTTCCCCAACATAACCGCCGCCACCAACCGCCACAAGCGGAGGTGAGTTTGGTGGTCGGCATGCTATTGTGGGCCAGGTTGGGGAAGGGTCCTTATCGGCCTGCTGTGGTCACCAGGGACCCTGAAAGCCACAGCTGGACACAAGTCCGAAGTGAGTAGAGTGTCAATCAATGTAATTGATTTATACTATATGTATATATAAGTAGTCGGTCTTAGCGAGTCAGTTGGGGCGCTTACCTCTGATTGGAAATGACTCTGACTGGCTGCTGCTCCTCTAGGTTTCGAATTCTAAACTCTTTCAGACTTGGATGTTTTCACCTTGTCATCATGCACCTCATTACCCTCGCACACGTTCATGACTCATGTGCTCATCTGTCAAATAAAATTATTTCAATTTATCAGGCATGGTCACTAGCCCAGTCAACGAAGAGGTATAGAGGGAAAGTCTTTGAACACAATTTTTGACTTCGTAACTTTGTTTGGGCTAGTTAGGAGGTGAACATATCAAAAGTCCTCGCGACCCCTTAAGCCGGGGGTAGGGAGGGGGGTTGAAAGCCTCATTTTTCTGTTTTTTGCTTATATCTCGGAAAACATACGTCCTACCGACATGACCTTTCCATACAAAATTAAAGCTGATTGGATTTCATACAAGTCTTATCCAGTTATATTTTTCGATATTTTGTTTAGTTTTTGAGATATCCGCTCTTGAAAGTCTGTAATTTTAAGAAAACTTTTTTGCTTCACATTCTTGCTCTTTTTGACCGGATAACTCTTGAACGATGCAACAAAAAACTAAATGATGGCCATAGGATTGTAAAGCATTAAATTCCTTTCAATAATATATATTACTTCACTATTTTATCTATTTTCCTTCAAATGTTAAAGCAGTTTCAGTGTTGAGCATGAAATCTGAAGCTTTGGAACAACTGTTGACTAATGAATCTTTCAATTTCTCACCATTCCCGGCCAACGAATTAGCCGGAATATGCACCATTAAGTACACCTATTCAGTACTGGACGTTTAAATAGCACAGATACTCATTTTAGAATATATACTTGTAGACCCACTGACCAGGTTCCTCACAGTTAATTAAAGAAGATCTAGAACATTTTAATGAGAAATAATTTTCTTTGACTATGTTTGTGCATATATGAGTACATATAAGACATTGTGATAGTTTTACCGAACACAACCATTGAGTGGAATGAAGTTTATCGACATTAAAAGGTAAATTAATCAATCAATCAACCAAGTGAACTTTATTAAACAAAAAATACATACTTGAAGAATAAAACAACAGAAAATCTGTTCAGAAATCTTTTTTAATAACATATTTTTTAACTTCGAATACAACTAAAAGTCCACTAGGCTTAGACAATGGCCGTCAGTCAGGTTGATAGCTTTATAATATAGTCTAAAAGTATTTATGTGCGGTAAACATAGGCTACATAAATTTGTTTATCGAATTAACATAAATCTCATTGAATATATAAAATAAACAGACAAGAAAACATACTCTGCACACTCTATGTCTTTTGAATAACTAGATACTCAAATTAATAATTAAATTCCTGAATCAAGTGATTCGTGATTGCAATATTTTCAGGCCCTTCTTACATACCCCACTAGTGACTTCCAACATTTACCCTCTACATACTCTATCACCTCTCCCCTATCCAATGTACTCTTTCCCAACCACGCTAAGCGAATTTCACCTAAAATTGAACATTTACCTATAAAATGAATAATATCCTTCTTTTCTAGACTATTACAAATTGATCATAAAAAAGGACAACCGCCTCTCCCCGAAAAGGACTGTGGTTTAAAGGGTATAATCCTCCTCTCGCCTTGAACATAGTAGTCATGAAGCTACGCTTCGCACCACATTCATGTAACTTTTTGATGTTTCATCAGTCTTCAAGGCTGCATAAATAGCATGATATTGTGAACGCTCGCTTCTTTCCTTCCACTTTCCTGTCATACCTTTTTTATTCATTCCAGTACTCTATCCCATGCAGTACATACGGCTATACATCGTTACATCGTTTACAGATTTACACAAAGATCGCGGGCGCCTGCCAGTCGCCATGCGATAAGCCCCCCCCCCCCCCTTCATAAAGGCTTAAGGGCTACGGGCGAGGACTTTTGATATATTCACCTCCTAACTAGTCCAAGCAAAGTTACGAAGTAAAAAATTGTGTTCCAAGAATTTCCTCTATACTTTTTCTTGAACATTTGTTATCATTTAGTCAACAGTTGTTGCAAAGCTTCAGATTTCATGCTCAACTCTGAAACTGCTTTAACATTTGAAGGAAAATAGATAAAATAGTGAAGTGATATATATTATTGAAAGGAATTTAATGCTCTACAACCCTATGGCCATCATTTAGTTTTTTGGTGCATCATTCAACAGTTATACGGTCAAAAAGAGAAAAAATGTGAAGCAAAAACGTTTTTCTTAAAATTACAGACTTTCAAGAGCAAACATCTCGAACACTATTCAAGAAATCGGAAAAATTGACCGGATAAAACTTGTAGTAAATTTGATCGGCTTTAATTTTGTATAGAATGGTCATGTCAGTAGGACTTATGTTCTCCGAGATATAAGCAAAAAACTGAAAAATGAGACTTTCAACTCCCCTCCCTCCACCAGTCTTAAGGGGTGTGGGCGGGGAATTTTGATATGTTCACCTCCTAACTAGCCCAAACAAAGTTATGAAGTCAAAAATTGTGTCCCAAGAATTTCCCTCTATACCTTTTTTTGAGCATTCGTTTCCTGGACTATCAGACTGATTTTTTAAATATTTTTGCTGCATGTGATTAATCTCCTAGACATGATTCCTTGGGTACTTTGACAACCCTCTAGGCTAGTGAATGTGATCTGATTTGGTGGTTGAAGGCCACTAGGATTGAGGCAACGATTTGAGTCTGCAATCATTAAATTGGATCTATAGGGGATTGAGCGATCACATAACTATGGAGGCACTTATTGCTTTAATAGAGCAATCTAGACACTACCTTTACAATTCATATAAATAATTATACTTATAGTTCATTTCAATTTCTCCATTTGCAATTGATAATAATAATAATAATAATAATTTTAATTCTATGGCCAATTTTAAATGTTAGATTCAATCTAAATGTACAAGCCCTTGCAGGAGTTTCCATGATCTTGGGTTAGCTATATCAAAATAAAATTTAATTTGATCTATGTTATCCTTTATAATTGTTTGTTCATTTATTTATTGTTCAGCTCAGAATTTTTTATTATAAATTCTATTCAACAGTTGTGAGTGAACGTATAAATTCATAGCCATTAAGTTAATATAAACTAGTTATTTTTTTAGATTTTCAGTGATTTCGAATTATTCTTGTTAACTAATCTACCATACAAAGTTTTTGATAATGTAGCCTAAATGGCCAAACTGTCCTCATAAACTATTGAGTCCAAACCATTTGAGACATATGCTGTAAGTCATTTTTGCCTTGAAAGGTTCATTTTTGTAGCTGCTTTTCTTATTCAATCACTCTCAACCTTGTTTTCATTTTTTCAGCATTCCCAACGCGCACGCTGCGCGATGTGCATGTCACATGGCTGGGGGACCGAGCCCGTCACTCGTGGGTGTCATGGGGGGCTATACACCCCTTCATGCCCCACGATGAGCTTGTTTCGGCCATCAAGAGAAATGTGAGTGAAAAACAGTTCTATTTGTGGTTAGAATAATTATTTTTCTTTAAAAATCTTTATGAATCTGCAGCACTTGAATCATAGTAATTGGAAGTAGAACTAGTAATTAGTAGTCTCAAGGCCCCCATCGACTTTGACCGTAGTTGTCAGCAAGATAATTAATTCACCCATTGACTGAAGCCAATCCCCTTTTGAACTTGTCTTCAAATAAGAGTAAAACATCTGAAATTGCCATTTGCCAATCGCCCTCAAGGCTGTGCACTTGTGATTGAGAAACATTTTTTTGTCAAAGTTGAAGATTATGAAGGTATTGAAATGTTTCATCCTTTGCCATGTGTGGTGATCACATATGGTGTTGCCATAGTAACCTCTTATTTACTTCAACTGTTTATTCACCATACTGAGTTCTTCGTCAATTGAAGCCTCACTTTACAAAAGGTCTTTAATTCTAGTACAATTTATTGAACGAAAGATAAAATGTAAAAAATGTCTATGCCTACTTAGATGACATTATTGTTTGTGGAATGGACATGATAATAAACTACAACGTTTTGAGATACAATAAAAAAGTACAATCTAACCATAAACGAGGATAAATGCAAATATTCTCAATTTACCCTAAAATACTTGGAATATATTATTTAATAGAGTATGGTGAATAAACAGTTGAAGTAAATAAGAGGTTACTATGGCAACACCATATGTGATCACCACATTCTTTATCAATTATGTGTGTATCAAATGTCTTTGTGAACCACAAAATAAATAATTGGGGGAAAGAATAATGAAAAAGATGCAAATAGTCATGAAAAATTTCAAATGTTTGTTTGATTATCGAGATTTAAGATGCCACTTTCAAGAAAAGGGAAACATGTGACTGTGCTAACCGTAGTATACTATATTATACCCATAGTTGTTATGGTGCTTTACTTATTATCTTGGTAGCTCTGCTATGGAGTCTGTAATGCTAATCAAATATGGCAAATATTACAAAAAAAAAAAAATTTAATAAAGGTTACTTTACCATTGCGGAGTGATACTGAAGTGAAAATATTTCTAATTGGTTTACAATTCTCTTGCAGAATATACTGAAAAAAGTGAACAAGAATGTCCAGGCCCTCAAAGTGAGGGCAGGTGAGAGGAGGAGGTGGGAGGCCAGCGTGCGGGAGGCAGCGGACCTCGAGCCTCTCTCGAGCTATTTATAAAAATATTTTTTTTTCAATTACAATAATACTATAAATTGTCTTTCTCCATCACCATGCTTCTAACAGCCACTAAGCTTGATGTCATTGAGCCTTTCTAGACATTGCTGTAGAAAGCAATATAATATGTAGTTGGATGCAATAATTAGAGGAGGACAAACAGGCCAAGTACAAGAATGGATCGAAATTTAATGTCCTTTATCATCTTTTAGTGAACTTACCGCACTGAACCAGTGATTGTTCATGTAATCCAACCTTAACTTTCCAAACTGAATTCAAACAACAACTAAAACTATTTACAGAGTTTGTTATAAGCAGAAATAAAATTTTTTCATCTTAATATTCAATTTTTAATTGATAAATTGTAAAATTCTGTTCAAGATTCCCTATGGCACAACTAATCAGTTGAACTATGATATCTTGGTAGAATGTACCTGATTGCCAAAATGTGGAATTATTTTGTTGACTAATTTTGATACACTCTTAGATTCCAACTCCATGGGACTTGACTCAGGAACTGTTGAATTCACAACTACTGTACTCTTAGGCAGTGACACTTACAACTTGCGGTGGTGTTAGACTACACAAACAGCTTGTCATAGCACACCAATGGAGTGTTGTATTGTGTTATATCTTTACCTGAAGTTCAGACAACATGGAAACTCAGTTGATGTGCTACATGTTGCTTGTGTGGTCTCACTCCATCATGCAGCTTGAGTTATAGAAATTACACCCAACAACTCTTAAATGGAAACTCCCATCATGCAAAAAAGTGCCAAAATTATTGTTCAGTGAGCTATCACCAAACAATTTGAGTATTTTGAACATTATATAAAAGGGTTTATTTTTAAGAGTTTCCCATATTCTATTTTTATACTATCCATACTATTTTGAACCAAACCATGAAATGTATACTTTTGTTGATGATAATACAATTTATTTAATGTTTTGCAGGATCCAGAGAGTCCAATGGCTGGCGAGGGTAGCTGCGGGTGAGACCCCGCCCCTCCCGCAGGCACACGCACAGGAGCAGGGCAACGGAGAGGAAGGGGATGCTGCCTTCCTCTACTTCCTCTCCATGATGGAGGAGGCAGAGGCGGTGGAGGCAGCCCCCCCTCGACAGCCCCCGCGCCAACAGACCCCCCCTCCCAGGCGCGGCAATAAAGTAAGCAATAAAACACTTTAATGAGACCAATTCAATAAACCAGGGTTGTAGCAAGGATTTGTAAATAGTGGGACAAAACTTATTGATATCCATGGGGTTGTAGAGTGGGGGCCTAATTGATGGAGCTTTATCAACTTCTCAATCATTATTGCTGTGTTATTCAGCAGTGTAATTCAATTTGGATGGACTTCAAATTAATAATAATTGGAAGCAGAGAGAAATAGTTCATTTCTTTTTGAGCTGCTGCAACAGCTTTGTTATTTTAATACCAATTTTAATAAACAATGGTTCCTTCCACCAATATTTTTACATTAAAAATGTGTGTTTCAAAAGTCATGCTGTTTCTTATTCCTCATTATAACAATAGAATGGTTGCTGGTTGATTGATTGTTGATAAATTGCTAATTTATACTTCCATCAACTTGGTGAGTCCAAATATTTTTGAAGAATCAACCTCAATCTACCTAGTACTAA
Source organism: Conomelus anceps (assembly GCA_948455865.1). Lineage (NCBI taxonomy): Eukaryota > Metazoa > Arthropoda > Insecta > Hemiptera > Delphacidae > Conomelus > Conomelus anceps. The sequence continues at coordinate 8,415,917 of OX418222.1, forward strand.
AATAATTATTATTTTTATTCTGAGTATCACCATTATGAGCCTACTATTTCATTTTGATTAATTTGATTAATATTAGTTTTCAGACTATCGTTTTTATCTATAAAAACAACACGTTTCAATATTCCACTGAAACTTCTGTTTTTCTCTCCATAAAACTTGAACAGGGATAACATGTTATAATAACATTATAGCCCATACTTCTCAACTGCAGTATTGAAAATTAAGCTTCTTCAGAATCATTTTGAAAATATAATCATGTAGGCCTACATTATTGAACGAGCGGAGCGAGTTCTTCCTTTTGACTTGAGGCTCGAGGCTTTGTGTGTTTGTATGTTCCACGATAACTTTCGAACACCTTTATCAATCAACTTCAAATTTGAAACACAGATTCTTGGTATCTTTGGGCAGGTCAAGTTCGTTGGCCAATAAAATTAACAGACTCCTTCATCCTTTTTGAAGCGAAATAAAAGAACAATAGAATCTCAGCCCTTCATTAATATATCTATATATATTACTATAATATATATAAAATAGTTGTTTTCACCATATGGAATTCTCAATAGATTTCAAAATATAGCCTATTTTGAGTTACCATCAGCTGTATAGGTGAATAAATGCGATCAGGCTTTTTATAGAATCTCTATCAGCTGATATACTAACTTCATTGCCCTGACAAAATATGAATATAATATATACAGCTGTTTTTTATATTGTAAATATATCTACTCTATAGATATACACTAATCCCATTGCCCTGATAGATAGGTATATGAGTACGGTATGTCTTTTTTGTGGAAAATAAACCTGTATACCAGAGCAATGATGAACTTGAACTTCAAGTGATAGATTGTCTTGTGAATTTTATCTAAATCAGTATCTTTAAAACAGCCGTTTTTTGTTACCACATTCCCCTATGATAAGCTTCCCAAATGAGTTTCCCTTTTCGAATTAAGTTGTTTGCAAGCGAGTTCTCCAGTCCGTTGGGCTCTCTAGTATTGAAACAATAGAATAAATCTATTCATGGTTGTTCAAAGTGCTAGGTGATGTGTATATGCATCATACTTCTGTCAGCAAGACACTGAAAAAAAATGTCTAATGGGAAACTAGATTATTAACTTTGTTTTTGTATGATTTTTTAGAGACCGAGAGATGACGATGATGATGATGATGATGATAATAATGATAATGGCGCCCCGGTGGCCAAGCGGGCCAGGGTCCAACAGCAACAACAACAACAGCAGCAACAACAACAACAGCAACAACTACAGCTGCAGCAACAACAACAGCAACAACAACAGCAGCAGCAACAACAACAGCAGCAACTACAGCAACAACAACAACAACAACAGCAGCAACTACAGCAACAACAACAACAGCAACTACAGCAACAACAACAGCAACAACAACAGCAACAACAACAGCAGCAACAACAACAACTACAGCAGCAACAACAGGGGCCACCACCCTGCCAGCCCCTGGAGATAGGTCATCAAGACCTACCCAGGGCGCCAGGCTTGATGTGGGTGCGTCCGGCCCCAAGGTGGAGGAGGTCAGCCTCGGCCCCCGAGCCGAGGCATGTCACTCCACCACCACCACCACTATCACCACCACCATCGCCACCACCACCACCATCGCCGCCCCATGTGCCAATAAATATTGGATACATGGATTTACCTGTGGGCGGCGGCATAATGTGGGCGGTGAGAGCTGCGAGGAGGCAACGGCGATCTGCTTCCTCACCCTTATAAATAAGGGGGTGGGGAAAGCACGGCCCCGTGCTCTAAGAGTCAAAGTAAGCATTAATTTTGAATCATCTTTCTGTATGAAGGTCTTGGTCTGGTCTCATATTAGAAGCTACTATGAGTGACTTTTAGTCGTCCCTGAGGCTCTTTAAGCACCACAAGCCTTCTGATGCAATAGATTTGCTGATGCAGATTGGATTCAGATTGTATTGTATCGGCTGGATTGTAATGTTTAAAAAGCCTCATGTGTGGCCAAAATTCGAAACATGATCGCCTCCAATGTGAGACCAGCCTTATCTGTGATGTGTTACTAAGAAATATTAGTTCTGTTTTTAATTCAGTAATTCATTTCATTTTGAACAGTAAGTCTACATCATATTAGCAGTGTTTGAATTTTCATTTTCATACTATACATATTCTTATTCATTGACAATTTAATTATCATCTTGGAATTGGAGACAGTGAAGGATAATGTGTAGGGTATCCATGATGTTGATACATCCACTTGATTGATCTACACACGATGTACTATAGTTTCAGCTGTCAATCTTTTTCCAAACTGAAATCAAAATATAACATAGTAGCTAATTATACTCTCCTCAGAAGAATATTATTGGTTTTTAGACAGGGAGCCTTCTTCTAGTGCATGAGAGGCTCTCAATCTATAAACCATTGTGATTTGTTTGAAGAGAGTATGTATAGAGCTACTCTGTATTATATTTCAGTTCTAGTTTGGTTGAGATGAAAACGATGTGACAGTCAAAACTATAGTTTCTTGTGTGTTTATGACTTCATTATCATTATTCACTCATCAAGTAGGCCTACGGTACCTGTCTGGGACCTGTTCAAATAAATTGTGCTACTATTCATCTGCCCTGTCTGTCTGCACTGCCTCAACGGCTTCCTTCTGAACTTAGGTTGAGCTAATATCTCAATCAGTAGAGCTCCTGGAACACTGTTTATCAAAACCAAATATTGAACTTGATGAAACTAAAAATTAAAATATCAGTTTCAGTTACCATTGGCTTGGAATCGTGTCGTTCTACTAATTTTCTGACTGTATTCATACTAGCTGGAAAAAGCTAATGTGTTCAAAATTCAAATTAAATATTGTAGCTATTGCCAGTTTTCTAGAAAAGGTAAATCAATAACTAATGATGGAAACAGTAGCCTAATTGAAAACTTGAATAATAATATTGTTTTTGCATTTATTTTCAGCAACTGAATCCTATATGATAAACATTTGAAAAACAAGAATTGGAGAATTGGAGATACTTGAAGTGTCAAAAAACTATTGAGTAAGTAGAATCAGATTTGAAATTTTTCAGAGCTATGCACTATTTTTTTGTACTGTATAACAGACAGTAATAATTGAAGTTCTTTATGAGACTAACCCCTGGCTTCAAGGACAATAAATAGTATATAATGGATTATTCACATGATTATTATTATTATTATTATTATTACTATTACTATCACTATTATTATTTTTATTATTATTATTAGAGGCTATGTTTTTTAAGCTGGGTTTTCTTCCTAGCTACACTCATGTTTTGGAGCTCACTCCGCATCAGTGTTGCTAGATGTGAGCCCAAGAATTGTGGGGGATTCAACTCGAAATTACCTTACTCAACTATTGAAAATACGGTGATTTTGAGCCAAATCCCCACAATTCTTTAGCTTGCTTCTGGCAACACTGGTGTGCAGTGCGTTCTGAAAAAGGTGCGGAGCTAGGAAAACCCATCTTAAGACTGGCAGACGGCATTATGCTTTTGCTGAATGGAATTTATTATTACTTATGTATGTGATCTCGGAAAGATTTAATATAGATTTTTAAATTTTTTTCCATACTACTACTATTCTTTACTAAATCACATTACATGATGAAAATGTAGTAGAATGAACACACATTCGAAGTGTATGTAACCTAACCCATCTGTTCAATTTTAGCAGCAAGTAGTTCTAATTCAGGAAGTTGTCCGAGACCTAAAAGCTTATAATTTCAGACTATTATTTATAAATTTATTTTGCTTTATAAACTTTCTTTGAGCTTCTGATGGAACAGTCCATTTCAACCTTGTCCGTTGAGATGTTGAAAATTAATCGAATCGTTAAGGCAGTTTACTTTGTTGCTTCGATTGGCTATTTCATTAATGTTTTGATTATTGTATTAGCTATTTGGTACTTGACAAAATTGATGCTGAGATTAATGTTTATTTCAGAACGGGCCACGAAAACGAGCGAGAACACACGGGGCCACGCCGGACCAACGCCTACCCAAACATGCCTTCATGCCAATCCTGCATCTGCCGGCGTCTACCATCTGCCCCCTCCCTAAACAACAGGTTGCTCAAACTCAATGATTAGCTCAATTGGCTTGGTAAATTAATTTCTCTTTCAGATAGACACAGCTGACACTCTAAAAGTATATTTAAATTCCCCCTCTTCAAAATCGCTCATTCAATTTACCATAGTGTTAATCAAAATGCAATTTATATTTTTTAAAGTCACAAAATATTGATGAATTATTATTTTATCGTTTCGATAGCTAAGTACCGGGTGTTTGTAAAAAATATCGGAGTTTTTACGCTTTGTAGTGTTTATTACATACAACTTACAATTCAAATTAATACAACAAAACAAAAAGTGCAACTCATACAGTACAACTCACAAGTCATCATATTATGGTGTATCATAATGCTGCCAAATGTAATTCTGTTATTCATCTTCTACCAATTGAGGAAATGGCCAAAGTTCTAGCGCATAACTACAGGGAGTACCAGTTGCAGTCGCTTACCCCACCCACATAAACTTTTCGCCGAGATATAGCACAAACAAGCATTAAATTTAGGAGAGTCTCGTTGCAATTGCGTACCAACAGGAGCTAAAAAACAAAAATATTTCTCTTTCATTTGATGTGATATTTTGATTGTAAGTAGTATGTAATGAATACTATGAACATTTGGAAATCCGATATTATTTTATAAACACCCTTTATTACAACACAAAATAAGAACGTGGATAAACTCATTTTTTTATTATTTCAAACCATTACATGAACGCAAAAGAAAGTCCCAAGTAATAATTGAATTTGAATTTAAAGATGATTATATTGTATTATATCAATATTTGCCTTACATTAAGGAGCTGTACTGCACTGCACTGAATTTTTCAAAGTTGCTTCGCCTTTTAAACTTGAATTTGGAATTTAGTTTGCAATGAAACTCACAATTTTTTGTTGAATCCATGACTGATTTCAAACCATAGAACCAATGCATTTTTTCGTCTCTGTACCGAACTAGGTGTTTTGATTAGTTTCAAACTTCTTTAAATTTTTCTTCGACTGAATTTGCCTGAATGTTCAGAATTTCCCCATCATCAGCAATTCAGGAAGGCCCTCGGGATAAGCGTTATTCATAGGGGGTTGAAATTCTTAATTGCTGTCGCATTTATAATAATCTTATGACAATCTGATCTTATGATAATCTTCATCTCTAATCTCATCTATCACATTTTCGCTCGCGTGTCAAATGGCGTCGGTGGGGAGTGAATCCCTTGTGGAATTGGCATCGGTAATTATTAAATTTCAATGATACAAAATACAAATTATAAATTCCTCATACGTGATACAATTATCGTTCAACTAGTTAATTTTACAATTTGAATAATAAAATAAAGGTGTATCACCTGGACCACTTTTTTTCAATTATCTAAATCATCAATTACATTAATTCTTGCAATATTGAAAACTGCAATTTAGATGTAATTTCCATTGTCCAAAATTAAGTAAATTCCCAATATTGTATTCAAAATAACCTTATAAACTTATTTTTTGAAAAATCTACAAAACAAAAATAAAATTTCAATTTTTATAGTCTCTATAAAATGAAACATTAGTTCTTGGAATCAATAATCGACCAAATTTTAATTCAATTATAGTTACATTTGATATAAAGACCAGCATTTCCCAATGTTAGCTGCTCATCATCCTAAGTAATACACTAATAATAGAGAATTTACCCTATAAATATAAAAATAATTTTTTTACTACATAGCTTTGTTCTTGAACTAATGAAAATTGAACAGTAGTTTTGAAATAAATAGATAATCTACAAATAATATTCAAAATTTCACTCTGATATTCAAATAATAGAGAATTTACCCTATAAATATAATAATAATGTTTCTGCAACGTAGCTTTGTTCTAGAACTATTGAAAATTGAACAGTATTTTCAAAATAAAAAGACAATCTACAAATAATATTCACAATTCCACTCTGATATTCAAATAAAATAATAATAATAATCGAACTAAAAACAATTCTGAATATTGTAAAACATGCTCTTTTCTCGCGACAATTTTGTTGATTATTCATGAGATCCAGGATATCGAACATATAATTATATTATATGTTTATCCTGGAGCTCATGTGTAATTATTGGATTTGTCATTGTGTAATTGGGTAGTATGTGCATTTATTCATTTTCAAACTTATCTTTTTTAATATATAACACGGTTCAATTTGAAATAACTATAGCCTAGTTTCATTTCTTGTTATTCTAAACGAAGAACGTTATTCTACGCCATTTTACATTGTCCCCAATTTCACATTATTTTCGAATTACTGGAAATCGTTAACATTTTCTGAGGTAATAGTAAAATCTGCAATAAATTTCCGTCTAGAAAGTAATTATAGGATATAAAGAAACTATCTTGTTACTTGATATCAAATCCTTTTTTTCTCCAAACTGGAATAATTGCCATTTTTCTCGAAATACTATATTCCTTGATAACAGTAAAGGAATCCAATTTTAATATTCTGTGACAAATTTGGCGGCTCTGGTAGTGCAGTTGGTTGGAGCGCTTGTCTGTGATAAGATAATGGGCTCTGGCTGGCTTCGTTTCCTGCATCCTTGGGTTCGAATCTCATTCAGCTATGGATGTTTCTCATCATTAACCCATTCACCTCATTACCCACGCACAAGTCCCCAGATTCATGTGGGCATCATCCGCAATAGAAAAAATAATAATATTACCAGCCTAATATGCAATCTAATTTCGGCCGTTTTATTCAACAAATCATCAACTCCAAAGCATCTACCTCACACTTAACTATAACTTTTAACTTTTAATTGATTAAGAAAAGGGCAATCACTATTCCTGATGAATTCATGAAATTATTGAAATATTTCAAACTTAGTTGCTATAAAAAATAAGATAATTCTATCAACTTATTATCTCAATACCAATTTGTACTGTCACTTTCAATTAAGAAAATCAAGTAGACCATAAATGCCTAGAAAAAATAGTTCCAAAAAATTTCCCTCGCAAAATGTCAAATAAATCGCAATAAAATAGTTCATAAAACTGGTCCAAACTGCATCACATTAATAATAAAATGGAAATTATTATATTCAATTATTATTGTAAGTGAACTGCACTCCGAGTAGAGAGAAAAATTGAGTAATTAATTACTGGAATATTCCCTACACATCGCTAACGATACAACACTTTTTCGTTTATGAATATTACAATATTTATTTCACAAAACTGAATTCCAGTTATATATCATGTAGCCATGTTTCAGTGAGATCAATAACCGGGCAGTTGCAATGCTTGTTTTTTTCGTTAGTTCCCCGTTTCAATAATTTTTTTTTCAATTGTTGAAAGGGTTAAAAAATTTTATCAAACAGAACCAGATTCAACAGGGTGATCAGCAGCATTATTTATTTATTGAAATTACAGTAATCATTTGACAGCACTAGGATAAACCCATTATTGCCCTTATGACACAAACGGTGAGATATAATATAATGTAGAAATATGAAAAGAGCTGATGAGTATTTGAATAGTTTAGCCCAATTACGGAAAAAACAATTGAACCACAATTGGCATCATACACTATAGAAGAAAAATTTCACGATAGAAGAAAGACAGTTATAAAATTCAATAATTATTGGAAATTACAATATCAATGTAAATAAAAACGAACAATAATAATAATAGAGAAGTGCTGATCATAAAATTAATCATTTCTACTTAATTTAAATGTATGTATGGAATATAAGTAACCCCATAAAGAATAACAGACATCCTCACAAAAATCTCAAAGATACATCACCTTTAAATCCCTCCTAAAATTATTATTTGGTTTGAATAAATCGATCCTAGACTCAAATTGTTATAGAGTACTCTGAAAAAGAGGAGTGGAAATATCCACTATCGGTTCTACTTCTGGGTAGGGCAACTTCTAGACTTAATTTCCTACATAGATTTCCCTTGCATCGTTTTTTCTGAGAAAAATTTCACCATGGCGTGTCAAGAATAAACTTATATTAGAATACTTTTCTTAATTATTATACTTATATCAAATTACCATTAGCCTCCAGTTCGGTAATAAATTTACAAAATAGAATTAATACATTTATAGTTATTGTTTAGAAAGAGTTCGAAACTGACGGATTTTTAATGCTTCAAACAGAAAAGTAGAAAATAATTAATTGAGCTCCCTTGATCTTTCAAGTGCTTTCCTCTTACACACACCACACCAGGCATTGATCTGAATCTAGGTGATCTCTGATTAATACATTATTTTATTCTACCCCAGTGAGACGGCTTGAACTCTTGTAAGAATCGGAAATACTCCTATTAAGTGCCTAGTATCTTCCCTTTGCTTCATATTTTTATTAAAAAAGTTAATTATGTTTCCTCCCTCGTATGTCTAAGATTAAAATTGCACACATTTAGGAATCCAAAAATTCTAATCAATCAAAATTCACATCGTTTTATGTATTTAATAATTATTTAATTAATATATTCTCATTTACATTCCTTTATTTAGACCTTCTCAGTGTATCCATTTCCTCTGCAAACAGAATACAGTAAAATAATGTTAATTATAATTATTATGAACTTTGTCTCGATAATTGGAAATGCTTATAAAGTTTATTATTAAACTGGAAAGTATTTAAATAAATAACATAATTCTAAAATAAAATTAAAAAAGTTTCATAGACAATTGAACAAAATAAATATATAAAAGATATACACAGCCTACTGTACATGTACATACACACAATACAAGTCAAATACTGTCTAATCAGGTACATGCACTAGGTCTCACAGAGGAAATGAATAGTTCAATCATTTCTAGTTTTATCCTATCCAATAAATTTATGAGTTTAGTTTCACATGAGTATTTGGGGTCTTCACAATTAAACGATTTTTCATCTTAGTGGTGAAAGAATCTCTATTCTGGATGCATTTGGAACGAAAAATTCGGAAAACAATCTTATCTTACTTGATACGCCAAAACACAGTCAATAATTGAATGTTTTTTTGTTTGCTTCGGTTTATGATTTAAGAGTCTTGCATTTGAAAGTTAAAATTGTTACATTAGACCTTCAACCTAATTTTATATTATAGATGTTATAAGCTTTATTAGCACTTACACGGTGGTTCGCAACCCACCTAAAACAGTAGGCCCACCAAGTTCCCCGTAAGGGTCTCTCCACTAATAAATGCTTATTATTATTTATTATATATTTTGATTCGATAAGCAGTAACTAATTATTGAATTAAAATAATAATTTCTATCCTCATATAAGTAAAATCCTCTACAAATCAAGTAAACAAAATACAATTCAATTTGAAAGTTTTGGAGAGTGACTGCAATATTTTAAAAATTGAATACATGAAATATCTTACACATTTCCTGAAAAAATACACTTTTTCTTCACCGTAACTTCAGATGACTAGCCCATTTGTTGAAGAATTTAGGGCTTCAATACAAATAGAAATTTTCCAAAAAACTTTTCTCAGTTTTGAAATTAATCTAACACTTAGAGAGTTCTCCTATGATTATTATTATCATCATTTTCTTAGCTGTTTAAAAAATATTCCCAGTACCGTGTTAATATTTTAATAGCTCAAGAATTCTTAGCTTTCTAAAAATATGTTAACGAGAGTTCACTTAGTGATTCAGAAGTTATTAATTGGATAAAGAGAAAAAAATGTAGGAAAAATATGAGTACTACATAAATTTATTTTACATTATTTATCTCTGGGCGAGGGGCCTTGGGCGTTGATCTCTTTGCAATCTATTAAGGCTGTGCGCAGGGTTTTTGATCATGATTTTTTTCAAAGTTTCTTGCATTGGGCATTATTAGAGCTTTGAAATGATATCTATTGCTGTGAGGAAAAAATTTTCCTTCAATTATTCTGTGAAATATGGGGGTTTAAAGTTGATTTTTTTCGGTTTTAGGGGGAAATGGATTTCACCTACGAGTGGTTCAAAAATTTTGATAAATTTTCTATAACTAGAAGTCTTACAGTATTGAGGAATAGAATGACATAAGTTAATTTTTATTTCAATCTAACAAATAGTTTTTTTAAAGTAAATTATTGAAAAACTGAAATTTCTACAGATTTAAAATCAATACTTCTTTTAAAAATACAAATTTAATCATCAGAGTAAAAATTATGTCATTTCATTTCTCAAGGTGTCTTTTAGTTAAAGAACATTTATCAAAATTTTAAAATCACTCTTAGGTGAAATCCATTTCCCCTAAAACCAAAAATACTCAACTTTAAACCCATATTTCACAAAATAATTGAGGAAAAAAAATTCCTCACAGCAATAGATATCATTTCAAAGCCCTAATAATATCCAATACAAGAAACTTTGAAAAAAACTATGACAAAAAACCCTCACATAGCCTTCAAGCCTTGTGTTCCACTATATATTATTATTTGCTGGCTTTTTTGAACGATTTCTCTCAGTTGTAATCACTTATATATATTACTAGCAGGTTGCCCGATTCAATTGAATTTGGATTTCTTGATGTTGCTCAACTTATTAACAAAATCAATTTAAAAGGATGATCTTTTTATCCATCTTCCCCTTCTGTTCGTTCTTTCGTCTTTCCTTTCCCTTCTTTTCTTCTTCCTCTTCTTTTTGCCTTCTTCCTTTTCTTATTCTTCACCCGCATAACAATAATGCACCCAGTTCATTTTTGTCACAGTGTGCTAGAGTTTTGTCAAAGGAGAACAACATTGAAACTTTAATTTATATATTATTAGATATTTTGGGACATACAATAATGTGCATCCCTTGTCGACTGATCCAACAGTTCAACTCTTCACAGTCCTCTATAGAATCTTTACACTATACAGTAACTTTTGAATAGATTAAAAAAATAAAATAGAAAATAGATTTTCTATTTTCAAACAAGTATCTAGAGGGGATAGGAAGAATCAGAGGACCTCCAATATTGAAGTCGACCTGCAATCGTACAAGCAATCGGATACTATCATCAGCATTATTTCTATGTCCATGCTCACATTCACTTGCATTCAAAGGAGGCTTTCTCTGCGCTGTCCCTGAGTTTTCAACAATAATCTCCCACTTATCAAGACAACACCTTGTGGGGAATCATCGCTGGATTAGGAAAATCTGCTGCACAGAGCTGCTTCAAATTCTTTTTCCTTCCATCAGTAGGCACATACACGGTGATGTTGGGAGTCCACAGAGTGTGCGCACTGATCACATCTCGCCAAACATCACTTCTATATTCCACGCCGTAGCTCTTATTGAAAACTACACACTAAAAGAGATAAATAACTTCATCTCTGATCATTGCTGGGGTGTCCGACATGTATGAAAACGTACATTGTAAAGGACCAGGGTGGTTGAAGAATTGATTAAGGGAGGGTACGTTTTGGATAACGTCGCTTGAAAATTCGTCTGTATCTCTGCTAACTATCAATCTTAAATTGCTTTTTGCATCATACTGGTGCATTGTGCTGGGATAGAGGTTAAAGGTAACAAATAAATCAGACATCTGTCAAGTCAGCATCGTAAATGCAGCCTCTGTTAACAGAGGGTTTTTGGGTTGCATATAATATTCATAATGTCATGTTGGACCAAGCATCTTATATGCGACCACCACCAGGGGAAGGGGTTTAGGTGACAAATTAAACAGACTATTGTTAAGTCAGCATCTTAAATGCAGCTCATGTTATAAAAATAAAATTATGTTTTATTTGCATCTTAAATGCAGCCTCTGCTGAGAGAGGATTTTTAGGTGGCAAATCATTCATGTCATTGTTGGACATGGCATCTTATATGCTTTCACCAATGGGAGGAGGTTTCAGAGGGGGGGAAATAGTGTTTTGCATCATTTTGATGCATTCTTCTGGGATAGGGGTTGCAGGTGACAAATTATCTGACTATTGTTGAGTCAGCATCTTAAATGCAGCCCATGTTATAAAAAGAAAATTATGTTTTATTTGCATCTTAAATGCAGCCTCTGGTGACAGAGAACTATTAGGTGGCTTATAATTCATAATGTCATTGTTGGACATGGCATCTTATATGCGACCACTACTTTGCGGGGGGGGGGGGGGGGGGGTTTAGGAATGAAATAAGACAGTCAATGTTTGGACTGGAGTGGCTTAAAGATAGTCAATGTTGGACAGCATCTTAATCAAATGCAGCCACTATTGAAAACATTTTTGAGAAAAACTGAGGATGAGGGTCAACAATTCACATTCGTGAACAAAAATCACTTCAAGATTGATACTTCGCAGATACAGACGATTTCCCAAGCTGCAGTTCTCTATTCATCCCCTTTTCAGCCCCAATTCATCAACAACTCTGGAGCTCGACTATATGCTTTTTCATACTCACTTTGTACCCCTCAGCAATGATCAGAGAACAAGTTCTTTATCTTTTTCAGTGCGTAGCTTTCAATGAGAGCTACGGCGTGGAATATAGAAGTGATGTTTGGCGAGATGTGACCAGTGCGCACACTCTGTGGACTCCCAACATCACCGTGTATGTGCCTACTGATGGAAGGAAAAAGAATTTGAAGCAGCTCTGTGCAGCAGATTTTCCTAATCCAGCGATGATTCCCCACAAGGTGTTGTCTTGATAAGTGGGAGATTATTGTTGAAAACTCAGGGACAGCGCAGAGAAAGCCTCCTTCGAATGCAAAGGAAAGTGAGCATGGACATAGAAATAATGCTGATGATAGTATCCGATTGCTTGTATGATTGCAGGTCGACTTCAATATTGGAGGTCCTTTTACTCTTCCTATCCCCTCTAGATACTTGTTTAAAAATAAAAAATCTATTATCAATTTTTTTTTTTGAAGGAAGTGATAGCCGAGTGCCGTAGCAGGTATCTGTTCAATCAGAGATAAGCTACGAAACTCCTTGGCCATCTTTGTAACGGTGACCGATTGAATTGGCCAGCAAAAAAGACTCTGTTCTCTGCTGTAAAATCACTTCCCGGTGGTTCGGAACCCACCTAAAACTTTATGTCCAACTCATCAATCACTGATGAAACAGTTCTACAATATCTCTGAAAGCAGTGTTAAATTCATCAATCACTATCATCCAATTCATCACCCACGCACAGGTCTCAGACCTATGTGGGCTTCATCCTCCGAAAAAAAATATATAAATGAAAGTTTCAATGTTGTTCTCCTTTGAAGAAAAAATAGCGCTCCATGTGACAAAAAATAAACTAGGTGTATAGTGATGAGGAGAAGAAGACGAGATGGAAGAGAAAATGTAGGGTTGAGAAGGAGGAGATAATACAAAGATAAAAGATGAGATTACTTTATTTACGTGAATTTACAAAATTCCATTGACTGATTAAAAAGAATATTATTAACAACACAATAGATTGTATATGAGTCAAAGCTTGGATATTAACAATGAGATTTTATGTGAAGCATTTACGTAATAAGGGCGAAGTCTGAACAAAACCTTGATAACTGCGAACTGAGAGACTCTAATAATCAGTAATAATAGAAGGAGATATTATAGAATAATAGAAGGAAAGGAGACTGAGAAGAGTAAATAGAAGAAGGGGAAAACAGATAATAAAATAGACTATTAAATTGATTTTGTAAATAAGTTGTCACATTTGAAACTAGATTCAATTGAATCGGGCAAACTGCTAGTAATATAATATATATGAGATTTTTGGCTTACAACAGAACGAAATTGTTTTAAAAAAAAAACAAGCAAGAAGAGCTGCATGAAAATAGGAAAATAACCTAAAGTAAATTATGTACGTTACTCACATTCTTCTGAAATGTTAATTCCTCCTTATTCGTTTAATTTCATTAAAGCACTACGTTCTCGCACAACAGAAACTAGAAGCTGATATGTTTCCGTTATAATTTAATTTTGAGTTAAATATCCTCGCGGTCAAGGGAAAGTTTTTAGTTAGGCCAATTTCACAAATACAAGTATTCTTGAATTACTCACACACAAATACATGTACTTACTCACAAATACAAGTACCGCCACTAATAGAAACAGAACACCAATGAGAGTAATATTATTGACAATCATAATGTTTTTCCAACGAGATTGACACTTTCCAAACATTAATTCAAATTCAAAATGATTTATTTCACACACACAATAATACAATACAGTAAAACAATAGTAAAATACAATAAAACACTCAAACATGCGCTTATCTCCTCCAACCATAATTAGATTATAATACACTGGATGAAATAATATTTACATATATGGTTGCAACTTAATAATTATTCAATTACAAAACATAATAAAATTGAAAAATAACAACAGGTGATAAGTATGAAAAAATAAAGTTGGACACCCCTAAGCAGGCCCGAGTGGAGTGTAAGCCTACTTCACAAAATAAATTTTTAATCAGAGAAGTCCCCGCCCTATGTATATTAACAAAATTAACCCGAATAAAAAAAAATATTTCACATACTGTGTTGCAAACTTTACCATATAAAGACAAATAAGAAGAAAAAACGATAAACAAAAATAGAAAGAAAATCATTATTAAAAAAGAAGAGAGAAAAAAGAGTGAAAAGAAAACAGCTATCTTCACTTGGAAACAAGTGAGTACACAAGTTATCCAACAATTTTCAAAAATGATTCGCATTCATTTAAAGTAAAGAGGTGGGATTTCAAACTTCTAAGTAAAGAATTTGAAGGTTTCAAGCAGCTGAGCTTTCGTGAAATTAAGTTAAAAATTTAGGAGCATTAAAAGAAAAATAATGTTAAAAACAGTTGAGCTAGATTGGGGAATTTGAACCAGTAATCGTCTGAAATCGTATCTTATATCACGAGTAAGATTGGTATTTAAGCTTCTTATGAAAAAAAGCTTTAAAACCTTTTAAACATAGAGATTTCTGATTGGAAGTAGGTACTTTAAGTCGAACAAAAAGAGGCCAAGAATGATCAGTTCTAAGCGATCTGGTTATTACACGGATAAAGGACTTTTTAAAAACAATGATAGGATACAGTGTTGGGACATATTATGCACCTCCCCAGCATACAAGTCCATAACTCATACTGGAGATGATAAGCATTTGATAATAATGCATAATTCACGCAACATGTAGAAACTTCTTATTCCTCTACAAAACTCATTTTTTAATTTAGCTACATGACCGCGAACAGCCCAACACATACTGTCTATAAACACTGAATAAGTAGTATCCTATAAATAAATCGACAAGCAGTTCATTAATAACTATGTGTTCTTATCCACATCACAAAATAATACCAATTTTGATAGTTTGCAACAGGAAATGTGTACACTGAGCTCACAATAATTAATTATTCATGATTCAATCAACTTACACGGGTAAAGTTGCCATTTTAATACCGTACTTGAAAACGCATTTACTGTTCAGGAAAATTCATTCGTGGCAAATCAAGGCAACAATTCTAGACAAATAATAAAAACATTTTCAATTCTCTCTACACTGTAGGTACTTGATAAACTTCTATTATTTACCATAAACATTTCATTCAGTTGTCAATATAACTTACCTCTTTATTCAACTTGCCATTCCCCATCAGAGCCTTAGAGCCTAATAATTATTTGGTCATCTTGCAGTCTTCCAATTATTATTTATTAGTAGAAATATTATCACAGATTGCTTGTAAACTGAAACTGAGAAAATATCATAATCAATTTTAATAATCATCACCTAAAAAGTAGAAACCAATATGAATTCCATTAATTCCGAGTGTTACTATATTCAATTTTAATCCGTTCCTCCAAAATAGAGAACTATATAATTTGTATAAGAACTACATAGTGGCATCAATTTTTTTTAACAGTATTTGACTTTGTAACTCAGTATCATGTTAGTATTTTTATTCGTTTCAGTACAGTATTATGTTTTTAAAAGTCATGGGTGGATAAAATGCTACATCAGCAATCAGAGGCCCAATACAAACTCATTTAAATATTAATAGCCTTGTGCAGTAATTACCAATAGTATTAAATTTCTAGTTATGAAACGCCCCCAGAAATGAACAAGTCACATCAAGAATTCGTTAATTTATCACAAAAGTCAGAACAATCAGAATCTTCAGTAGAAACAGTAGAACCTTGATAGAAAAATTAACACTCTTTGTCACGAAAAGTATCACAGAGCCGTTGTTTGGTAACATAATGTTCAAGTCGTCTCCTCAATAATCAAATTATTGTAAGTGACACTCCTGGTTATTTTATTACAATCGTTAAAGATCATTAATAATGTTTAAGACAAATTAGTTTTGAAATTATTTGATAACGGATAATAAACAAATAGATTTTAGTAAGTTAAAATTCAAATCAAATCTTATATACTTTAACGCTTTTAAATCTTGAAATGCTTTAGAAAAATTCAAATCATTATCCTAAACTCTTCCATAGGCAGGCCGCTTAGCGCAGTTGGTTGGGGCGTCGCAACTTCAGCTTACGGTCGTGGGTTCGAATCCCGCTCCACCGTCAAGCATTTATGTGTAATCATTCACCTCATTACCCACGCACAAGTCTCGGACTCATGTGGGCATCAACAGCAATAAAAAAAATTCATACTTATGATGTTCTCATCTCCATTACATAGATAACTCGAAGTAAATCAAACAGCACTTACTAACTTGACACAATGAGTAAGCAAAAAGTACAAATCAAATTAATAAGCATTTTGCATTACATGGAAATAATTTGAAGAAAATCTAAGAATAGGGAAGCAAAAGATATCAGGTGCCCAGACTAATAATAATATTATAATGTCTTTGAGTCCGGTGAATTTAAATCAAATTCTTTATTGTATCAAAAATGACATAGAATATAGCAAAATATTATAATACATTGCTTCTACACATTAAATATTATATCATATTTATTCATCTGGTAAAATAGAATAATTATTCAAGGAAACTTGGTTCCACACGCCGGAAAAAGTTAAAACTTGTGCGCCAACGCAGAGTCTTGTTAACTGAATTTACATAATTTCTTTTTAATCCATTGAATAAAAAAATCGTTCACTGATTCTAGAGGTTATATAGATTAAGATAGAGAAATGAAAATAATAATTTTTTTTAATTCTTACTCATCAGCTCTATAGTTTAAAACATCTAATAAGATGAGATAAAATTATTAATTGAATGAAAAAATGTCCTCAACCAAAAATATAATTCGATTTTTTATTCTCATTATCACTATTCACACATTCCCTGAGTTGAACTGTAACCCTTTCTATGGGCATTAAGTTCAGTGACATTATTTTGTCTTGTTACAGTAGCACCCCTAGGGAGATTTCGAGAGGGCTTGATAATAAACACATGGTTTCTTCAGGGATTTAAAAATGAAAGATTTTCTCACATTCAGCTTTCAAATACAATGTTTCAACTCTCGGATAGTCTCTAAGTAACTGCATGAGATATTTTTCAGTTATTGAATTTTGTAAGACAAACTGTGCTTTTAAGTACCAAAATTTCCTCCCCAAATACAATTAACACTCTGAATTTAATGATTGAAATGGGGTGGAATAAACGCAATTTGAAAATGTTTGACTCATGATACCTCTAAGAATATGCATTTTTAAATTGACAACCCTCAGTTTTTTAAATAGATAATTGTAGTGTTATAATTATTGGCTCTTGGTTCTGTAGTCGGACCCACGCACTATTGAAGATAGTATATAAACAAGAGGACCCTTCTTCATAATAAATTATAAGCTGTGGAAAAATAATAGATCTAACACCCCTTCTCACTTCAAATAAATTTCCAAGAGTATTACTGGGAAAATCAAAAGAATAATAAATAGTATTGAACTTCTGGGAAAACATAAAATTATATTATTGTTATTAATTTTGAGCCTTTTCTTCACTCTGAAGTCAGTGGGTAGAATCATTATAAAGGTACTAATTCGTCAAACTCTTGGAATGATTCTATTTCAATGCGGTCCACTAAAAAAAACATACGTTGGTTTATTAGCAGCAGCTAATTTCTAATTTATTTTCAATGAATGTTTTGAAAATAGAGCCCAAAAGGGAAATTCCGGTACAGTACACGTGAAAGTAGCGTCTCTGGTGGCGCATTTGGTTGGAGCGCTTGTCTGTAATAAGATAGGGCTCTGGCTGGCTTCGTTTCCTGTAGCTTTGGGTTCGAATCTCACTCAGTCATGCATGTTTCTCATCATTCACCCATTCACCCAAGCACAAGTCGCCGGGCTCATGTGGGTATCATCCACAATAAAAAAAAGTTTTTGGCTTAAAACATTTTTAAAATACAAAAAATTACAAATTCCTTTCCCAACAAAAATTGAAATTCGTTAAATTTTGTGTGAAATGTTATCCTTGAACAGCATCCACGTCAGAATCATAAAATAATAATCAGAGATGCTTAAACGATTGCATGCGCTTTTTAAAACCACTCCAGATTTCTAATGAAGTCATTTTGACAGTCCTATCAAAAAATCAAATCAAGTCTTAAATTGCATAGGCTGATTATCAACTAAAATTCCACCAAGTTCTAATACAGGTAGAAATGAACAAATTCAATCATATTCTTAATTATAGTCTTGCACAGTTTTCTGTCTTAATAAAATTGATATTTCAAGATATTTCATTTCAATAAAATTTGAAATCAAGTAATCAAGATAAGATCTTCCTTTTCTCTATCCGATGATTGCATTTACTTATCAAATACATAGAATCTCACCTAATCACTCGAATAAAATAATTTAATTCACAATTTGTGATAAGATAGCTTTTTCATAATATGCGAAAATATTCCCCATTGCCATTTTCAAATTCTAAACACTTGATTAAAAATCAAAGCTTTAAAATCACGTTAAAATTTAAAATCACGTTAAAATTTAAAATTATACTCTTTTAAATTATTGCAATTTTAGATAATCAAATAAATCTATGTTCAAACTACAAGAAAAAAGTTCGAACAATAATCACTATTATTTTGAAATCGAAATCTGAATTGGAGCAAAAATTCAATTTACAAAAACGTCCTTGAAATTAAACTAGCCTATAGTTGTTTGTTATCAGCATTATTACTTCCCCTTTTTGTCTGAAAATATTTCTCTAAATTATTTGATTTTAGTGATATTCAATTTCGTCATTTTCAAATCAAATCAATTTATTGAGCCATAAAAATAATACATGAATCGCCCAAGTCAATAAGTACAAAGTACAATCACTAAAAAATATAATATTAAGTCAAATTTAATGTAGTCTACAACAGATCATACAAAGTGAAAGTATACCGCAATGTAACAACATAAAATCAATTCAGTCAAATGAACGAACAACCAACACTTCGGCCTAACATTATATGAGCACAGCATGTTCAGTTAGTCAACCGAGCAAAGCGTTATTAATTTACTATTGTGCTAAGATGAGAATCAACAAAATGAATAACTTTTCTCTTTTAAATTAAAATTATTATAATCAGTTCATCCCCATAAAATAGAAATTTCCATTTTCAGTTTTTTAATACATCTTCCTGCTTCCAAACAAGCGAATCCTAGTTATGTTCGTATTTTTAATATGAGACATTTTTGATCTTTAAATTGAGGTTATATTTGAATACAATATTATCAGTAAAAACTGCAACTATTCGCAGCAATGCAATGCGAAACTTGAACTATATACACGCCTTAAAAAACTTGGAAACTCCACGAAAACCCAAATAGATACAGCACCGGTAATTGACAATAATAATTCATTTTACATTTTCTGTACTTTATATTGAATCAAATTTACTGGAAAGTCATACATTCTTATCAGTTTTAAAATCACCTTATTCAATTGTGGAGGAAAACCCCAATTCCATTAATATTATTTTTTTTTAATGTACAGTCAGATTATTGATAATTTTCCAATAACTTATAGTAGTGAGGGCTTCATTAAACGCTTTTTATAAAGTAGAGGATTAGCTCACATCAAAGTATAGCAGTCCGCGTACTGAAGCGTTCGCCAAGCGTCACAGGCATCAAGCGTCATGAATAAACATTATGATTGTGATTAGTTGAGCCGTAACAGTTAATGACAGTCATTTATTCATGACGCTTGACGCCCATGACGCTTGGCGAACGCCGTGTGCGTCTGGCTTGTGGTTGAATTAAAACAATAAACATCAATTTTTGAATATGTTGGTCCTAGGTATGAAATTTTAAAGTGGTTGCGCCCCCCCCCCCCCCCCCACCCCAACCACAGCCTGTTGGCTAAGTGAGGTTGTCTTAGAGGTTGACTAGAAACCAATTATTCCGATTCCACTGTTCACCGACCCCATTTGTCATGGCGAAAATGTTTAAACAATTGTTGAAAATACTTTACTGGTGAATTTAACACTTACTTATTCGTGTGATAGCTATTTCGCGTTGTTGAAATTCTTCCTCAGACACAGTTGGAGGTCTACTCAAGAGCAAGAGCTAGACCGTGTCTGAGGAAGCATTACAACAATGCGAAATATCTGTCACACGAATAATTAAGTGTTAAATTCACCAGTGAAATATTTTTAACAATCATCTAAGTTGAATTATAAGTGAAAAAGTAATATGGAACTACAACATTGAAAAGTTTTAGTTTTTTTTTAAAACGATATGTTTAGTCTAGTTTGATAGTCTTGAAAGTATATACTTCCCCAATGTTGTATCCCTTTTGCGATATGGGAGTGAATAAGGGCAATCACTAGGGTTCTCCGCTAGATAAATAGATTACTTTAAATACGGTTGTCCTGCCTGGTAACTTTGGTATTCCAGGAAAGTTCCTTGTTGATTACCAACCCCAGAATATTCACTTTTGTTATAAATATTTTATTCGGTGTACAATGCTAATTAAAAGTGCAAACTGTTTCAAAGGTTTGAACTCGAATTGGATTCACAATTAAAAATTCAAACTGGTTTGAAGGTTTGAAATCGAATGGGATTCACAATTAAAAATTAAAAATGGTTCGAAGGTTTGAAATCGAATTGGATTCACAATTACAAATTAAAAATGGTTTGAAGGTTTGAAATCGAATGGGATTCACAATTAAATATTAAAAATGGTTCGAAGGTTTGAAATCGAATGGTATTCACAATTAAAAATCCAAACTGGTTCAAAGGTTTGAAATCGTATTGGATTTACTTCTCTTCATTCATAGGTATTGTATTGTAGAGTGAAATCTTTACAATGCTTGGATTCACCTCCAGATTATTTATGATAGTTGAACATTGGCTATAATAAATCAATAAAATTGGTTCACCAACTATCGATGTTAATTAAATGAATATTATGTCATCAGCATACTAAGTAATATTTACACCCATTTGGAACTGATTATTGCAAATCATTGGTATACACGACTCAAATGTACTGGATATCACAATACTTATAAAACACGCAACATAATTATCACTCCACATTATTTTGATTTCAATTCCACAGATTCCACAGTCGTAGAATGAATAAATTACATTGATTGTCAGGATATTCCTGGTCAAAGCTCGGCCGGGAAGAACTCTCAATTGATTAATTCCATTACTTTTGAGACCATTGCTTGCTAAAGCTAGCCCCATAAGTTTGCAGTGAGCTCTGAAGTAATAGAATTATTATATTCAATTTCCCACAAATTTTTTAAAGAATTACTTATTCATTTATTGTGGAAAATTACAATGAATGTGAAGGCGCAACTGGCTCAAGTCCAAAACTGCTCTATTCACAAATTTTGAAAATGTTACATTGTACAAAACATTGAGCTCAATTTTA
Organism: Conomelus anceps; assembly: GCA_948455865.1. Classification (NCBI taxonomy): domain Eukaryota; kingdom Metazoa; phylum Arthropoda; class Insecta; order Hemiptera; family Delphacidae; genus Conomelus; species Conomelus anceps. The sequence continues at coordinate 8,437,712 of OX418222.1, forward strand.
ATGCTGAAAATTTTGATTTACCATACTACTCCACTTGAAAAATAATAAAATGATTCATTTTCACTTTTAAGCAATTAATTTGAAAGTTCACTCAAAACTGAAACACTGAAAACCTAAATAATATCAAATTCTGATAGAAAAATTCAAGCCAAAAATACTTTCTCGTTGCTATGGTGAATAACTATATTGAGATTAAAAAAATTTATTATAGTCAATTAAATACAATAAATTGAATGAATGACTATTTTTCATGAACCAGTGCAAAGCAGTACAGAGCTCCCCATTCATTTAGAATAGCAGGTGTAGTTGGGTAATCAATAGAACTACTCATTGTTGCTTACAGAGAATTGAACTTACCCAAATGTGATATTCAAAGAATCATTACATACAACTTTAGACGTCTAATGAGCATTCACTCAATCAATGAATTGACAGAATCCATTGCAAAAATGGGTGCCAAAATTATGACCATAACTTGAATTCTCACTTTTTTATTTGGCGCTATCAGCAAAGCATAGATTATGGTGGATAATGATGAGTTCTAAACAAATGAAAGCTACTCGAATTTCAGCTATCAAAATAATTCATCTCTATTTTCTGTTCCAAGCCATGAAGCCGGGTTTTCCTAGCTCCGCACTTTTAGTGGAGTGCGCTGCGCACCAGTGTTACCAGACAAAAGATAAAGACTTGTGGGGAATTTTGCCGTATGTAACAATTGAACGTGTGTTAATTACTGTACGTAACATTAGAATGTACGATATTTCGAAACAAATCCCCCACATTTCTTTACCTTGCATGTGGCAACACTGGTGCAGAGTGCACTCTGCAAAAGCTACGGAAGTGGGGAAACCCGGCTTTAAATGGAAGAACTATCTGCAATAATTTCCATTAAATTTATGATCAACATTCAATTATCTTTCAGGAATCACCTTTTATGATACATTTTTTTTTAGATGAAGTGTTATCTATTCTAGAATTTTTTCTCAGAATTTTTCCTTAGAGAATCTGAGTGTCAGCTGTGTCTTGATGGATTATTACTACTGTTTCTTATTCAGTTGTACAGCAATTAGTGATACGGTATTGTACAGTTATCCATATGTAGCACGGTTGTCCAGAGTAGGCGATCACTAGAAACAAGAAGAAAAGTACAAGAAATTACCTCAAAATATTAAAAAAATCGAAAAGTATAGTATAGAAATGGTAGTGGCTCCCAAAAAAAAACTATATGTATTCATTCATTTTTCATTCACTCATTTATACTTTCATTTTTCAAAATTTTAATATTATTTAATAGTTAAAGGACCCAAAAAAATGATGTTTCTGATTGTTAATCGTTTTCATTTTCATTGGTGATGGCCCCCAAAAAAATTTTATGTTTCATTCACTCATTTTTTTTAAATTTCAACATTAATCATTTAATAAATTTAATCGTTTTCATTTTCATTGGTGATGGCCCCCAAAAAAAATTATATGTTTCTTTCACTCATTTTTTTTAAATTTCAACATTAATCATGTAATAAATTTAATCGTTCTCATTTTCATTGGTGATGGCCCCCAAAAAAAATTATATGTTTCATTCACTCATTTTTTTTTAAATTTCAACATTAATCATTTAATAAATTTAATCGTTTTCATTTTCATTGGTGATGGCCCCCAAAAAAAATTATATGTTTCTTTCACTCATTTTTTTTAAATTTCAACATTAATCATTTAATAGATTTAATCGTTTTTATTTTCATTGGTGATGGCCCCCAAAAAAAGTTATATGTTTTCATTCATTCATTTTTTTAAATTTCAACATTAATCATTTAATAAATTTAATCGTTTTCATTTTCATTGGTGATGGCCCCCGAAAAAAATTATATGTTTTCATTCACTCATTTTTTTCAAATTTCAACATTAATCATTTAATAAATTTAATCGTTTTCATTTTCATTGGTGATGGCCCCCAAAAAAATTATATGTTTTCATTCACTCATTCATACAATAATTTTTCATTTATTTCAATATTAATTATTCAAGGTTTTCATTTTCATTGGTGGTGCCCCCCCCCCCCCCCAAAAAAAATAACTCATCCATTTTCTATTCATCCATCTATACATTCATTTTTTATTTATTTTAATATTAAATATTTGATCAGATGTTAATTACTGTAATTATAAAAAGAAAAATACTGTGAAAAAAAAAACAATTTTATATTCTCAAATAGCCTACTCTGGATGAAACCGTTGCTCTATCTATCTTTCTAAAAAGAATTTATTTCAGTTGGTTGAGAAGTCTTTGTTGTGAGCTTAGTTGGATTGAGTTTGATGCATCGCCGTCAAGTGGGAGGGGGCGTACTACATGAGAAAATAAAAGGAGAGAAAAAAGGTATGGCAGTTGAAAAAATATGGAAAGTATTTAAATAGACAAACAAAATCCTTATGTACTGCACCAAAGGATCAAACATAATTTGCTGAAAATTATTCTGTCCATAATTCAAATTTCAGTATACATGTTTCATCATATGTATTCATCTAAATCATTCTCATTCTCATCGGTGGTGGCCCCCAAAAAAATTATATGTTTTTCATTTTCATTGGTGATGGCCCCCAAAAAAATTATATGTTTTCATTCACTCATTTTTTTAAAATTTCAACATTAATCATTTAATTAATTTAATCGTTTTCATTTTCATTGGTGATGGCCCCCAAAAAAAATTATATGTTTTCATTCACTCATTTTTTTAAATTTCAACATTAATCATTTAATTAATTTAATCGTTCTCATTTTCATTGGTGATGGCCCCCCAAAAAAATTATATGTTTCATTCACTCATTTTTTTTAAATTTCAACATTAATCATTTAATTAATTTAATCGTTTTCATTTTCATTGGTGATGGCCCCCAAAAAAAAATTATATGTTTTCATTCACTCATTTTTTTTTAATTTCAACATTAATCATGTAATAAATTTAATCGTTTTCATTTTCATTGGTGATGGCCCCCAAAAAAAATTATATGTTTCATTCACTCATTTTTTTTAAATTTCAACATTAATCATTTAATAAATTTAATCGTTTTCATTTTCATTGGTGATGGCCCCAAAAAAAATTATATGTTCCATTCACTCCTTTATACAATCATTTTTTTTTTAATTTTTAATTTTAATATTACACTTTAAATTAACACTTGCACTTCATCAACACAAATTGATGAAGTGCAAGTGTTAATTTAAAGTGTTGCCAGCATTATTCTAGAGATAGAACCCGGTACAATAATTTGCAGAAAGGATACACTGTGAAACATTTATCAATCCAGTACAATGTAGGTGATAATACAGTTTTTGTAGATTAATGCATTTTGAAGTCATGTAACTACAGTACTGTAATTTCTTCAATTCACAAGCATGATTATTGATTGAGTTACAGTAGTCTGCCTTATAATTGTTAACAGTGCACTCACTGTAACACTGTACAGTACAGGTATTAGTTTTTAAAGTACAGTTCAGTACAGCAGGCGATTTTCGGCTTTTTTTTGCTTAACCGCGATTTTGCTTTATCTGTGATCACACTCCCCATCATTATCGCGATGAATCGAGAGTTTACTGTATGATAACATAGTAATATCTGGCTTGAAAAACTATATTTTAATCATGTTCTCCAGGTAACATAAGTGTATTCGTAGTTGATTCAAACAAAAATCAATATTCTACTGAAAGTGGATGCAGTAATTCGAAATTTATTTTATAATGACACTTTTGAATAAAATTTTGATGTAATATCTATTGTAATTGAACATATTGTGGTAACTGATACACCACTTACTGTTTTGATGTGTGAAATACCCACCGATGTTCAACAAATTAATCGTTGAGTTTACAGGTATATATTTCCCTAAATAAGCTATGTGAGTGGACCATCTCTTGAAGTCATATATTCATATAGTGTACTTATAAAACTATTGAAAATATCTGAATAAATGTGTAAGGTTCAGTGGATACATGAAGGCATAATTCTAAAAAAAAACCTATAGTTTATTAAGTGGATCTTGTTTACTCATTTTAAAATGTTAAGAAAATAGTAATTATGTATAAATGAGATATGTGTTTTTGTAAAAATGCTATTTCAGTCACCAATCATTCGAAATTTTGTAATTATGTATTAATCTGTGATATGCTACAGCTTTGTGATAATGATTACTTTGGCTAAAAATTATTCTAAAAAAATGTTAGACTGAGTAGATTACTAACATTATTGTAAAGTTATAACCATTCCTGGATTTCTTGTTCCATGACGAACTGCGATGTTAATATTAACTTTTCATAAGAAATTTAACGACTTGCAGTCAAATATTCATTAAGAATAAGTATAACTTACTTAATCTGTAGGCCGAGCGCTTTCGAATCTTCCAAAGATGGAAGATGGATCTCAAAGATTCGAAAGCGCTCGGCCTACAGATTAAGTAAGTTATACTTATTCTTAATGAATATTTGACTGCAAGTCGTTAAATTTCACATGAAAAGTTAATTATAACCATTATTATTTCTGTGTCTACCAATAACTAAATAATGAATTTGTGTTTTTAATATTAAATTATCTAATCAATATACTGCTTTCTAGGTTTATAATAATTGCTGTAAGAAATAAGAGAGAACGAGTAATGCAATTTATTTTCACTAGGGAGAATGTTGGAATGTGTTCTAGTGATTTCTAATGTGAGTATTATGGCTTGGTACAAAGATTAATGGAAGTACATGCAGTCGTTCGAAATTATATTTTTTATATCTACATTTATTTATTCACTAAATTATACAAAATGCAAATTATATAATATACTACCCAAAACGGTTTACATATGAAAACATAGTACATAAACAGTTCAAGCCTTTTAAAAACAGAAAAGTGATTACATAATCTTAATTTTAAAAAAATTCTCACTAAATTCCATAGGCCTACAGGTATTTTGGTTGATATCACACAATTCAAGCATATTCTAAATGCAATTTAAGTAATCTAGTTTTGTTCTTGTCATTTTCTTTCGTATTTAGTAGATTCACTGAGTGTAAAAGTTTCATCAGCTCACTATGATTGTAGAGATGGTGTACCAGTGGCGTAACGTTTTCCAATTGGGCCCCCCACAACTGATATAATTATGTATGAACATATTTTTCTCTATTAAATTTTAAAATTCAATCATGCTTCAAGGGGGGTCTAGTCTAATGATTTTGGCTCTAGCCTACAGGCTTCTGAAAGACAGAAATAGTTGAGAGTTGATTTTATTATGAATAATCAACTTCATAGAAATATTGAAATTGATGTCTTCCATAGGATCCACATTCACAGCCTCCTGGTTAGCACCATCACTCCTTGTCCCAGAAATGGTGTTCTCAGAATTCGCCTAGTTCGCGCACACGGACACAGGTTCAAATTCAAAAAGGGACTTAATATAAATTACGGAGAATTTACTAAGTCAGGAATTTTTCAAGTAGCCATTTTCTAGTATGAAAATTATAATCTCAATATTTTACACCTTGTAGTCTGAATGAGTTTAATGTTTAATGAAAAACTTTAAGTTTTGGTTTTGGCTTGAAAACTTTTTGAAAAGTTTTTGGATCTCATTTTCGATGCTGAGTGAAGCGACGCTACAGAGTCTGTCTTGAGTCATTGTACTTCTCAGGTAGCTTTTGATTATTTTTAATTTTGAAATACTTCGCTCTGCACTTGCGAAAGTTTTTGAGTCAAAAAAGTATCATAGCTGTGCATGAATCTGGGAAGCTGGATGCTATTGTCGATTAATAGAAGCTTTGCCAACTGTCCAATTGACATTAATCGGACTATTTCTGACTTTAATGCCCTTCTGAAAGATTTAATTTGGAAATTAATATCAATGCTGAGATCTTCTTTATACTCTTTCACTAGTGTATTAACTTTTTTAAACTTGATCATCGTCTGCTTGTGTTAGAAACTTTGGGGAAAGCACTTTGAAAAGACTACTTATTTAATGCATAGCATCAAACCTGGTTTTAAATGAGCAATAACTGTATCCAGCGTTGCATAGAATACTGAAATTTTAAAATATTCTCACCATCGACCAGTTTTTCATCCTTGCTAAGATCTTCGAAGTGTCTCTTCACTTTCCTGACTCTTTTATCATTGAATACTTTGTTAACTCCCCAATTCTTTGCAAGATCCACTGCTGCATTCTTGATCTCTTCAAAGTTGGCTCTTGCAACAGTAAGTTTTTTTTTATCTTACAAACTGGACAATGACCTGCCAATATTTAGCCTATTCTTCCTTTCTTTCTTCCTTCAGTGTTTCAGTTTTAATTATTTTGAAAAAATATATACCGTAATATATAATATTTCAGTCCAGGCATGGGCAATTTCTCGAAAAAATATATTTTTATTCCAGGCCCTCATGTAGCTGGATTCTAAGTCTATTGCTGAGAAATGAGTTGCACATTCTATCTTTCCAAATAAGTCTTCAATTTCTGGTGAGGGATATTTTTCATCTAATTAAATTTCCTGTAGTCCAGAACCATGCATATCTTTCATTGGCCTGAGGTATGAAATGAAAAATGAAATGAAAATATGCTTTATTAGGCGGAGTTGGGACTTAAAGAGTCCCCTCTACCACTCAACCTTGAGTATCTGGTTTTTTTGGCACTACCCAGGTTAAAGAGTTGTAAGAATTGGAATTTTAAATAATTTTGTTCTTCAATAATTCTTCTATTTCTATTTGAATATCTTCCCCAAATGCTAAAGGATATCTATAGTTCTTAGTATATACTGGAGTGTCAATTTTGTGACTATTCTATGCTTCAACAGGTTAGTACTTTTTTAGAAATCAAGGCTTTTATTAGCTAAACAGAACTGTAGCAGCGTAAGCAGTGATGAGCAATATTGAACTGAATGTTTATTTATTTATTGTATTGCTATGAGCTGGTTGCTAAGGGCTTGTTAGTATGCACACATTGGATATCACCACATTCTTCCCCGCTGAATAAAGTATTTGAATGAGGTAGTGGTACAAGATGCTGCAGACTCACTGTCGACTCCTGTCCAACTTTGTGTCGTATGAAAGCATAGCTCGGGTTTGCTTGGACCTCTTTGACTAATGGATCACTCTTCCTTCTCCTTGCTGTTCTCTTCAGCCACACTGGACCCGGATTTGTGAGCCAAGTAGGCAATGATATCCCGTTGTCAGATCTGCAAGGATGTATAAACATGCATTCATGTGGCGTTGCATTTGTTGAAGTGCTCAAGAGTGAGCGGATGGAATGGAGTGCATTGGGGAGGACTGTTTACCACTGGTCTGATTGTAGATTAAGTGATTGCAGCGCTATAGTTACCAACTTCCATACATGATTCCTACATATCGTTCCGCCTGGCCATTCCCTGCTGGATTGTAGGGGGTAGTCCTGCTTGTAGCAATTCCTTTGGAGACAAGGAAAGCCTGTAGTTCCGCTGATAGAAAAGATGTACCCTGGTCGGAATGGATGTAAGAAGGGAATCCAAAGATGATGAATAGATGTTCCAAGCACTTGATTACAGTTTTAGCTGTCATATAAGAACATGAATAAGCCCAAGGAAATCGAGAATATTTGTCAATGATAATTAAAATGTATTTATTTCGTGTCAATGAGGATAAAGGGCCTTTAAAATCTATGCTCAATCTCTCCATGGGTCTTGTAGCTTTAATTACGTGTCCTGAAGAACAATAAAAACGTGGCTTCAATTCAGAGCAGATTGTACACTTTGAACAGACAGTATAGACATCATCTACTGAGAAAGGTAGGTTTTTTTGTTTCAACCCAATGGTATAGTCTACAGCTGGGTGACAAAGTTGGTTGTTGTAAGTTTCCAGTTTTCTAATATCTGGATTGTTACAGCCAACAGCTGAGCAAATTCACGATAAAGCATCAGCAGGAATGTTATCCTTTCCAGGTATGTAAATAATATCGAATTTAAACAGGATAGTTCAAGTCACAAACGCAAAATCTTTTCATTTTTTATTTTACTTGATGCTTTGGAACTGAACATGGAAGAAATAGATTTTTGATCAGTTATAAGAGTAAAATAGCGGCCTGTCAGGTAGTGCCGCCATTTTCGTATTGATTCAATGATTGCTTGGGCTTCTTTTTCAATAGAAGAATATTTGAGTTCACTATGATTGAGGGTTTGTGAAAAAAATGCAACAGGCTGTCCATGTTGTGACAGTACCTCTGATAGCATTATTTGATGCATCTGTCTCAATAGTAAATGGACTTTCTTCATCCACATGTAATAGAACCGAAGAAGCAATCTCTTTTTTTAAGGATTGAAAAGCAATTTCAGCATCTGGACTTAGAGGGAACAAGGATGTATGAACAAGTGGATGAATTAACCTATGGAGGTTAACATCATGTTCTTCTTGGTTCCACCCACAAATTGTAACATCATCTAAGTAAGCAAATGTATCTGTTAGTTTTTCTGTTTGAATGATGGAATTTATCATTCATTGGAAAGCAGCGACACCCTTAGTGACTCCAAAAGGGATTCTTGTGAACTGGTATAATTTCCTATCAGCTTCAAAAGCTGTAAAACGTTTTTCAGATTCAAGGATGGGCACTTGGTGATGAGCACTTTTCCAATCAATACTGCTAAAAAAGTTGTATACCGATTTATTGTTTGTGAATAGTCAATTACTAGGCGTTGTTTTTGATTTTCAGCTTTTATAACAAAAGCCTGTGCATGCCAAGGAGAATTGCTTGGTTCTATTATTCCATCAGATAAGAGTTTCTGTTCATTTTGTACAAACATTTTATCAGTCTGAGAAATTTGTCTGGATTTTTTTGCTATTTGAGAACAATTTGGTGTAAGATTATGAAAGAGAGAGCAAGGCTCTACTTTGGCTGGAAGGAGAGCACATATCTGAAGTGCTGGCCTGTCTCCCCCAAAAGCAATGTTTACTGTTGTGTTTTTAAAAAATATCTATGCCCAGGATTATATCAGTACATAGTTCTTTCATAACAAGCAATGTCACATCCTTATAAGTTTCTTCATTCAGCTGAATTGTAGTTACTATGCAGGTTGTAATATCAGTACTGTGTAGTTTCGAAGCTAGGCCAACAGTAACTGTCTTTGCTGGAATTAAAGGCATGCCAGAGCAAATAGCAAAAAACTTGTCAATAAAGCTTACTGTACTTCCAGTGTCTAGTAATGCATTAGCATCATTACCATTGATAAGGATTGAGATAATAGTTTTATTTTGAGAGTTTGATACAGATGCTATAGTTGATACAAAGTTGAGTTGGTTATGTGATTCAGGTGTAGAAATAAAATAGGATACAGCAGTAATTTTCTTATTATTAGATTGACTTGATTGACATAGTTTGGCAAAATGACCTGTTTTCCCACATTTATTGCAATTAATTAATCTGGCTGGACAATCAGCACGATTATGTGGCTCAGAATTTCCACAGAAGTAACACAACCACTGTGGTGTAATAGCTGCTACTGAGTCGGATTTAATTTTTACTGATTCAAAGTTCATTTCAGTTTCATCAACTACTTTACCTGTAACAAGCGCATTAACATCCAAAATATTATGTTCGTGAGATTCATTGAAGATTTTGGCTGCTTCCATTAAACATGATTGATCTAAATTAAAGCTTCTGTCAATGATAGTGATCGTTTCTCTAATAATCATTGCCAAATCTCTGAAGAATGGAGTCCTGATATCAATGCATCTCTGGTATGGTAATTTCTATTTTCCTCTGCAGTTACACCCCGAGAATTACAGTCTAAGCTTAGTGTTTTGAGATCTAAGAAGAATTGATTGATTTGATAGATTCTCCTTTTTGTTGTTTTCTAGTGGCAAGGCGATAACGGCAATGAAGCTCATTTTTTGTTTTAACAAATGAATCCTCTACTGAATTAATTGCTGCAGCAAAAGTAGTGCATTCTGTTATTATATTGAAAAGAGCTGGAGATTTAAAATTGAATAATACCTTTTGATTCTTGTCTTCACTTATCTTGGACAATTCCAGGAAGTTTTCGAAAGTGATTTTCCAGTGTTTCCATTCTAATTCTGCTGCCGGAGAATTCGGGTCAGAGTCAAGTCTAGTTGGACAAAATCCATTTCCATTTCCATTGCCATATAAATTCTCCTTGTCTTCTTCAGGCGGTTTTTGTCTATGCCTTGACATAGTGAGATTACTGTTTAGCTTATAAAATTGTAGTGGAAGAATGATTACACCTTTTTAGAAATCAAGGCTTTTATTAGCTAAACAGAACTGTAGTAGCGTGCACAGTGACAAGCAATATCAAACTGAATGTTTATTTATTTATTGCGTTGCTATGGGCTCGTTAGTATGCACACGTTGGATATCACCACATTCTTCCCCGCTGAATAAAGTATTTGAATGAGGTAGTGGTGCAAGATGCCACAGACTCACTGTCGGATGTATCAATTTCTTGTTTTATAAGTTCTGGAAATTCTTTCAATAAATTTATGATATTCAACCTTTCTTCTTCATTCAAATGATCAGTGCGTATAAGGCTTGGAATTCCATCTAACGTTTATTGACATTTTTACAATCACTAATGGTATCTAAAGGTTTTATTTCCATAGGTTCAGGACTAATGGCCAAGAGTTCCTTGGAGATAACTAAGCATAAACATTCGTATTTTACAATAGCTACCAATAGCTACTTCAATTGTATATTAATTTTTATTTATTGATTTCATTAATTCTTCCTTCAAATTTGAAGATGACTTCACCGGGACCGAGATCATGTTGAAGCCTGATTGAAGTGTAATGCTCTTGTTATCTAAGGAGAATAGCAATTCCTTTACTCCATCCTCGTATTTTAAAACGTTTTCACTAGTCTACATTTGCTTTTATTGCACTTAATTTTTCATGGCCACGAAGTATGTCATATTTTGGTGAGAATTCGAATAGATACATTTTTATTGTGTATGGTTTCGAAAATATGCCCTCTGAATTGAAAAAATATATATTCTTGTCTTTTGCTTTCTCCATTCGAAGTTCTGACAATAAAATCTTCTTTGTGCCCAGTAACATCTGAAGAGACTAGAGACAGATTTATGTAGTTTTTGATTGAGCTTGTGCCTACTAGCCATTTGCGATTTTTCTTATCACAAAAGTAAGGGAGAGATTTGTTGAGAATTTTTAAATCAAATTGTTTGGGGGTTCCTCCACATAGCTGGGGCCTGACTCTCAAAAATTATCTGTCAGCTTGTTGATTGAGTCAGAGAGTTGATTTGAGACTGCATATTATGTATTTGCTCTTGGGTAGAATCATTTTGTGGTGTTTCTTCCAGATAATTAACTTCAAGGGTGATCTGTAGTTTCTCGTTTTCTGTACAGGGTCTGTCCTTTGTGTGCGCATTGAAACAATGCTGGTTTTGGTATTATTTTGCAGTTGAAAGTTTTGTTGTGGAAATTTTTGTTGCAAAAAGTTCTGTTGTAGAAAATTCTGTTACAGAAAGCTTTTTTGAAAGTTTTGACGAAAATTTTGATGTTGAAATTTTGGTTGTTGAAAATTTGTTTGATATAGAAAATATTAAATATTAAATATTGATATATATTTGTTTGATTTTGTTTAAATCTAGGTTGTGAAAATTGTTGTCTACCAAGAAAATTTCTTAGGAAATTCTGGAAAGGTTTTCCTTTAGCCCATCGTTTTTTATTATTTCGTTTGAAATTTGGAATTCTAAAAGAATTGGTTGCTTGTGCAAATCTATTATCATGTCTGTTCATTGTTTCAATAGAGATGTTGAAGCGCAATTTTTGTAACACCATATAATACTTCATTCATTAATTAATTTACTTCTAGCATCATATAAACTTTGTACTTGCAATACTTGTAAATGAGATCCTAGAGTTGGGTGTACACCATTAACAAACGTATTAATTAACAACTATTGGTTTGGGTTAAATTTTCTAATACACTTCCTGATACACCATTCAACTTATATCTTGTTAATACGGTACATGTGTGCGTTTTTCATCTAATCTATTCAAAAATTCAATTGGATGTTCTCCATGGTATGATGTCATTACAGCTAATTCTGTTATCAATTCTGGTACAGATCTATTATCAGCAAAATTTTGTTTCAAAGCATTAACTAATTCGGCAACATTAGAGCAAGAATTGTTGTAGGCTACTGCTTCAGCTGGTCCATCAAGGTGGTTCATTGCCGCCTTGAAAAGAATCCAATGATTTCCATCTCTTTCTACTATATTTTCAGCACAGTATGCTCCAAATAAATCTTCACAGGTGGAGATAAATTTTGGTAGTATGTATGAAGTTCCATCATAACGAGGGCTGTACTTCAAAAGTTCATGAGGAAGAGGCCTATTCATCTCTGCCATTGTGGAATTTAAAATAGTTGTTGTTTCCAACCTTGATGGCTGGATGACGGAATAACTCGCGCCTGGGGTGGCGAGGTGATGATGAGCTTCTGGGTCTTCTTCGTTGTCTGTTGAACGGCCGGTTGACGTTGTATTTGTCTGCCAGGATGACCACTCAGCTGCGTCCGTTTCTGGTTGTTGATGTGGATGAGGAGTTAACACTCGCATTTTCACTGCTCAAGACTATTGGTCGTGAAATAGTAATTTGAAAGAACTTGAATGAAAACGTACACAGTTCCTGTTCGCGGCCGCCAATTAAGATAACAGAACATGCCAATGTGTTTTCAGAAAATGTTTTTATTTAGAACCAAGTCGGTCTTCCGACCAGCATACCTTATTAATAATGACAACTGAATTAATTTAACAAGATGTTTTATACTCTAAGGAATGCTTACTACACTATTGTACTAGTCTATTGTTTTATATCCATATAACTATTGGCATAAATCCACATTTTTTAATATCCAAAAATAATTTATTTACAATAAATTATTTGAAGAGTTTAGATCAACTACTTACAAAATTAAATAGTTCTCTTCTGACTTAATTAAATGACTTGTAATTACACAAATTGTAATTGATACACAATATATTTAATAGATGTATGAGATACCTGTCAACTCCCATGTTTAACTGTTAACTCCCATCCATAAACTAAGTGATAGAACCATGTTTCTGTGTGATACTATACACTGTATATCGTTCAAAACGTCCGAAAATGCATCTAAAAAAATGAATAAGGTTCAGTAGTTACATGAGGGCATAATTCAAAATGAAAATAAATTATCTCGTTTAAATAACGAAAATGATATTGCTCTCAAATGTTGAGAGGTATAAATAATAACTATGGACTGTACTATAAGTGATGAGTTATACTTCTTGTACGACTGCCCTTTTAACAACCAATCATTGTAAATATTTATTTGTTATTTTTCACAGCTTTAAATATTGATCACTTTGCTACTAGAAAATATACAATTTATTGTTATCTATTATTGTTTTTATTATCTATGAGAAAATACTGAAATGTATCACAATGGCTCAATTATTGAAGAATTATCATCAAATATTGTAACATGCAATAAAATGTTTAGTTTTGGTTTTTGTTAAGTTTCTTGTAGAAAACGTTTCAATCTTGGACTGAGTTACGATTTCCTGCAGAAAGCTATAATGCTGTAGGCGACCATTGACTCAGCCCAAGGTGTAGTGTTTTTTGTATAGTGTTGTAAACCGTTTATTTCTCTTGAATATATTTTGCAACATTTAACCCCATCATCCCCATTCAACCTTTTATAAAGGTAGGTGCAACAATTAATTCAGGATTAAATTTTACATTCAAACATTAAAAGTACTTTTGAAGTGAATGAGACACTTACTATGTTTGTGTGATGGTCATTCCGCATTGGTGTAATGCTTCATTAGAGACAGCTGGCCTCCAGGTTTGAAAGCCGAGGCAGCCATCTGAGTTTACATTCAACTGAGGAAATGGCCATCAAACAAGCATATAAAGTGTTCACATTCACTTAAGTTTTGAATTCAAACGTGTCAGAATACATGGAACTACAAAATCACTTTTAAATACAGTTCATTATAATTATCACATGAAAAGGCCATCATTATTGATTAAAATTGATATTTAAAATGAAATGATGTATTTAATTCCGTATAGCCCTGTCCGTATTTAATTCGTGGTTCCTGTAGTCTATCTATTACTGAGGTTTAATAATAATTATCAAATTCCTGGATTTCTTTTTTTTATATAAACAGAAAGACAGGTGTAGTTTGAGAAGTTCCAAATTGTGTATGTCTTTCTGTTTATATAAAAAAAGAAATCCAGGAATTTGATAATTATTATTAAACCACACAGAAATATGGACACAGTTTCTTCCTTGAGTTAGCAGAAACAACAAGCACTTGGGTACAACAAAAACTTAACAAAATTAAACAAAGACACGACAATAAAATATATAACCTAACACCTCCAAAAACGACAATTCAATCAGCTCACATTTTTTACAGTAAAACTGTTAACCTAACAAACGTAGATTTTACAGAAACCGAACTTAACTTATTGAACAAAGGTCTTAAACATAACCCGAACTACAAAAACAACAAATCCACATCAAAAAACATTGTCATTGAAACAGAAAGAAGCATCCAATGCACAGACCCACAAATACATGACGAACTTAGACTAGAAACCTACAACATAATGAAAACAAACAGCTCACAACCACACCCACCCATAAATTCAGATAACCACACCATAAAAGATTGAGACACAAAGCTCTAACTGACAATCTCACCTATATCAAAGCAGACAAAGGCAACACTACAGTTATCATAAACAATGAAGAGCTCAACAAAAAAACACTTGACTATATAAACAAAAACAAAATTAAACAACTACACACCGATCCCACAAATGTTTACCAAACAAAAATCAAACAAATAATCAACAAGACAAATCATGTGATTCACAAAAAAAAAGACTGAAACAAATACACCCTTCTGCACCATCACTTCAAACACTCCCCAAAATTCTAACCCAACATACCTATTAGACCAATTGTAAACTACCAAGAAGCAACTGCCTATAAACTAGCAAAACACATAGATCAAACACTGAGAAAACTAATTGATATCAACAACAACTCATACATAAAAAACAGTAGCAATCTTATCACAAAAATAAAAGACACACAAATTCCTCACAACTCCACTCTTGCATCTTTCGATATAACAAATCTATATACACCAACATACCTGTCAATGAAACAATAGAAATAATAAAGAACATCCTTATTCACAACAACACAGCTACAGAACATATAATAGACATCCTAAAAATCATCACTCAACAAAATTACTTTACCTTCAACAACAAATTTTACTCACAACCTGATGGACTGCCAATGGCCTCACCAATTTCAAGCGTATTTGCTGAAATCTATCTCCAACACTGCGAAAACACTCATATACTCTTTAATAACAAATTTTCACAGAACATAATATACTGGCACAGATATGTAGATGATGTTCTATTGCTATACAGAGGAAACAAAAGACAATGTGAACAACTCCAATCATACATAAACAAAATACATAAGAACATTCAATACACAGCTGAATATGAGCAAAACAATTCAATCAACTTCCTAGACCTCTCAATTACAAAGAACACAAACCAGCAACACAGCTTCAACATCTACAGAAAACCAACAATGACAGATACCCTAATACACAGCACCTCCAATCATCCAACACAACACAAACACTCAGCATTCAGGTCAATGCTACACAGACTCAACAACACACCGCTATCCACCGACAATTACAACACTGAACTAAATACAATAAAATACCTAGCACAAGAAAACAGCCACAAACATGACCTAATTGACAAACTCAATCATAAAATAAAAAAGAAAACACCAACACCACAGACAAAAAATACATCACAATGACATACATTAATACACAATCAAACAGACTATGAGACATCTCATTCAGAACAAAAAACAAAACAAAAAATGCACTTACACTCAAAACGACACTGAACACAAACAAATACGATCTCCCAGGGCTCTACAAACTGAACTGCTCTGATTGTAACAAATTCTACATAGAACAAACAGGCCGCACATTCAAGCAACGTTACAAGGAACATTTTCAAGCCTTAACATCAAAAGCTGAATCGAATTTCGCCGACCATATCATTCAAACTGGACACACTTTTACTGACATCACTACCAACCTACACATTCTACATATAAAATCTAAAGGACACGAACTCAACACCTTGGAACAATTTGAAATATACAAACACACCACACACAACAAACAAAACATCCTCAACGAACAACTAAATTTTAAATCACAAACTTTTTGATCACATTTTACAAAAACCACAATTCTTCTAACCATAAAACTGACATCGATGATCAAGAAGGACGCCTCTGAAAACGGATCTCAAAGATTCGAAAGCGCTCGGCCTACAGAGTAAGTAAATTATACTTATTCTTAATGAATATTTGACTGCAAGTCGTTAGATTCACATAAAAAGTTAATAATTATCAGATCCAATTCAAGACATTTCTATCATTTTCCCCATTTCAATACATTCAGCCAAGCAGTTACTTTCATTCCAGACTGAAAATATATGAAGAAAATTTGAAAATATAATATAGACTAAGCCCTTCATTATTTGAATCTAGATGCTTTTCATTTCTGATATTGAGCTTCAACAAATCTATTTCTTGCGACTTTTGCTGTTATTATAATAATAATTATAAATAATAATAATTATAGTAATAATAATAGTACCTAATTATTATTATTCATTTTCTGATGTATCTGAATGTGTTTAAAATTGAAAAATAATTTTTTGTATTTTTTCATTAAATTTCTGGTCTATTGCACATTTGTATTTGTCCTATATCAAAACTGACACTGTATTTCTATTAAATATATAATTTTCACTAACTTATACTGGAGGGATGCATTTCACTTCTAAATAGAAGCTTTATCAGCCTTCTATTTAGAGATGAAATGCAGTATCTCCAGTATAAGTGAGTGAAAGTCATATATTAAATAGAAATACAGTGTCAGATTTGATATTAGATTGTTCATGAACATACATCCTTTCACGACTAAACAAAATATTTAAATTGATTAAATATCGTTTGGTTCAGCCATAAAAATACATTTTTATTTGCAACTGGGAATGAAATTTAAAAAATCTAGTTCCTGTCCACATTCAATTTCTGTTTCACTCCAACTGTACATTGGGCTCAACCAACATCCAAGTAATGCTTTACCATTATTCTCATTTCAATATATTAGCTTTTCAGTCATGCAAACTTTTTGATATACTATTATATGTATATAGTACCATAGCCGATTCGATTGTAGGTGACTCTTCAGACCTCAGTTTTGTTGAAGTCCAAAGAGCGCACTACACAAACGAGGAGTGAGGTAGTTTGTGATTGCTTTCCTCACTGAGCTAACAAAAAACAAATTCTGAAGCTCTATGCTTGACAGTATGCTTGACTCCCACCTTTAAACAGGGTCTGGCTACACAGGTGAGTGTGTACACTATGTAGCACACCTCTGAGCTACTTTCTGCGTCCAAGCATATACTATTAGGAGTATTAAATTATTAGTTACTCGTTTTAAGGCTCCATCAACCAGCTTCAGCACTCACAAATCCTGTCTTGATAAAATCATCGATGAGCTAATATCCAGAAGATGCTGTAATGGATCTGTCTCACCATACTCTAGTACCTATTACAGTTATACATCAGATGGTAGATCCCTTGGAAATTCAAATCAATCAAATTTTCTTTGCAGTGGCGAGGTGATATTGTGGAAGATATCCACAATGAATAATAAGACCAAGTTGTCAAATGTGGTTGTGACAACTTCGTCTTATTATTCATTAAAATCAATGTTTACAATAATAAGACTGCTATAATTGGACTGTTTCACTAGTACATTGTCTTGCTCCAAAACTCATCTTCAATTCAAAATCATCAATTGCTACTTCAGTAATCAGAAGACATTGTCAAGCCTCTGTCCCAACTCTTTCTCATCGTTAGTAGTAAGGTGTAATAAGGTATAGTAAGGTATAAGATATTACTATGATATATTAAATGATACCAGATTGCAGTTATGTATCACTCCACCGAAACAATCGAATGGAAAATATCTATATTTTTATCAAAATAATCTACATTTGTACCAGAACCTAAATTTCATTTCATATCGACTACCGATTCTATCTTTCGATTGTTTTGGTGGAATGGTATGGAAGATGCCAGTGGCGGATCACCACCCTCAACGCACGAATTGGCAACACTACACGTGCCGTGTTGTCTAGTCTGCAAGTCTGATGCTAGCAATCAGTTGGTTTGTCACTGTAGTCAAATGCTTTTTTGCAACATGGAGATTTTTTCAAGCCGCCTAATTTGATGGTGTGAAGTAAGTACGGTATTGTAAGAATGTGAGCCCAACTAGAACTAGTGAGCCCAACGGGCTGGAGAACTCGCTTGCAAACAACTAATTTTGGAAAGGGAAACTCATTTGGCAAGCTTATCGTAGGGGAAGGCAGTAACGAAAAATGGCTGTTTTGAAGATAATGATTTAGATAAAATTCTCAAGACAACTATCACTTGAAGTTCAAGTGTTAATCGTTGCTCTGACATAGCTTGGTTACTTTTATCTGGCGCTTGAGACCAGAGAGAGGAATATTGTTTATGAATCTGTGCACGCACCTGTCTGTCTCATTTTGTTGACACGTTTTACCTGACCATGAGCCGTTGCTATGGTGAAGGCATCATTTTCCAAGCGCCAGTCGCCAGATGAAAGCATTGATCAGGGATAGTAAGGTTGATGGTTCGTCTATGGTAGTATATTACGTTACTAGGCTGGAAAGAAACGTTTTGCCGGTTGAGCATTTATAATAGGTTCGCACTAGGCGACAGTCGAGTGCAGAAACGTGAATATGCGAGAACCGGCAAAGGTTTACAGCTGTGTAATGTACATTTTTTGTTACAATTGATAGAAGGCATATCATGGCCGACTCTAGTGAACTAGTCGGCCATGGGCAGAAATGTACTATAGTCTGTTCAACGAGCCTAAGCTAACAAACTTTGCATGCGTGTGAGTGAGGAATTCCGAGAATTGTACTGGCATCAGTCGGTCGGCCTATTCACATTCATTGCCACTCAGCCTACTTCATCCTTAAGGGTGTTTGAACAAAAAATAGGCTATCTGTGAATCAGGCTTCGTTGAGTCTCGGCTTGCATGCACGCACATGTTTGTTTACTCCACTCCATAGGCAACGAAACGTTGGGCGCCAATTTGTAAAGCTGTGTTTACAATTATTTGAGGTGAAGGATGTAAATTTACCTCTTTCCTAGTCCAGCGTGGCTGGGCGTGAGTTTGCTCGTGTGAGAAGGTATCCACGTTTCAATTTGTCTTGTGTGGGAGTAGAGCTGCCGAATATATAATTTAGCGATTGTTCTTTAATCCCTCTAATTGGGCCCAATTTAATTCTGAGGGTTAATAATAATAAATGGAAAGAAGTCACCTGGCTGGTATTTTCGCGCTGGTCCAATGAACTTTTATAGATCCTCTGTTGAATTTCGCTGCTTTTATACATCAATTCTTTGGCTGCACTTTTGATTTAAAACACTTCGAAGATGAACTTATAATTTTTTGGAACGTTGAACAGAGAAATTAATTACTTTAGCAAAAACACATTCAGCCCGCAGCACAGTCTGAGATCAAGTCACTACCATTCCTTTTTCAGAGCACATTGCCTACCCAAGATAACTGATTATTATGTTCACTTCCTTCCGTGGAATGTTCTAGAAGGTTTTTTAAGTTTCTGTAATTTTATAAATTGTTGCAAAAAGTGGTCCCAAATAACTAAATTATTGTTCCTGAATTAAATTTATCAGTTCTCATACCGGCATAAATTGTGTACAGTTGATAGTATGAAGTGTATGCACTGTCTTATTTTAATTTATTAAATTTGATACAATATTTTCTGGTACAAGTTAAGTTTTTCAGTTCTTACAATATTAATGTTTTGGATGGTTTATATTACTGATACTATTAAATATTATTCGTTGAGTTTGTTTGCTGAAGACACTGATTGATAACATGTTAAATTTGGCGGTTGAAAAGGTAAACAAAAAAAAACTAACCTATTGAACTTTTAAAGCTGACAGGTAGGCTGTGATTTGAATTTCTAAATTATTAATTACTGATAAAAAATGACTGAGAATATGGTTCTAATAAATCTGGCTGAATTTGATAATGACTGGAAATCTGGTAAGTGACTGTACTGAGATGAATATATTCTTTCTTTAATCTTTCTTTAGCTGGTGTACTATCTTAATTTTTTATGGCTTTATTAGTTGGATAATAGGTGCAGCATCACAATATATATATTTTTTTTTAATGAAGAGATACCTTTGTTTCGCCTCAAAAAGGATGAAGGAGTAGGTCAATTTCATTGGCACACGAACTTGATCTGTATTTAAAGGTTCCAAGAATATGTGTTTAAAAGTTGAAGTTGGTTGGTCAAAGCGTTCGAAAGTTATCGTCGAATTTACAAACGAACATACAGAAAAAGCCACGAGCCTCGAGTAACAAAACTAAGAACTCGCTTCGCTCGTTCAATTATGAAGATATCAATATTCTATCAAGTGATCGATTTTTGAAAAAATGCATATAGGCTACTGATCTTTAAATTAGTTGAAAACCAAATATTTCGATGTTGATGATTATGAACTTGCATTTATAACAGAACTTATATTTGTGAGTAGTATGTTAACAGACGCGTTTTAGGACCTGTTTAGAGGATCAGCAAACTGATAATACACACTTGTACTGAGGACTCAGGTCCTGAAACGCGCGTCCGATACTGCTCACAAATGTAACTTCTTTTGTAAATGCAGGTTTATAATTATTATTAACATCGATAATAACCAACAGTCACTTAAGGATGACAACAGAAGAGAAAGAATGATTAATTGAATTACTGTTTCGGGGTTAATTGCTGTTGTAACTTCAGCTGGTACAAAATGGGTTCCAGACTCTGATTTGAAGAATATGTTTCCAGCTGGACAGCCGTCATGAGAGTGACAATTTTGAATATCTGATTGCCAAAGTGAGTTGCTTCTAATGCTTAATTTAAATATCTACTACCTCTGTCAGTGAGCAGTACCATTGCTCAAATATTTTTAGTTTTTTTGCCGATAATGCCAAGCCCACATGAGTCTGAAACTTGTGCGAGGGTAATGAGGTGAATACACAAAATAAGCAAGACTGAGCGGGAATCGAATCCATGACCGCAGAAGTAGCAGTCAACGGAGATAATCGCCCTACCGTTAACACAGCCAACTCTGTGGCTAAAACTTGAGAGCCTTATTATACGGAGCCACAGCAGTTGTGCTCGTACGCCACAGTCAAGGATAAATTACACTAGCCGGGTAAAATGGCTTCAAACATGTTAATACACATGACTCCAACCTTCATACTTTGTTGAGCTCGGTCAGACGCTCAGCTGATGTAATTTAGCCTAAATTGTGACTCGCGACCGCGACTGTAGTGGCTCTTTATAATAAGGCTCTCACATGTCAATATGCAATGCTCAAAAATTATTTTAGATATAATTTTGCAGTTTTGGTAACCCATATTGCTTATTATCATTCAGATTATGCACGCTTGAAAGTAATATGAGTAAACTATCATTCATTGAAATTGAAATATTCATCTTCATCAAGGTGGAACGTCAGCTGGAAAGGGTAATCTGTAATTATGTCTTCTCATTTGTCATAGAAGTATTGCAATCGCTTATTATGCTAAATAAATAATTCAGTATACGGTACTTCATGTAAAATCAATTAACTATTTATGCTCAGTTTTCAAATATCTTCAATCCTAGTCTTTTTTTTATTATTTGTGAGGGTGATATTGTGATCTGGTAGATAACAATCATGGATAAGAAGACTTGTTGTCACAACATCATTTATTATCAGCACACAAGATACTACAATTTCAGCAGTAGCAATCAAACTACGGGATCGATAATGAAAATGGCGTAATTGCCGAAACTATAGTATCTCGTGTTTTAATAATAAATGCGGTTGTGATATCTAGTCTTATTTATTTTCAATCCTGGTGTTGGGCTTTTTCTCTCAAGTAAAATTACTTGTAAGGATAACCGATTGGATTGGCCAGCAAAAAAGACTGTTCTCTGCTGTAAAATCACTTCCCGGTGGTTCGGAACCCACCTGAAACTGTAGGTCCAACTCATCAATCACCATCATCCAATTCATTACCTACGCACAGGTCTGTGACCTATGTGGGCTTCATCCTCCGAAAAAGGTACTTTTTATCCTAATATATCTAATGCTATTTTAGCAGTTATAAAAAATAAGTGTAGGGGACCTTGAAACGCAAAGATTACCTAATTTCTTGGAAAGCAATGTACTAATTTTAAGTAAAGGAAACTGTAATTAGGTGGCTGAGAGTAAGAGAAGAACTTATAGAATGAATAAATAAGAGTTTTCATCTACAAATCACAATAATAAGGCAATCTCAAATAAATTATTATTATTTTAACACAAAAAATAAAGTATGGTATATATTTTACAGCCATTCACTATTCCTTAGAAAAACATACAAAATTAACAATATTTTACAAATCAGAATAATAAGGTCATTATAAATTACATATCTTCAACAAAAATATATCATCTTAGCAGGCAGATGACAGTAAGTCATCTTACAGTCTTAATGCAATAATATATTGTTTGTCCCTCTCTGAAGGACTGTCACAAATAGAAAGGCAGGCTTGCAGGCGTTAGACACTGAGTGGCACCTTGTGAAGCACAGAAACGAATCAGAAAATGAATCTCAACTTATCTAGCTTACAAACAATAGTGTCATCATGTAACTTGGATAAAGTGACATTTGATTTGAAAACATACTTGAATTTCTAAACTAATCACAGCACTCAGCAATGTGCGCAGTCTAATTCATTTCTGTGTCTCACAAAAAGCCACCATGTAACACGTTACAAGGCCGGCCATTCCATTCTCAAGTGGAACGCATTCAAAAATACGAAAAATTTCATTACAACTGAAAAGGCACCTAAAAAAGAGTACCTTCAAACAACATCATTTAGGCATCAAAATTATTTAGTATGCTGAATAATTTCAGTACGGTAATGAAATATACAATCAACAATGAACAGATGGTCTCCCATTAATCATTGATGAAATGACTCTCACAATGTTCTAATACACTGGTCATATATCTCTAATAAACTGATCCAAATTCAATTTTAAAAGTCAAAAACCCACATTCAAAGACCCAAGTTTGGAAATGATGTGCAGAAATAAGCACTAGAAACTGTAGATCCGTTGAAAGCCTAATTGAGATGACTCAATTTCGAAAAAGAAAAACTCTACTTAGGCCAATTTGAGAACTATGTCAAATTGTGAACCAAAATGTGACACAAGTTCATTTATTTATTGATTTATTTTATAGAAATTACAAATTACTTAGTGACACCAGGAAAGTTACTTTATAACACAAATTGTAGGTTTAAAAAAAAAATTAAATAAGATTACAAGCAGAAGAGAAGTAAGTGTTCAACGGAAATATGAATAATTAATAACTCATTCATCAAATGGACAACCTAAAATATACATCTAGATAAAAGAGCTCGATTTCAAGCAGGAGATAAAATTGAATGTGGAAAAAACCATAAACGAATAGATTAATTGCTATTTTTCCACAGTAAGTATTTTGCAGAATATTTCCATGGGAGGACCCCGCACGCACCTTTCAAAAGAGATAAGCATAAATTTATATCTCATCTGAAATTTTAGAAGCTCCTTCCTTCAAACCGTTTTGAAAACCATAGGTGCAGCAGCACCATTCATACTAAAGTTTCTATGATGGATAAGCCAATGGAATCGTTTTTCTATGATTTCTGTATATTATAATGTACTATAGATACTATGAAAAGGGAATCCCTTATATGTTTTATTAAACGTTTGTGAACTTATTGTATGCCACCTCTTCAAGTTGGTACGTACAGAGTACAATATTTATAGAATGGAGTATTGTAACGTTCACAAAAAGCTATATATGTCTAGTTTTCACGAGAATCAATTTATTTATAACGGATGAATTAATTTTTCAACTAAAACTCATGGAAAAATACACGTAATTGGAGAAGATACGCCAATCATTGAAATCTAAGAAAAGTACAGAAGAAACTGGTAGGCTCAATAAGGTTGGATCTTGGGATGAAGGGGTTTTTGAGAATAGTGTGTTTAGTAGAGATGGCTTCTTCTAAAAGATTGTAAACTTATAGGACGTTACAGATTTTTGGAGGCATCTGTGTTATGGACCCCACCTTGAAAAATATTTTTATATACCAATCAATTAAAAGCTATGATCAACAATTTTTAAACTCATTGATGAATAATATTACATTATTTCTGTATGCTTAATGATTATTTAGAGAATTCAATAAAAGTGATTTTTATAACTTCTACTAAAAAAAAATTATTACTAATAAATATTATTCCCAAATAGTTATGCTTTTTGACTGATTACTATAATCTTTTCGAGTTCTGGACTACAGATGAATTCGCTACAGAATTCACCAAAAGTGAGTTTCTATCACTGATAAGTAACCTGAGGCCTGGGCCTGACGTATATGATTTATGAAAGCAATGCAAGTTCAAACTAGTGATATTATTTGAAGTACAAATATTACTCATACTATTAACATTTTTGTAATTATTTCGGATGACGTCCCCATGAGTCTGGAAACTTGTGCGTGGATAATGAGGTGAATGTGTGAATGATGAGAGACATCCATGGCTAAATGAGATTCGAACTCAAGGCTGTAGAAAACGAAGCCAGCTAGAATCTTGTCTTATCACAGTCAAGCGCTCCAATACCAGAGCCGCCAAATTTATTATTGCGAAATTCCAATTATTGTGTACGTGAGATAATTTCAGATAATTATTGACCGATGATTTACAAATAATTTATTGTTCATGACAGAAAATGTTAGGAACAGTTCGGATAATTAATTTGGTTGATAAATTCAAAAACTGAGTTAGGCAACAGGTAACCAAGCAAAAGGAAGAGCTTACATCTTGCTGTAAGACATTTTTTTCTCTATTTATTCCAAGTTATTTCCTCATGTAATGCGATACCTATACTGCGGAACTGTTTAAAGAACACTGCAGGTTTAATTCCCATCTGGGGAGGAGCTTACTACTTCGAAATAAACTACTTGTTACAGGGCAAAGTAGGCTATATCTTGTAGACCATGATATATATGTCGTTATATTTATTATTTTTCAATTGGGGCATTTTTCTATCATCAGAAAATAATCGAAGATGGCTGACAACAAAATAATTAAATAATTTCATACCACCATCTCGGTGGTAGAAATTGCAAACTAATTCAATACCAGGAGCTTCTTGATTAAAAGATACTTTTTGTCAATAATTCAGAATTCAGAATTGTCAATTAATATGAAGGCCAATTTTTATGTAAATTATAATGAATAATAACAAGTAAAATTATTAGACTGAACCACTGAGTAACTCCCAGATTTCAGCCCAAGGACAAGTTAAAGCTGATGGCAAAATGGCTGGCTCTTAGTTAAACCAATTCAACAGTTTCAAACTGAAAATAATTTTGAAATGTTATTTCCATTAATAAATATAGACTGATGACTGAAACTTGCTAACGAACCCTTTCACAATGTGTAACAGCCCAATTACACATTGCGAGCGAGTGTACAAGCAAGTGGAGAAAAACAGAACTTAAGAGGGATTCTCATAAACATGTTGAATGGTCATTAGCTGATTATTGTGTACAAAATTAATTTTTAGACCTTTATTTTAAAAGAAAAATTACCACTAACTAAACTCGCCCACAATGTGTAACAGCCCAATTACACATTGCGAGCGAGTGTACAAGCAAGTGGAGAAAAACAGAACTTAAGAGGGATTCTCATAAACATGTTGAATGGTCATTAGCTTATTATTGTGTACAAAATTAATTTTTAGACCTTTATTTTAAAAGAAAAATTACCACTAACTAAACTCGCCCACAATGTGTAACAGCCCAATTAAACATTGCGAGCGAGTGTACAAGCAAGTGGAGAAAAACAGAACTTAAGAGGGATTCTCATAAAAATGTTGAATGATCATTAGCTGATTATTGTGTACAAAATTACTTTTTAGAACTTTATTTTAAAAGAAAAATATCCACCAACTTAACTCTCCCACAATGTGTAACAGCCCAATTACACATTGCAGGCGAGTGTACAAGTGGAGAAGAACAAAACTTGAGTGGGATTCTCATACATGTTAAATGGCCATCAGCTGTTTATTGTGGATAAAAATGCTTTTTAGACCAGGATTTTAGAAAAAAAATACCACTAACTAAACTCTCCCACAATGTGTAATAGCCCAATTACACATTGCAGGCGAGTGTGCAAGCAAGTGGAGAAGAATAGAACTCAAACGCAATTTAATTTTAAAACAACTTAAAATTTGGCTTTTTTCAATGCAGAAATTAAATTTTTTGAACCACTCATTGATGTGAGTGGGAATTTTCAATCTAATTGATTTAAAATCAATTAAGCCTAGTTTTAAAGTAATTAGTTATAATTTTGTAGGTGTAACTATTTCATAATTTAAAGAATATTCGTAGACGCCATGGAGTGCGAGTTGATTATGTGAAGCGAGATTGGACTCAGATAAAGTGTACTCTTATTTGTCTATATATATATAATCGAAATACCATTGACTGACTCACTCATTCATCACAGTTTCTCAGGAACCACTCGACCAAAAACGATAAAATTTGGTACACGTATTCAGTAGGGGGACTAGACGCGTGCTAAGAAAGGATTTTTCAAAATTCGCAATTTTCGGGGTGTTTTTAGGGGGTTAAAGTTTTGCCTATGCAAAGCACGGGTACATGGCTAACTAGCTTACTGGGATCTTTTAATCATATGGAAAATATTTTGAAATTTGCACTTAACAGATGTCATCAACCTGGCATAATAACATTTCATCATACCCAGTCATATGTTTCCCACATATTGCAAGGCTCCGACTGTATGGTAGCCTACATGCAAAGTGCAAAGTCTTTTGCTGTTCAAAGAAAGTGTAAATAACGCTGCTAAGATTTATCATGTTGACTTCTATCAGCTGTTCCTTTAAGCTGTTTGGCTGGCAAGTTCAGTAGGTTAGGTCTATTAATGAATAATAATTTGTTTCAAACAAAGCTAAAAGCCAACGTTTATGAAAAGTATATGTTTGATTAAGACCCTAGATGCATACTAAGTAATGGTATCAAAATTCTCCACCTATTTCTGTAAATTTATCTAATCACAATGGAAATTAGTTGGACCCCCCCGGGGGTCCAGGGGGCGGAGCCCCCTGGCTAGACGGTTAAGGCGAGCGAAGCGAGTCTGCCGGCTAGTTAATTATATATTTTTATTTTATTTTTTTGCCACGAATACTGGAAAATGTGGCCAAAAGAATTCCTTATAAATTTATACACATGTCAAATGGCCATTAGCTGCCTATTGTGTACAAAATTATTTTTTAGTCCTGAATCTTGGAAAAAAATACGTCTCACTAACAAATTTATGTAGGTTATTAAATTTTGGCCTTCATTATTTCTAAAGAAAAAAATGTTTATATTTGTAAAATAAAGAAGATCCAATAAAGCTCGAAAATGTTGGCTGTTCAGCTCCCATTAACTCTACACTAAATACTCTCCCTGCCTGCAACATAAATTTTGTCCGAGCACTCAGTTTGAAACTAACATCAAATCAATACTGAAAAATAGAGTATCGGAATTCCCAAGGTAGTGTTCAAGCGCATCTAGCTTGCTACTGCGCATCACGCTATTGAACAATACCTTATCTTCTAATTACCTTGAGAATTCCATAACATTGGCATGAGGAAATAAACTAGCCCTATTCACTGCAGAATATACTCACTAACATTGACATGAGGGAATAAACTAGCCTTAAAATTAATTAATGAGGAAATAAACTGACTTTATAATGATTAATTCACTGCTTGCCACTACTCAATTTTTTATTACGAATGATGCCCACATGAGCCCGGAGACTTGTGCTTGGGTAATGGGGTGAATGGGTGGATAATGAGAAACATCCATGGCTGAATGAGATTCGAACCCAAGGCTGCAGGAAACGAAGCCAGCCAGAGCCCCTTATCTATCACAGACAAGCGATCCAACCAACTGCGCTACCATAGCCGCCAAATAAGAAATGAAAGATGAAGGTTAGAGTTCATGTAGAGTAAATTAGAATCGATATCAGTTAAGTCATTTACTTGAGTAAATACGATGAAAGTGGAATACTTATAGGCCTAAGTTTGTGTTTTTATTACATTTGTTTAAATCATATAGTTTCGAAATTTTTGTGGTACTTGTGAACAGAAATTTTATGACGATGGTGATGCATTTCGAGAGTAAATTATCAAATTATGATTATCTTACGGATTTTTTTCTAGGGGTCCACAATCAAGGTTGGTGGTATTCATAGTAATGGATTTAATAGGAAAAAGGTACAGAGTGAGTGCCTTTAAATGGATTAAATGTGAATAAAATGCAATTCTAAGCTATTGTGAAGCTAAACTACTTTTGATGAGTGAAAAATCATCTTTTTTTAAGTATGTATGATGCTGTTAGTAACAGCTTGTATCCAAGACACAGTGCATGTCATGTTACTATGATGTCTTACTGAATGCTACTGTATCATTTGATGTTGTAGTTCCACATTACGTTTTCGAAATTTCCAATGAGTACAGTTGAAATATTAAAAGACTAATAATTTTATATTGAACACAGTGAAAGAGAAAGCTTCGAATAAATGGGGTCCTGGGTCATCTCCCTGAGCAATAGAAATATTTGAAAATAGTTATCATGAAATTCGCTGACCTATCCTGATTGAAATCTGGCTCTTATTTTGTATTAAACATACAAATTGACATAGTTCTCTAATTTTAATAGGCCTAGTAATCATCACAGAACGCAATAGTTTTTCAATTCTGGTGGACCAATTTCAATGAGCTGTTGGTTGCTACCAATAATTGGATCTTTGTTGGGCTGAATAAACATATTGTACAACTTTTTACATAGAAATAGTTGTGTAACAAAAATTATAACTTACTGTTATAATCTTTAAAAAACTTGCTTATCAAACTTTGTTCTATAACATTGTTATAATGCAGTATAAACGCTGCTTTATTGAAGTATTGTAACTCGTACGAAGTTGTTAACTTGTTTGTCATCTTGAAGCATGATGATGAAATAAGGTTCGTGGGGTGAAATTGATGCCTTTCTGGAAACATCAGACTCGGCAGCTAGTGTGTGCTTGCAAAGAAAAATGGTCAAATGTTATCAGAACAGTAGTGTCGTACTCTTGTGGCTTGCCGGAGTGCACAGCTAGCTGCCTAGTTGTACTATACATAGTATGGAATAATAAGAGATCCAACCTTTTTCTGGTACTGAAGAACGTCGACTGCAATACTGATGTTTGATGCTAGTCTATGCTCATGTACGTTGAAAAGTCAATGATATCGTCTTACAATCCACTATCGCAGTTCATCTCCACAATCAAATTCTTACAGAATTCAATTCTTTTCTATCTGAAAAAAATAAAATAAATTGTGAGTTTTGTCTTGGCTTTAAATTAACAATGATTGATAGGCTACATCAGAACAAGTATCAGAGATTAAGAAGACAAGTGTTGTGAACATTCATCTGTACATATACTATAAAAAGTCACTGCAACAAAGAAAAAACGCAAAAGAAAGATTCAATATGAGTAACAACTCTTAAAAAGTTCTGCTGTTAGAAATAATTTATTGTTAATTACCATATTCATGTTTAGCTGATTTGTTATCAACTTGAATTTGTCATTTTGCTTCGGAAGATTTTTTATATCATTATTAAATTTGCATCACCTCGTCATTACCCACGCACAAGTCCAAGACTCATGCGGACTACATCAGCAAGAAAAAAAGGAATCTAGTGTCTTCAACATTAGCTATCATCTGAAGCTATTCAAGAAAACTATAAAAAGAATTTTAATTGATAAATCGTGCTATTCAGTAGCAGACTTCAGTGAACACTCAAGTCTAGTTACTCAATAAACAGATGGTGCTCACATTTGTTCTATCTTATGAACTTAATGACTCTTTTATATCATATTTATATTGACTGATACTGTTTTTTACTTTTACTTGTAATATTCTTGTTTGTCTACAAGGACGAAATTGTTTGACAAATCACTCATCAAATGGGAGTAGGCTATTCCCAGAAAATTGATGTAATGTGATTAAACATAAAATTAAGAAATAAATTAGTTACAGAGTAATTTTTTACTTACGGCGAATCAAAGCGACTAACAGCTTTCGTTCGGGTCTCCTATTGGTTTCCTTATTTTGTTAGTGTGTGTTTGCTGCAATACAATTACAAAAAAAAAAACGAATTAGAATAAATGACAAATAGTAAAATTACAATCATAGTGAATACAAAAAAAATATAAGGGATTGATATTGAGGACCATTTCAATTATTCAATTAATGGATTCTAGCAGCAAATGGCGTGTGATTATTCTTTTGATAAACATGGTCAAGTTTGGGAATTTTAGTGAAATATTATTTGTAAAGAAAGCAGTTGTGGGCAAGAGCCTGTTGAACCATTGCTTGATTATGATTTTGTCATGAATAAATAGTTGACAATTTAACTAACTGACAAATATACAGAAACAGAATTTATTAATTTCGAAAGTGCCATTAATTTATACTGAAGACTTCCGCAATGGCGGATATTGACACCAGCATTGAATAGCATGTTTTTTAAATACCTTGAGAAATTCAAATAACAATGCTACTGTACAAAAATATCAGTCACCGACGGAAATCAAACCGCGGACCTTCCAATTAATTGCTGGTCGGGCGCCTTAACCACTATAACTTACTACAGTGACCATTCTGCAAACCAGCAGTCATTTTAAACTCGGCCATATTGGCTTGAAATTCAGTATAAATTAAAATCTCTTTGAGGAATTCGAAATAAATAAATTCTGTTTCTCTAAATTTGTCAGTTACGATACGAGCCGATATGGCCAAGTTTAAAATGAGTGCTGCTTTGCAGAAGGGTCACTGTAGTCTAGTGGTAATAACGCCAGACCAGCTATTGGGAGGTCCGCTGTTCGATTCCCGGCGGTGACTAAATATTTTTGTGCAGTAGTATTCATCGATTTCAATCAGCTATACAATGCAGTTGTCAATATCCTCCATTGCAGAAGTCTTCAGTATAAAGTTATAGCCTAACACTTTGAGGAATTCGAAATTGATAAATTCTGTCTAATAAATAGTTGATGGATATCATTACATGAAATTAATGAAAAGTTCCAGACAATTGATAACAGAGATTTTTTGATTTGGTCTGGACAAAAATAAAATTTAGTGTGTATTTCACACAACTCAACTAACCCAAAGTGAAAACGGTTTAGGCCTCTCACTCAAGATTCCTAGAATTTCCGATGAAGGCTCTTCTTGGCGGTCCTTATTTTTTTAGTGTATATTTATTTTCTGCAAGACAAAAAAATAATCATTAGAAATTAATACAAACGAGGATTTTTATGGTATTTCTATCGAGGATCATTTCGATTATTTTAAAGAGTAACTTATCAAGATAAAAGTAGGCACGTCATAAATATGGATTCTAGCAGCATATGTGGCGTATGATTATTCATCAAGTTTATAGATGACTTATTATTAGATGAGAATTGATGTTTTAGAGAAATAAGATAATCATTCTATGAAATGTCGCCCCATTGCAAATAGAAGTAGACTTTGTAGCCAGACACACTGCACAGTTATAAACTCAGTCACTGCCAACTATGAAAATATGATGTTTGAAAATAGAAATATTCTCTCTCAAACACTCTGTAAATTATGAGGTAGTGAGTCTCCTTCATCATGGAAATCAACCACAACATTGAGGGATTCTGAAAAAAACATTGAAGACTTGGCCATTTGACTGGAGCTTTTATAGTTTGAAAAGATTTTTGGATAGATAATGTTGTACAGAACTTACTGAAAGAACTTAAAATTCTACATTTGGGCACATTCTACCAGAATCTGAAAAACTCAGCTAATAAGATCAAACAATTGAAGTGATGAGATGAAAGAATTATGATAGTACTTAATGATATGACGAGTCCAGATTCAATTTACATAAGCTATCAATTTGATATCTCATGGCACATATTTTATGAAACAAGTTCTACAGAAATCGTCCTTCCAACACATTGTTGATCGAAAAGACTTATAAACGAAAATTATGCAGTAAAAAGCATTTAATACAATGTTAATTTCGTTTATCATAATTAAATAATTATAAAACTCCTTGATGGTCACGTGACCTATTTTCATCACAAATGGCAAGAATTCAATTTACGAATTTATCCTTACGTTTTGTACACGAACATTAATAATAAAATTAGGAAGGACGCAAATTGATTCAAGTATTTAGTGAAATATTGGATAATATAAATAAAAGTGACAATTTCCAAGCTCACATACCTGTAATAATGGCTAACTGCATAACTTCTGATCGAACAATGACCAATTCAATTTATCATCACCGAATTAAGTTAGCACAGTCACTGCATATCACATTTAAAACTCTTTGAAATGAACTGTAATTTATCAACTGTGTGTACTAAATCGCACTATAAACCACTTTTTAATTCAACGATAAATAATTAATTATTATTTACGGAGCAGTACTGTTGTATCTTTCAGAGAAGAATCATCTGGTAAATGGAGGTTAGCCTACAGCTACGACGCTACGAGCACGAGGAGTTTACCTAAATACAGGAAAAAAATGTCAATCCCATTTGTTGACAAAGATGGCGGCCGTTGCCAACATACGTATTCTAGTTCCAATTACACAATTTTACTTATTACATTTTTGAATCACGAAATAATTCCACTTGATAATAAATTTCTTAATGAAAGATTATTATAAAACTCATACACTATGTTTTCACCTGATAATGTTTGATTATATAAAACATGGAAAATCATCATGTACAATGGCAAAAGATGCGAGCTGATCAATTTATTAGTAACTCAAGTTACTATGCATGTAGAACTTGCATAATCTGTATAATTGAGCTTGATATAAGCATATATTTTTTAAATTTTTGGTTTAATTTGTAGGTTTTGATTGACAATTCATAGATATCCAAAAGGCGTTGGATTTCAACTTTTCATTTTCAAAACAAGTCCGTTGGCTTGTTTTCGCTCATGCCATCTGCACAAGCCTTTAGCACAAACGAGGCTGAAGCATACGATTAAATAAAACATAATTATTGTGTCCTGCATGAAGTGTAAATCCTGTTAACTCAAGGTTCTACATCAAATTTCCAACAAAAAATGTCAAGTAAATATTAATTTTTTCAACCATCGGTTTTGAGAAGTATTGATACATCAGAGTTTTCCAAATATAACTACTTTCTGCCATTAAATCCTCTATAACCCAGAAATTAATTTTCGGATTAGAGTTCTGAAACTATTGTTGCAAAGATAAGAATATTCTCAAAAAGATCAATCCATTTTCATTGCCAAACCACATTATATACCATATTTTTATCTGCAGTCAAAATTCGAAAAGTTGATTTTCAAATTTCATTCTGGAATTTCAAACAGATTTTTCAAGAATATTTTCCAATGGATTGTAACTAACTTATTACAAGAAAAACAATTCCGATTCATTAGCTTTCAGATGAATCCATAAACATTGTTTTTTGCACATTCTCTAGTAGCCAGTTGCAGCAAGTTCTATTCAGTCATAATAATTTTTATGTTTTTACACAATTTACATATTCCAGTATTAGTGAATAGTTCTATGTAAATTCAAGAAATTACACCAAAATAGAAGAGACATTTATCGAGTTTTTCAAAGCTCTCTCTCATGCAATTCCCCCTAGCTTCCACAAGTTGTTCATTGAATTTTTTTTAGTTGGTCTACACTCGAATTTTATCTTTAAATTGAAAAGATAATTCAAATTAGTTACACAGATACTTCTGATTGCCAGTGGGCAACTAGGCATAGCTGAAATACTTAATTAATGCTATTTGAAAAATCTTGTTGCTGATTGAAAATTGGTATTTAGGGTGAAGAGGTAAGGGAGCCTCCAGCCTCTGCTCCGTATCACAAAAGGTCTCTGTGTGGCCCTGATTGTAATAATAATTCAAAACCACTATAACTTGTTAAATTGGCACTATAAAAGTAATATTTTTTATATTTCATACATGAACTATAAGCATATATACGAATAGTGGGTTCAATTTCTTAAACAAGCGATTCATGAAAGCAATGATTTAAGCTTCCACTTTAACCGATTTATAAACTTCATTTTAATAGATACTTGTAAAAATTACTCTTTTTTAACAGATTCCCATAATGTGGACTAAAATGAATGAGTTCAAGCTTTTCTAGTCATTAGTCTACAATCTGTTAAAATAATTTTAGAGGGGCTATTTATCAAAATTTTCCTGGGGGAGGACTCCCGGACCCCCCTCGCTGGGGAGTATTCCATAACCCCCAGATCCCCCGGGAGGGCCCCAAAATCTCCAATAACACCCCCATCCACCATATCAAAATATTCGATATTGGATCAGATGAACACGTTTCCACCACCCGATTAGAGAATAAAAATATTGAAAACCTGCGAATGGAATAATTTCTATGTTGAAGAATCATCAGTTTGTGGATGGAGAAATATTGAATTTTGTAGTTCTTCACGAATTTTTAGCTCATTTTTAATTTTGTGAATATTGAAACCAAGAATCATTTTAATCAAGAGCATATAAATCAAGCTAGTGCAAACACGAATCAGGAAAAAAACAGGAAATTATTATTTTGTATTAATTTATAAATAGAATATCCAACTTGATAAATTTTAGCACTCGTTAGCATTTTGATAAAATAAAAAATAAGGTTGAGCTAAAAGTTGACATCAATTCACTGACTTTTAGGTGATGAGAGTGGAGGGAGTCAATCCGCTACATGGAAGGTCCCAATCATGTTTGACTGTACTGATATTTGTAAAGTAACTGACATCGTTGTGCTGCAATGTGTATTGCTCTCTTTCTAAATTTAAACCCCTATATCTTTCCTTCAGAATTCAAACATTGGAGCTCAGATTCTTAAATGTGACGTTAGTACTGACTTCCTTCAAAAAGACTTCCTGGCCAAAAAGGCAACTTTATTTTTCCTTAGTTAATTACAATCAACCACACTTTTCGTCATCATACCATGAAGCAATGTACATGTTTATGGATTCATCTGAAAGCGAATGAATCGGAATTGTTTTTCTTGTAATAAGTTAGTTACAATCCATTGGAAAATATTCTTGAAAAATCTGTTTGAAATTCCAGAATGAAATTTGAAAATCAACTTTTCGAATTTTGACTGCAGATAAAAATATGGTATATAATGTGGTTTGGCAATGAAAATGGATTGATCTTTTTGAGAATATTCTTATCTTTGCAACAATAGTTTCAGAACTCTAATCCGAAAATTAATTTCTGGGTTATAGAGGATTTAATGGCAGAAAGTAGTTATATTTGGAAAACTCTGATGTATCAATACTTCTCAAAACCGATTGGTCAACAAATGGGATTGACATTTTTTTCCTGTATTTAGGTAAACTCGTCTAGGCTTGGTCTAGGCGGCTTCGCGGCTACCGTCTAGGCTAGACCAGCTTGTCTTCTGTCAGCTGATAGAATAGAATTTTAATAGGAAATTATATAGGAAAATGTAATAAAATAGAAACTAAAATAAAATAGAATAGATTATAATATAATCTGTTATCGAAACTCGTGCGATTATTTCACTGGACGGGATATCGAACTGTATCCGAATAGAATGGACGCTGTTAGAGATGACGTGGTCCGTTGCTAGGGAGCCAGTTTTGTTTCCAATCAACCGTTGCTAGGTGTCTGTTTCCATGTTATTTATATGGGCGTAAAACAGTGTCTCAGATTTTTATCAAAAGCAATAAAATTACAAATTTCTAAGAGTTTTGAGTCCTTTTTTCATGTACCAGAATACCAGAGGATTGAGTATCAGGCTTTTTTCAGTTGTGATATTGGATATAGAACTATTTTCATAGTATTTTGTTCATAGGTTAGGTGTAGGCTACGAAGCATTATACGATTAGACTAAAAAGCCAATTTATGGCCATCAAATTAGGGGAAATAGTGAGATATTTTGGGGGATAAACCAAACACGGTAAAAAGTATAAAATACGATGGCAAATTAAAATATTTGGAAGGTGTAGTGCAAACAAGTATGTGCAACAGATCATACGATGCGAAGGTATGTAATAACCTATGACGCTAATGGTCTTATAAAACAGTGTCTTAGATTTTCATCAATAAATAAAATTGCAAATTTTTAAGAGCGTTGGGTGTATACCAACTGGACTATTACCATCTACCAACTCGATTCCTAATCATGTAAACTTGATTGTTGTATGGGGAACCATTCCAACTTCCATCACATCCTCCTTTTATAGGCTTTAACGAATTTTAATATTAAACCAAATCTTTGGTATTTGCAGCTAGGCTATCTACAATTTAGTCTGGTCTCCCAATACTTTTTTGCACTCTGTTCATGCCACTAAGACTAATTGCAGCATTATTCTATAGTCTGTTCTATAGAAGTTAAACAAGTGCTACCGGTATGATTGCTGGTAGGTACTGTGACTTTTGCACAACTTTATTATTATTATTATTATGCACGTAATAGACCCGATGATTTGTATGGTACAGGTAGCTGTAAATGCAATGTCTACATTTACTAGTGGTTTTAGGTTGCTTACACAGTGGAGCATCCAATAATCGATGACAGTCACCAAAACAAAATCATTAACTTGCTGCGGAATGGTGGTATTCATACAGCTCAATCTGTTATACTCCATTAAACAGCATGAGTTTCATTTTGCGACAGTAATTGTTATCAAGTATTGGATGCTCCACTGTGCAAGCACCTTTGGCCAATGTTGTGATAAGTTAGTGCCCATCAAAATATGTAGGTGAATTGAAATGTGACTGCTAGAGTTTGTAAAGTGCAGAATTCATAGTTATTTACATCAGCCTTGAAGAAATAGGCAACATAGTGTTAATTTTTACAAAGTATTATCAGGTTTCACAGTATTCTACTCACCCATATAGTTTCGTGGCCACTACTTTGGTGTCAAGGACCGTTACAATTGCTGTTTGATTTTATTCTAATTATGAACATTTTCAACCAGTTATTTGAAGAACTCAGTTGAGTGTTGTTTTTGATGACATCCAGACTACATTTTCAACAAATCTATGCTATTTATTGATAGTCTCATTATTGAAAACCTCATTAATGTTAATAAAGCTATTAACTTTTTATGTGAATCCGACGACAGTCAAATTTTCATCAAGAATAAGTAGAATCTACTTACTCTGTTGGCCAAGCGCTTTCGAATCATTGAGATCCAATTTCAGAAGCCTTCTGGATCTCAAAGATTCGAAAGCGCTCGGCCTACAGAGTAAGTAAATTGTACTTATACTTGTAAATAAAACATTGCTGAATGATGATTCACTTATTTAACACTTACAATTTACTAAGAAATAGTAGATTTCTATTAGTACCTTGTTAGTTATCTATTAATAGAGTTTTCAGGCGATGCTCTAAAAGGTGAGATTTGTACAAAATATTCTATTGAGTTACGGTGCTTGCGCAGTGGAGCATCCAATACTCGATGATAGTCACCACTGCGAAATCAAACACATGCTGTGGGTTGATGGTATTCACACTGCTCGAATCCGCCAAGCAGTGCAGCAGTGACTATCATCAAGTACTGGGTGCTCCACTGTGCAAGCACCGTAACTCACTAGAATATTTTGTAAATGTTGAAAGTTCAACAATCATTCAATTTTTTCTTAATTTTCCTATAAATACATAGACAATTCAAACAGTTCACACAACGAAATTAGGCTGCTCTGATAAATTACAGTGTTGCCAGCACATGATAGTAGAGAATCACCAACCTCAATGCTCGAATTGACCACACTAATCATACCACACTTGCCTAGTCTATGAGTCTGATAAGGCTAGCAGTCATATATGGTTTGTCACCACAGTCAGTTGTTTTTGCTACACTGTAATTTCTTTGAGCCGCCTAAATTCGTGGCATGAAGTAGACGGTATAATGTATAGTTGAAGCTTTCAAAAATTCAAAGTTCTAACTTAGAATAAATTTATTTCACACTTTATCTTCACAGTTTTATCAAACACAATTTTCAAAAACAAGAAATAATTATACATCAAAGGAGCTAGGAATGAGAGAACTACTAAGGAGCAAAAAGCCCTCAAGAAAAACTGTGTTCGATTTGAATGTTAATCTATTACTTCAATAAGATATATGAACTGTATTTTTGGTAACTGCAGACCAATGAATGTGTAGATGGCTCTCTATCTGCTCTTCTGGAACAAATATCTTCTGAACAGTAACATTTGTTAGAGAAACCCACATACAATTAAAAATATTTAAGGAAAACTAGGAAGTAGGCACAAGTTACCATAAAGCGCTATATAGGCTAGCAATGTTTTTGTTTGAGTTAAAAGTTGGTAAAATTCACTTTTAAACAGTTGATCACTGATTTGTTTTTCAGAATGCAATAAGCACAATAGAAAATATGCATCAACCCCATACGAAGTACAGGTAGGCTAATTAAGTTAATATTTTTACACATAAGGGTAGAAATGAATGAGTACATCTGAATAACCAATTATTCATCTATCACTGCCATTTGTGATGAAGTTGGAATGTTATGTTAGTCCAATATAGAGTCAAATCATCTAATAATATACTAAAATCTTTATTGATTAGCGCCTTTCAATTTAGTGTCACATAGATCAATAAAACCTGGGTAATGATCAGGTCGAATAACTTAACATGCAATTAAATTGCTTCTATTATAGGAAATAGATGTACAAGTCATCAGTAGTTAATTAATACGAAATTGCAACTTTATATTTGAAAAGGAATCAACCGATACGTTTGTGTTTAATTTAACAAGCTTTATGAACTTAATATCACTTGAAACGAAAGAACAATAACATAACCTATGCATGTAGTACATACCTGTTTGCAGCGATCCAGCTTTTATTTTTGTTGGGATCATTTGGAAATCTATAAAAACTGCAAACCTTAAACTCGCTGTAATGTTTGCAATCAGGGAGAAAGCACATAACCATTTTGTTTGATTATAAATCGCAACTAAAAATTGGTCCCATGCATTTTAAATGGACTTATAAAGCTGATTGGAAACATGTAATGGCGGATAGGGGCTTGTGACGTCACACTAACAGCGTCCATACTGTACAGAAAATAAATATATGAGAAAATAGAATATGAAGACAGTTGACGAGGCTTGATGACGAAATTTGTGAAGCTGGTCAGGCATGTTTTGAAGAAAAAAGGTGGTAAATTTTAAATACAAAAGTATAATTCTCGACACGTTTTTAGATCCTGATGGATATTTCATCAAATAACTAACTGTACAAAGTATTGAATATGAGAATCAACTAATGAACATTCTCTTATTACATAAAAAAAATAGAGGTGTTGGTACATTATCGAGTTTTTGACAGGGATTATTAACCACCTATCAAAGCAACTTCATTTTAGTGTAAAACCATCCACACCCAAATCACACACTCCAATGATTCGAGTTACTGTATTTTAAAAAGCATGTGTTGGAACACACTGATGATAAATCTTTTATTTGTGATTTTCTTTAATTGGGCCTCCTAATACATTTCTGGGTATTTTTTGTCAAATTACTTACCCTGAAAAATACAAAATCATATGGGATGAGCAAGAACATTATTGTAAGCTATAGGTACTATAAAAAAAGTGATTGTAGACCATATTATAATTTGTTACTATCAGATAGCATAATCTCTTATTGATATTTATTTTGTATTAGGGCACCCAGCCATTGAAAGCTATATGCGACATAGCTTTTAAAATCAAACCAAATAGTTTTCAATGAACGTCCAGCAACTGGCACATCTCAGCCGAGCACAACTTTCAGTTAATTGAAAACCAGCATTGATTTGATTTTAAAAGTTGCCATTACTCAGCTTAGCACAACTCAATACAGCGTTCAGTATAGCTGGACGCCCTTATTCTATTATGCTAATGGCATAATAAAGGTGTGTGGTACCACTGATGCAGA
This sequence comes from Conomelus anceps, assembly GCA_948455865.1. Classification (NCBI taxonomy): domain Eukaryota; kingdom Metazoa; phylum Arthropoda; class Insecta; order Hemiptera; family Delphacidae; genus Conomelus; species Conomelus anceps. Next base: position 8,478,027 of record OX418222.1, read on the forward strand.
TTTTATTTTCAAAAACTATTTGAAACTACTATTTGGCTGGATACAAGTTCAATTACACGAATCACGCTGAGAGGCCTTTGAAGAGTCGGAAATCTAAACAATCCCATCAATAATTTGTGTTGTGAACAAAGTGCTAATCTTCACCTATGAAAAGTGTGTTTTTTCCACCTATATTATAGTTCAATTTTTCAAATTTATAGATGAAATCAACGACTTGCATTCAATTTTAATTAAGCATAAAAATAATATTATACGGTACTCTTTATTCAAAATGTTTTCGATTCATGGAGACTCATCTCCAAGGCGTCCTAGATCGGTGAAGTCGGTTTTTCGTCTAGAAGAATTGTGGTTTTTGTATAATGTAATCAAAAAGTTTGTGTGATTTAAAATTTGATCGTTCATTGAGGATGTTTTGTTTATTGTGTTTGTAATTTTCAAATCGTTCTAAGGTGTTGAGTTGGTATCCTCTAGATTTTATGTGTAAAATGTGTAGGTTGGTAGTGATGTCAGTAAAAGTGTGTCCAGTTTCAATGATATGGTCTGCAAAAGTCGATTCGGTTTTTATATTTAATATGCTTGTAAATGTTCTTTGTAACGTTGTTTGAATGTGCGGCTTTTTTGCCCTATGTAAAATTAGTTACAATCAGAGCTGTTTAGTTTGTAGATCCCTCTGTGAGATCGTATTTGTTTGTGTTGTGTGGTTTCGGGTGCAAGTGTATGTTTTATTTTGTTTTTTTGTTATGAATTTGATGGTGTGGATGGCTTTTTGAAGATTTTTGCTAGTCTGTTTGATTGTGGATTAATGTAGCCTATGTCATTGTGATGTATTTTTTGTCAGTAGTGTTGGTATTTTGTTTGTTAATTTATGATTGAGTTTGTCAATTACGTCGTGTTTGTGGCCGTTTCCATGTGCTGGGTATTTATTGTGTTTAGATCAGTGTTTTATTTTTCGGTGGATAGTTTGGTGTGTTGTTCAGTCTGTGTAGCACATTGACCTGAATGCTTGAGTGTTTGTGTTGTGTTGGATGATTGGAGGTGCTGTGTACAGTGGCGTATCCAAGGGGGGGAAAAGGGGGCAATTGCCCCCCCCCCCCGAGATCCAAGCGAAAAAGAAAAAAACGGCATAAATCTAATAGAAACTAGGACGAAATTATGTAAGCAACAAGAATTGTCTGTTTCCAATTTGTCTCTTCTTACTTTTACTTTTTCTCTTCTTATCTAGATAATAGATATCAATCAGTTAGAGTGAGTACAGGACATGACAGCTATACCACATCTGAATAGAGAAGGGTTACTTATTTTGCGGAGTGCCACAGGGATCAATTTTAGGCCCAGTTTTGTTTAACCTTTTTATAAATGACCTACCATTCAACATAGACTCCAAACTAATTTTATATGCTGACACTACTGTTCTGGTTAAGGGCAAAGATAACCGCCCTCTTGAAAGCTCAAGAAATTTTAAAGCAGCTTACCGATTGGTTTCATAGCAACAAACTGAAGCTGAATGTCAAAAAGACTAATTTTATTAAATTTTCAATGATAAACAATGAATTCAATCATACATTAATGCTATATTCTGGTATGGAATGCCATTCGACAATGGGAACTAAGTTTTTGGGTCTGGAGCTGCAGTCAAATTTAAAATTTGATAATGAAATTAAAAGCCTTAGGAAAAAGTTATACCATGCGGTTTTTGCTTTGAAGACTTTGAGAAATGTTTCGAACAAGAAATACAGCCGTAGCGGTCTATCATGGGTATTTTATGTCCCAGGTTCGTTATGGTGTGATATTCTGGGGTAATAGCGAGGGAAATATCAATGCAATATTCAGATTGCAGAAGAAAGCGTTGCAAATATAATTGAAGGATTAAGTGCAAAGCAGTCATGTCGACCGATTTTCAGAAAAATTAGGACTGCTTACAATGCCGGCACTGTATTTTTTGAGATTGCCTTGTATTCGCATAAGAACCAGAGTAATTATGAAAATAATATAATCGCTCACCCATACAACACAAGACATGGAGAGTCAACACTTCGGTACCCCATGCATAGGCTGACTCTGATCGAGAAGGCGCCACACTATTCGGGAAAAAAGATTTTAAATAGTTTGCCCAAAGTTTTAAAAGGTTACGGTCAAGACAAATTCGTGAAGGAACTCAGGAAGTTGCTTATTGATGCCTGTCCTTACTCTCTGGCTGAATGATATGGGGTTTTTCGGAGACAAAATGTTGAATAGAATCTGTTTTCTAATATGTTTTTATAGGTGAACGAACGCTTCATGAATGGCTGAAGAATTAGTTTAGTTAAAGTGAATTGACGTGTCACATGCTGTGCGAGCCTAGCTCGATAGATGCAGCGTGACTATTAACAAATTTATTTTTATTTTATTTATTTATTTGTTTAAAGCCATCCATGATACTTGTGCAGAGGGAATTGTTCTAGATATTGAAGAACATGGGTTCTTTAACCCGCTAGTACGAAGGTACTTCAAGCTTCAAGTGAAGTAGACTGACTGGAGACGGTGTTGAGCTGTTGAGTGTTCCGACCGAATATTATTCCGACTGCCCCCACTAGAATGGTTGTGCGCCACACGCGCATTCTAGCGGCGGCTCATATTTTATTGAATCATTACCTTATTCATATTTTTATAACTTATCTAAAAAAATGTGCTCAATAATTATTTAGTAAATTGGATGAGAACTCATTTGAAATTTTTATACGTAACAACTTAAAAACTTAATTTATAAGAAAAAATACAATGACATAAATAGATATCAGGTAAAACGGTAAGGAATGCAAATTACCAATACAAATACAAATTTGTACATACATATTGATAAAACAGTGCTATCCATGACAACATTATGAGGGACACTAAAAACTCTGTCAAAATACACCATTTTCTATTTAAATAGCCAAAAAATTTCCGGGGGTGGCCTCCGGACCCCCCCCTTTGGTTGGGGGGTATTCCATACCCCCCCAATCCCCTGGTGTTTGCCCCCCCCCCCCCCCCCACCGAAATCACCTCCTGGATCCGCTACTGGCTGTGTATTAGGGTATCTGTCATTGTTGGTTTTCGGTGAATGTTGAAGCGTGTATTTTGTAATTGAGAGGTCTAGGAAATTGATTGATTTGTTGTGTTCATATTCTGCTGTGTATTGAATATTTTTGTGTATTTTGTTCATGTATGATCAGAGTAGTTCACGTTGTCTTTTGTTTCCTCTATATAGCAGTAGAACGACATCTACATATCTGTGCCAGAGTATTATGTTTTGTGAAAATTTATTATTATAAAGAGTATGTGAGTGTTTGGAGATAGATCTCGGAAAATATGCTAGAAATTGCTGAGCCTATTGGCAATTCATCAGGTTGTGAGTAAAATGTGCTGTGGAATGTGAAGTAATTTTGTTGAGTGATGATTTTTAGGATGTCTATTATTTCATTTATGTTCTGTGTGTTCTGTCTGTTCACTATGTTCTGTAGCTGTGTTGTTGTGAATAAGGATGTTTTTTCATCATTTCTATTGTTTCGTTGATAGATATGTTGGTGGGTAGATTTGTTATATCAAAAGATTCAAGAGCGCTGAAGTTGTGAGGAATTTGTGTCTTTAATTTTAGTGATGAGGTCGCTATTGTTTTTCATGTATGTGCTATTGATGTTAATTAGTTTTCTGAGTGTTTGGTCTATGTGCTTTGCTAGTTTATATGCTGGGGCCTCTCAGTAGTTCACAATAATTGGTCTTATATAGGCATGATGGGTTAGTGAATTTCGGGGAGTGCTTGAAGTAACAGTGCAGAAGGGTATATTTGTTTCAGACGTCTTTTTTGTCAATCATTAATTATATGATTTGTCCTGTTGATTACTTGCTTGATTTTTCTTTGGACAATTAACAACGTAGTTCGTCATGGAACAAGAAATCCAGGAGTTTACATTTTTGTGTTAAGACGGCAAGCATGGGATTTCCTTGTGCTCTCATATGTACTCATGTCAAATAAATAAATAAGCACATTAACTTCTAGAAAGACATCAAATGGTAGATAATAAACTCTATAGCGCATTTCTTCCATACTATACAAACAGAAAAGATAAACCAACTTAACTTAGAGACAACACAGACTGATGAAAAATGCCAGTAATGTAAACAAGGCTTCAAAGCAATAGAATAACAATAATTATTGTCAAAATTGCGCCATTTCAAAAATGAATTGTACAGCTACTTTGAATAAATTGAAAATTTTCTGCTTGATATACAATAGAAATCAATTGTTAATATATTAGGCTATGTATAAATTTGCTTGTTTTAAATTTCAATGGTACAGACTTTTGGTTAAATAAATAATAAACAAGCCCATAAAAACATGTTTAACAAATGTGTGTTTCAATAATAATTATTGGAAATTTGTTCAATATTAAAAAAATGAAGCAAATAAATTGAAATGTGGTGGCGGAGCAGATAACTACCATTTAGCTCCGGTTACTGAGTAAGCAACTGCCGGGTGGCTACGCCACTTAGCAGGACACTCATGACTTGCAATCAGAGACAAAAACCGGAACACCAGAAATGAGTTCCAAATGACAAGGAGACCATCAAGAGTCACCTCTCAAGAGTCCATAAATTTATATTATATTGTATTATATGTATCACTATACTTCACACCATCAAATTAGGTGGCTTGAAAAAATGAATATTCTTTTTTGGGATAGGCTACAGCCTAGCACAACTCAATTTTTCCACACAAACCTACAACATAACATTCAATTGATACAGATTATTACATACAATTTCTTCTACATCGGGATAAGTGATGTGATGCAGGATGAATTTTTGTGAAACACAGAGATGAATTAGACATTGATTCAATTTGCGTAGTCTATTTCATGTCTGCATTCCACAAAAAGTCATTCTGTATCACGTCAACAATGGTGCAGTTCTAATTCACCCAGCCAATCATCTATATAAATACTTTACATTTCAAGAGAGTCCTTCGAGTCAAAAGATACTGAAGGAACGTTCATAAATTTAGAATATTATTTTACATAAATTCCAAAGTGATGGTGATAACGTTTTCCAAATTTAAAATTGGGGAAGTGATAGCCGAGCTCCGTAGCAGGTATCTGTTCAATCAGAGATAAGCTACGAAACTCCTGGCGCTCTTTGTAAGGGTGACCGATTGGATTGGCCAGCAAAAAGACTGTTCTCTTCTGTAAAATCACTTTACGGGTGGTTCGGAACCCACCTAAAACTGTAGGTCCAACTCATCAATCACCATCATCCAATTTATTACCCACGCACAGGTCTTAGAACTATGTGTGCTTCATCCTCTAAAAGTGTGAAAAATTATCAACGCAAAATTACTGAGTTTCATACCAACTTGTAAAATTAATTCGATTTATTTCTCTCAATGCAATACAAGCAGTAATACATCAATCAGCAGGAATCTGTTCAAACCGAGTCGATGAGCAACCGTCTCCTGGGCCCTCTCTGTAAGGGTGACCGATTTGATTGGCCAGCAAAAAAGACTCAGTTCTTTGCTGTAAAATTACTTCCCAGTGGTTCGGAACCCACCTAAAATTTTAGGTTCAACATGTTTCCAATAACATCCCTCAAGAGGCAAGGTGGAACTACGATCTTCCCATCAATAAAAGCATTTACTTTTTTTTGTACAATAGACAGAAGTAATACAATAGATAGAGACAATTTACGGGACACAATTAGAAGATTGATACGAATGGGTTTCTAAAAAGTATTTTTTTTTTAAATAGTTTATTGTCATTTTCAAGCCAATACATAATCCTTTCTTCAATTATATATGATAAAAAATTATTCTAATCTATTACTAATAACAATAACAAGTAAAAATATGGCACTACTGGCAGAAGACAAAGATGAGCGCCAGCAGTGAGTTAAAAAACATAATAGCCTACAGTACTCAAACAACAATAGAAAGAAGGGGAAAAAAATATATATACAATAATAATAATAATAATAATAACAACAACAGATATACCCAACCAATATTAGAAACGGAAAAATATCACAATAAACAATATTAGATCAGAAAATCATAACAAAAAGCAAAACCAGTTTCAATAGTCTACAAACACAAAGCTCCACTGCAAATTATGTTGAGAAGGTATAAGTTGGGCTACAATATTGTAAAATAAATGTATGCTTTTACCCATTCATCAATTTTTCTACCAAGTTTTCTTGAGAAAATATTGCTTATAATTCATAAGCACAAACCTCTATGTAATATGAGAACTGACGCTTACATATAGATAACCTGGTAAATGATCTAGTATATAAGTTCGAGACAGATGGGCGTATCTTATGCAAATTTCATTTTAAAGTGAGGAGTACCTTATTTTCATTAATGTGTGACTATTTTCTTGGCCAACACCTGCCCTCAACGTTGGAACTCCAAACTCCACGAATTAATAACACTTAGTGGGGTACAAAGGGAGTTTTCTCAGAGCTGCTCTGATAAGGTTCTTTTGTAGTACAAATATTCTATTGAAATGCGAATCAAAAATCCCTATCCATACCTCTATTCCATATTGGAACAAACAATGTGCAAAAGTATAATACAGAAAAGCTGTGAGACACGCACAGCTAGGCTTAAGCCTGTGCTTGCAAGTGATCTATATATACAAAAATAATGACCATTTCTGAATTGTTGAGTAAATTATTCGCTAGCTATTAATTGAATAGTGGCTTCAAGGCTTGTTTCACACATACCTGGCAGTCAGGTGACTGGTATCGGGTAAGCGTGATGCACTCCATAAGATTCAATGTCCCTACATAACGAACATAGAATTGAACTTCTTAGAATAATATTGATGAAAAATCTAATATCAAACCTGTCACTGTATTTCTATTTGAATTATGATTTTTACTCACTTATACTGGAGATACTGGGATGATGCATTTCACTTCTGAAGCAGGCGTATGGATTTGGCAGTCTGATGAAGCTTCTCTTCAGAAGTGAAATGCATCATCCCAGTATCTTCAGTATAAGTGAGTGAAAATCATATATTAAATAAAAATACATATATTAAATAATTTTGATATTAGATTGTTCAACAAGTATTTCGTCATGGAAAACATCACAGAGATAATATTTATGACATTGCAGTCAATTTTATAGGAATATAATAACTATTATTCACTCACAATCACAACGAGATCTAATGCTCTTTAATAATTCAAATACTAAATATAATTACAAAACATAAAATTCTAAGGGGATATAATTATATTAGGATGTTTGGTTCATCATTCTACTGAGTGATGTTTTGAATAAATCAAATGAACATAGCGATTTCCAAATGATCATCTAATTCCTTTCATTGAACTGAAGACTCTGGTCTAATATACATTAGAAAACGCCACGCTTTGCTCTGAAGTTAAGGAAGTAATGGATGCTAATAATAAACATTGTACTTCTTTAAAATCTTCCTTTAAACACATTTGTAGGTGAAAATAATCATATCATCATCCTTGAACAATTTTGCTTATTTGCGCATAGTATAACTGGGTCAGACAAATTTATTAAAATTGAATTCCTAAAACACAATAACTGTTCATGATATTTCCTCTATTCCCACTTCTAAAATTTATACTATTTTTTACTTCCATACAATAAATTCAATTATTTCTCCATTTTAAAAAATATTGATTACTCAATATTATTATTATTATTATTATTATTATTATTATTATAGTATTATTATTATTATGGGCAAAGTCTCCCTGATAACTAGCAATTTTCAAGAATTTTTCATTATTATTATTATTAGTAGGCCTATAATAATTGTTTACTAGAAAATAATAAATAGCAACATGTAGTTTGCAGAAGGCTTCATTTAGTAAATTAATTATTTATTAGTCCAGATTATAAGAGCTTCACTGTGATAAATGAATAATTGTGAGAAATCATTACTGAAAAATCCCTGCTGAAGCCCAAACTATTGTAGAATGTGCTAAATTCAAATTTAATTCATTAAATTCTCCAATTTTATCAGTTAAAGTGAATTTAAATTTTATTAAAGTGCATTTTAATTTTAATTCCATTAACTTTATACATTTCAATTTCAATTCTATTAACTTTATTTTATCAACTAGTGTTATGCTATAGATTAATTTTTTATTAGAAAAATATTATTCTTACCGTCCTAGTTTACACCAAAATGGCTTGAATTTGGAATATTTGTTGATGATAAAAAGCGCTATTTGAATTAAATTCGATATCAATATGCATATAAACTTTCTCTTTTATTTATTTTTAAATTTATTATCTATCTCCAATTATTTATCAATGAAATCAATTTGCCTTTAAAAATAAATTATTATTCCTGAGAATTTAGATTTGTGAACAAAACAAAAGCCACTTGAAATGGGATCGAACCCAGGACCGCTGGATGCACTCTACCAATGAGGCTATGGCTGGATCATCAAATCTGATGCAATTAGAAGCATTTCAGGAAACAGTGTTGTAAGTTACAAAAATGAAATTTTTAGTAGAGAAAAGCTTAATGTGGTTGCTAATTTTAAAGCTAGATGATGACACAATACTGTTTTATAGATTATTGAACTTATTTGAGCAAACCATTTGATGAATCAATCAAATAAGTGAATTATATTTAACTAAAATCAATAATTATTCAATGAAAAATATTTTCAACGTTTTTGGCTGCGTGGTAAATTCATTTAGAGTTTAGATTAGTTGGTTTTATGCAAGTTATCACTAAACTGTGAGACATTGTACTTCTTTTATCAAGTAAGCAATGTGAATCAAATTGGCTTATATGATGAGAGATATAATTATTGACAAAAGTATTGTTCAAATGATTTCTGTTCTTTACCATGTTGATAATTATTATTCTTAAAAACATTATAATACTGCATTGCTGAAAAATTCACTAATAATGTTGTATGGATCAATTATTTTCCAAACTTCAGACATTATGGATATTGATGACATATTAGTATCAATGAGATACAAGGATTCAATAAAGATTATTGTACTAGAAATCATGCCAGCAAAGCAATCTAAACTCGTGCCATTCAGTTCATCAATTATTCTCAGGAAGAGCCGTGGCTTAGTGATAGAGAGCAAACTGCAACTCAAAAAATTCATTGTACAATAGCATTCATCCAATTTTCGCAACTTCTGATACTATAGTCAATATATAATTTATAGTGTCAAAGGACTATAAAAACTAATTTAAAGAATCAGGATTCAGAAATATCAATATTCAGTAACTGTTGACTAATGATCTAATTCAACCAGAAATGCAAATTGAATTGTTCAAATTAAGATGACATTTTTGAGCACATTGAGAACACTCTCATAACCAAAGGATTCACAGCAGAAAGTTCACACGTTTGTATGACTTAAAAGATGTTTTTTTAAAGAATGATGGTAAGCAGATTTAAAGTCACAAAATTCACAGCTGAAAGGTTTATCGCCAGTGTGAGTTCTTTGATGAATTTTTAATTTGTCCAGTCGAGAGCTTTTGTGATCACAAAATTCACAGCTAAAAGGTTTATCACCTGTGTGAGTTCTTTGATGAATTTTTAAACTGCCAAGTTGAGAGCTTTTGTGATCACAAAATTCACAGCTAAAAGGTTTATCACCTGTGTGAGTTCTTAGATGAATTTTTAATCTGCCAAGATGTGAGCTTTTATAGTCACAAAATTCACAGCTGAAAGGTTTATCACCTGTGTGAGTTCTTTGATGAATTTTTAAACTGCCAAGTTGAGAGCTTTTGTGATCACAAAATTCACAGCTAAAAGGTTTATCACCTGTGTGAGTCCTTAGATGAATTTTTAAATGGCCAAATTGTGAGCTTTTATAGTCACAAAATTCACAGCTGAAAGGTTTATCACCAGTGTGAGTTCTTTGATGAATTTTTAAATCACTGAGTCGAGAACTTTTATAAACACAAAATTCACAGCTAAAAGGTTTATCACCTGTGTGAGTCCTTAGATGAATTTTTAAATGGCCAAGATGTGAGCTTTTGTAATCACAAAATTCACATCTGAAAGGTTTATCACCTGTGTGAGTCCTTAGATGAATTTTTAATCTGTCTAGTCGAGAGCATTTGTAATCACAAAATTCACAGCTGAAAGGTTTATCACCTGTGTGAGTCCTTAGATGAATTTTTAAATGGCCAAGATGTGAGCTTTTATAGTCACAAAATTCACAGCTAAAGGGTTTATCACCTGTGTGAGTTCTTTGATGAATTTTTAAATCACTGAGTCGAGAACTTTTATAAACACAAAATTCACAGCTAAAAGGTTTATCACCTGTGTGAGTCCTTAGATGAATTTTTAAATGGCAAAGATGTGAGCTTTTATAATCACAAAATTCACATCTGAAAGGTTTTTCACCTGTGTGAGTCCTTAGATGAATTTTTAATCTGTCTAGTCGAGAGCATTTGTAATCACAAAATTCACAGCTGAAAGGTTTATCACCTGTGTGAGTCCTTAGATGAATTTTTAAATGGCCAAGATGTGAGCTTTTATAGTCACAAAATTCACAGCTAAAGGGTTTATCACCTGTGTGAGTTCTTTGATGAATTTTTAAGTCACTGAGTCGAGAACTTTTATAAACACAAAATTCACAGCTAAAAGGTTTATCACCTGTGTGAGTCCTTAGATGAATTTTTAAATGGCCAAGATGTGAGCTTTTATAGTCACAAAATTCACATCTGAAAGGTTTATCACCTGTGTGAGTTCTTAGATGAATTTTTAATCTGTCTAGTCGAGAGCATTTGTAATCACAAAATTCACAACTGAAAGGTTTATCACTTGTGTGAGTTCTTTGATGAATTTTTAAATCACTGAGTCGAAAACTTTTATAAACACAAAATGCACAACTGAATTGTTTGTTACCTTTATGCTTCTTTGAGTGCATTTGTAACCCTTTCTTTTCCATGCACACATAGTCACATAATTTACAGGCATACTGTTTTTCTACTGAATGTGTTCTTCTTACATGTCGCATTAAATCACTCAACTTGGGAGTTTTATAACTACAATGAGCACAGCTATGAGAATGTAGAGTTTGATGAGTTGGCAGATCATTTCCAGAATCAACCAGTCCAACAGTTCCAATGCCATCTCCATCTGTACAAATAGGGGTTGAAGACTCTCTGCTGTCTACTGATTGCATTTCTGTCTCTTCAGAACACCCCCCAGTCAGGTGGCCATCTGAAAATACCAATAGTATACTATAGATGTAGTTAGTTATTCCAGAGCTGAAATCTGTTTAAAATATTTACATGATAATGATGTTGAATACACATGAACTGAATTTCTTATAATGCAGAACTAAACTCCTTTGGATCATAAACATGTTTCAAATGTTTCAAGCTCATCTTTGGCACTTGTACACAAGTCTCACAAAATGTGAGAGTTGAATTGCGTGATCAAAAGGAAGTTTTACTATTGTTGTTGTATGGCAAAAAATATATTTCTGATTGAAATTTAACATTTGCTTCTAGCTAAATATTTGATAATTGACAACAAAACTATATTATATTTCTTCTCAGTTGGATTATTAAACTAATAATTCAATGAAATCAATAATAGAATGGGAATGCCTTACCAAGCACTTCTTCTTTGATGCAGCCAGAAGTGGAACCTAAGCCTGGAGATTCCTCTTGACAAACACCACTCTTTGACCATGAATTGCACAGAGGCGCTGATTCTTGGATATCACATTCCTGCTTGATTGCAGCCATCTGCAATAATAATTGATATAATAGAAACTGTAGAGTGAGTTATCACCTGTACACACCTTGTTATCACCTGTCACCTAAATCATGATTGAACAACTTTGTGCATTAAAAAAAAGCAACAGACAGTCTGAACTAAGGAAATCGACCTTAAAGTTCATGGTGGGTACTGAATTCCACAATTAAAATTTTTGTACATTTTTTGTGATTCAAACATGTGTTCTACCATCCAAACTCGCTTTATTATCAAGTAGATTATGTTTTTTCCACAAGATGGCTGCACTAACTCCATTTAGTCCAAATTGGCTCTTGATTCCTTTATGCATTAAGTCGGCCAATTGTTGCTTTTGTAGCTGAATAGGTTTTATGATTAATCCTAGAAATTGAACTGTGCAGTCCATAACAATAATAATAGATACAATTGACTACTGAAAAAGGGAGCAAATGGACTGTAGAGTTTATTGCTGGTTCTAGAAGTTCATGGTAGTAGTGGGTGTCAACTGTGCATACTTCAAATAAATGGAGGGCAACTGGGATAATCCCAGAAATAGTAAAAAATGAAAAGGTAATAAAATCAATAGCAAAGAATTCAACATTGATAAAAGATATATTGACTTCAATTTAGACATATGCCAAATGCAAATATTATGAAGAAGGATACGAGTGCACAATGGCAATAATTTTTATAATAAATCAAATAATTAAATTAATAATCAAATTGATATGACCGAAATTGGAAAAATAATTCATGAATGGACTTTCATGAATGAATTAAGAGCGAATAAAGATTGCTATAAATTGAATTGAAAAATTACTACGATTTTGGATTTGCAATTATAATCAAACTTACAAAGCATAAATTTATTAACCTGAAACAATAACTGATAATGACTGAGATTCATTCATTAATGAATTATAATGGCAACAAATGAAAATTAAAAGAAAAATATATCAATAGAATTGAATATAATAAATTCAGCCAATGTATGGCAACAGCAATAAATGCAAAAATACAGATCTAGGTCTGAATAAAATTCTACAAAATGTAATTCAAAAATATGACAATGGCAATAAATGCAAAAATACAAAAACAATGTCAAACTATGACAACAATGCACAAATGCAAAACAGAACTCTGTCTGAGTAAGTAAGGCCAATGCATGGCTATGGCACGAATGCAAAACAGATCGAAATCTGAATAAAATACACAAAATAATTCTAAAGCCTGGGCACAATTGTGACAGCTTATATGAGACTAAAGCCTGGGAACATTTGTGGCAGCTTCTATGAATCTAAAGCCTGGGCACATTTGTGGCAGCTTCTATGAAAAATTGAAAATGAAATAATTCTTGAAAACAGCCATGTCTTGGAAGCGTCATAGGCTTAAATAAATAACTGAACTATCTCAAATATGAAATTAATTGAATATTAGTTTCAGAAGAAATAATAAAGATTGAAATAAAATTGATAACATAACTCGAAGTCTTGATCCATCCATGAGGTCAGATATGCAAGAGAAACCGGGAGGGTGCTACTGGAATACAGCAATCAGCATAAAGCAATTGTACCAAATTGCTAGGACGAATGAGAATCAATGATATTTCGATCCTTTGAAATATTTAGATGAAGAAGCATGGACAGGACTACAGATGACCAAATCTCAAAGAGGGCGTGGCAGGTGCCATTGATGGAAATCATTTAAATTTGATTTAAATAGTTAGAATGTTCTCAAAAATTTGAATAAAAATAAAAATCACTTGCTAGGCTGATGCACCAGAATTTAAAAGAGTTCAGAATTATTGCAATAATTTGAAATTATGCCAATAGTAACATGTTGAAGGGCATAATCAACCAAAATTGAAATTAAAATGAAAGTTCAACTTGTCACTTTGAATGCACAATAATTTGAAATGCATTGAGCATATCACAAAGTTTGATGATTTACAATGAAATTGAATGAAAAGTGTTCATAGAAAAAATGTTCACTGTCGCGTGTTCAGCATGATGGCGTCAAAATGGAAATGGATATAAAAATTTGAGATAGTTCAAATAATTGATATTTAAAGTCAATTAAATCATTTCAATAAAAAATTTGTTGCACTTGGGTAGTGATTTATCATAGTTCGAATAGAAGAAACTAAGAATAAGTTATTAAAGGTTCATACCAAATAATCATAACCCCACAGGAGTGACCAGCAAAGAAGTTGAAGATACATAGAAACTGAAAACTTTGTAGTAATTAATTCAAAGAATATAAAACAGAAAACGCAGTATTACTAGTAACTAAACAAGGGAATAGTTGAATACTGGACCTAAGTTGCACCAAGCCATATTTATGGCTTGATGGACCCTAAACAAAAAACATTGTTTCCAAGCATTAGCTGAATGCAGAGTGACGAGAGGGCATTAGCCAGGGATATAGCTTCTTTGGACGCAGTGCTACCAAAATGACAGGAACAATTAGAAAAAAGGATTAAACCGTAATTAAGAGAAACAAGGCTAACAAATACTATAATGTACTATTACAAATGTTATGAATAATAAAAAGATAATATCCAAGCCAAAAATAATAACCAGAATATTGATATTTAAAAACATCAATACTGAAAAAAAGGTGCAGTAACATGGTGAGCTTAACAAGCAGAAGATTTGAATGAGATTTAACAATAATACCTTTTAAATACTACCACCATTGTGTAGTTTTAGTTTTAATTAACAATACAAGTATAGATGGTAGAATATTCCATGATTATGCATTATTCTATCTTACTCAAAACCATTGGGCCTAGCAGAAACAGAACAGACCCTGCAGCTATCATGTTAGTTTTGCTTAAACACAGAATTGGATTATAATACTCAATTAACAAAAGGAAACAAAACTGATGACTAATTCGTTCAATGAATCAATTGAAAAGAATTGGACCACTTTTTCACTCCTTCCACCAGGCCCCACACCCACAGATACTTCAGTTTTATGGCAGAACTAGTTGTAGACTGTGATACAAGTGCCCAACATTTCACCATGAAATATCATGAACCACTGTAACATTTTTGAGAAGTCAATTTTCAGCATCAATCAAAAAGTTTTCTGGAAAATCTCTTTTGTCGTTTGAGCTGTGTTATGGTAGACATGGGTTCCAAACTATTAAGTTGATAGGAAAACACAAGAAAATATAGCCAGTGATTCCATGGACACCTACCTAATTTTTCTAATGATTTGTAAAACCAATACATTACCTTCGAATCTCTTCCATTGAGAAACTCAGCCTTCACAGCCATTTCAAACTGGCTGTTATCTATATCCATTGGAGCATTCAAAAATGCTTTAATCTCTTGTTTGATTGCATATTCACTTGTCTCCTGTAGAAAAATAGAATATGAATTAAGTTAAATCAATTATAAATACAATAGCAAAGTAAAGGTGATAATTTAAAGGGTAGCTTCTTTATTGAGTATCCAAACTTTTAGAATTTTTCAACAATTTTTCCCTACACACTCAACACACACTAGTAATAATAATACACTGATATTTTGCGGGGACAATGTTCATTTGGCATTAAGTTTTCTGATGGAACTATTTTTCTTCTGCATATGAATATTTCCATCTGTCAAAAATATATCTATCTATATATATATATATACAGGATGTCCCATGTAAGGTGTAAAAGCCGGTTACCAGAGATTCTACATCAAATTTCTGACAAAAAATGTTCAGTGACGTTTTTGAAATGGGGCCTTTGTTTTCGAGATATCTCGACTTAATGACGTTTTTGAGATATGCTCACTTCCCACCATTAAATACTCGATAACTCAAAAACTAGTGATTAGATTGGAATTATTATGACATTGTTGTAAAGAGCACGGCATTTCGATAAAGATACATGTGTTTTCAATATGTAACCCCATCATTTAGGGTGTTTTTCTAGGGGTCAAAGTACAAAAAAGTGGATATTCCGAAATCTTACTGAAATTTCAAAGCGATTTTTTGAAAGTCAATTTTCAGAATACACATACTTGGGCAACTGAAAATCCTCATGTAATGAGACCAAACCGGTTTCACTTTCAGCACCAATTTTTGGATAATGTGTGGTCTGGAATAATCGATAATCATATTCTTGGGCCATATTTTTATAACAAACCTTTTATTTGTGAAGTATTTGTTTAATTTTTATGTGATCTCAAATAATAAATTTATCTAAAAAATTTATTGAAATTTTATGTAAAAAACTACATGAATTTTCATCTAATAAATTTATCGATTAAAAGTTTTTCTAAATAAAAGATTTTCGATCTTTTTGATCTAATGGAAAATTTTCCTCTTAATGCTTTGAGGCAAGGAATGTGGATACACGGTTTTAGGCGCATTTGCTGGAAATTATTTTTATTTATACTAGCCTGATTTACGTTATGATCAATAATGTTTGGTATCTGCTTATTCTTTTGTTAGGTTACGTTAAATTGAAAACTCTATTTTCAATCTATTGTGAAATGGCATGCATTCTATAAATTAATAGATAAATAAACTATACAGTAGGCCAGGGGTTCTCAAACTGTGGTACGCGTACCCCTTGGGGGTACTCGAAAAATTTCAGGGGGTACGCGGGACAAGTTAATGAAAAATTAAACCATTTTTCCCGTTTCGCAATCACGCAAGGTTATTATGAAATCTAATAAATTGCTACTAGGAACCAACAAGTGCAATAGGTTTGTATAACTATTTCGTAGAATTTCAGTGACAAGGTTAATGTTGGGGACGATTTAAGGTTTTACCTTGAGCCTAGCATTGAGGAACTATGTTAAGAAGCAAGCTCATCCTTCCCATTAATTTTTTGTAATGGGTTTCAAATATGTTTCCAAATGTATTGTTTTTTCTGATGTAAAAAGGTTTTTTAATTTAACCCCCCCCCCCCCCCCCACCATCATCTCTTTGCGGGAACAAGGGGGTACGCTAAATTTTAATATTCCATTAAGGGGTACAGTCCTTGAAAAAGATTGAGTACCGCTGCAGTAGGCAATTTCGCATACACCATAGCACTTGAATAAACTGATATCATGTTATCTAGGTTACATACTCATTTTTCTTCAGTTGATCCGGATTTTCAATCTTATACAATTTTTTTTTTTTGAGGAATGGAACAATCTTAGAAATTTTCAACATTATGTTGTGAAGAATCACTTATTTTTCCAATGATGACTTCAGAGCTGTGATTTGGTAAGAAGTTTCTAAGAGTTCTGTAATGCAGTACTTACTGTAGATCGGTAGTTTTACGTAGTGTGTCTTGTTACTTTATTTAGTTTGCCCTCAACGGCTTCCTGCGGTCACTCAGGGACCACAGGTATTAATAATTTATTTTGGAACATCTGATTACAACAAGATTTTTAAATCAAATTTCTACTCTCTCAGCTCTTGTCTTAGACACTAATTCTT
Source organism: Conomelus anceps (assembly GCA_948455865.1). Taxonomy (NCBI): domain Eukaryota; kingdom Metazoa; phylum Arthropoda; class Insecta; order Hemiptera; family Delphacidae; genus Conomelus; species Conomelus anceps. The sequence goes on from OX418222.1 coordinate 8,495,199, forward strand.
GTGGGTTTGTGACAAATTTTCAACAATTTTCAAGAATTTGTAATTCATCAATTTGAAACATTTTAGACTCATTTTGAAGCTTAAGTAATGAGGAAGGTTTTCATGTAAAATTTTCATTATGTCACCTAAAAATAAAATCAAGAAATTTCGCTTTGAAATTTCAGTGAGATTTCGGAAAATTCACTTTTTTGTACTTTGACCCCTAAAAAAACCCCTAAATGATGGGGTTACATATTGAATATACATGTATCTTTATCGAAATGCTGTGCTCTTTCCAACAATGTCATCATAATTCCAATCTGATCACTGGTTTTTGAGTTATTTAGTATTTAATGGCGGGAAGTGAGCATATCTCGAAAGTCATTAAATCGAGATATCTCGAAAACAAAGGCCCCATTTCAAAAACGTCACTGAACATTTTTTGTCAGAAATTTTATGTAAAATCTCTGGTAACCGGCTTTTACACCTTACATGGGACACCCTGTATATATATTGTACCATGTGGCAGGTTTCCAGTTGTCTACCCGTCAGTGGCCCGATCCCACCAGTTGACGAAACAAAACAAACTTTACAAGGCTAAACTTTACGAAAGAAGTAAATCGTAAATTATGTAATATTGTCAGGCTAGGCTAGGCTAGGTTAGGTTAGATTAGGTTAAATCGTTAAGTTTCCTTTGGTCTGTCAACTGATAGGGTTGAGCAACTGAAGGGTAGGGCAACTAACCAATATGATGATAAAAAATAATGGTGGGAAAACATAAGTTCTCTTCAAAATGCTATAATTTTGTATTTTTGGCCAGAGACAATTATTGTTTGATCATATGATGATAAATAGTATTTGGAAAATATACCTTTTTCTTGGAAATGCTATAATTTTGTATTTTCGGTGAGAGCTGATTATTGAATTTATTCATTGTGTGAGACACCATTTGTAAGTAGAGATGTGTGATATGGAGTGCAGCCTGAAATTTTTAGTAATTTGAAATATTGAAAGGTTAGTAAGCTTAGTTTCTTTTTATTGTTTTAAGCATGAAAGAACTGAAGGTATGAGGTGGTTCCACATTACTAGCTTTGTTAGCCACCCAGGGAAGGTTTGGTTAGGCGCACGGAGCACGTACTGTGTTTGGGGGCGGTAGTGCTTTGGAAATGTCATATTCACTTGATTTATATCGTTTTATGGTTTGGAGCTCCTCATATGTTTGCAAATTATGAATATTCAAATGAAAATTCGAAAATGTAATAATTGCTTCATCGGGTGTGTAGATGACACAAAAAATTGTTGGAATTTCGAAAAGTTTGGATACTCAATAATTACCATTAAAAGCTCTGCAAGCTGCAAGTCTTTTCCATTGACAAAGTTAGGACTTTGAAACATGGCTTCTCTTTATTAATAGGGTTACCATATCTCCGGATTTCCCCGGAGATCTCCGGATTGTGAGGCCAAAAATGAGGCTCCGGGGGATTCACAGGAAAATAAGAAATCTCCTCTTTTTGAATTGTTTCATAAGAATCCCCTATTATACAGGCCTACTCAAATGTTGACTTGTCTTCTGATTAAAAATGGGGTATTTATTTAGTATCCGAACTTTTCGATTTTTCCAACAATTTTTTCCCCACACACTCAAAACACACTAGTAAGTAATAATACACTGATATTTTGTGGGGGCAACACTTATTTGGCATTCAAATTAGAGTTTTCTGATGGAACTATTTTTCTCCCGCATATGAATACTATGAACACACTGTAACACTGCCAGACTAGGCTAGGTTAGGATAGGTTTGGTTTAGAGCTTAGCAAGGTCGGTGAAGTAGCCATTCAATCCAAAAATATCATAGTTTGATAACATATGTTTTTTTTTAAATGAAAAGATTTTGTGTTTGGTCAGATCGACAATTATTGTTAGATCACATGGAAGATATACATTCATATTTATTCATTACGTGAGATGTGTGATAGAGAGTGCAAACTAAAATTTTTAGAATCTATACGCCTTGGCGAAAAGGACGTGATTGAATTTTTGTTCAGGCATGGTGTTTTTAAAGAGATTTCTGTATGTTTAAAGTGTGGTGCGGAGTTGATTGTGAATAAATCAAATTTTAAATTTCGTTGTCAAAAGAAAATTCGAATTGGGAAGAAGGCGGCTGCGGTTTGTGGCTTTACTGGCTCGGCAAGGGTGGGCTCGTTCTTGGACAATTGTAGACTCCCAATAGAAAAATATTTCTATTTGGTGTCAATACTTTTGCACCTAAAGCCACCCCGACAAACATTTATTTGTGAAGAGCTGGGAATTTCGACAGCAACAGTGGTTGACTGGTATTCGTTTTGCCGGGAAGTTTTTCTGTTCAATTCAGAAAAACTGTCACAAAAGTTAGGCGGACCAGGAAAGGTTGTCGAAATTGACGAGGCGAAGTTTGGGCGATCGAAGTACAATCGTGGGAGACAGGTGAGGGGTCAGTGGGTCTTTGGTGGGGTTGAGCGTGATTCCGATAAATCATTTTTTGTGCCTGTTGCAGCCAGGGACAGCGATACTCTTTTGAATTTGATTCAAGAGTGGATCCTGCCTGGCTCCACAGTAATAAGTGATTGTTGGAAGGCGTATCAATCCCTCAACAAAGATCTGTATGACCACTTGACTGTCAATCATTCATTGAACTTTGTGGACCCAGAAACCCAAGCTCACACGAATACGGTTGAGAGGAGTTGGCGCGAAGTGCGCTGTACGATTCCAAGGTTTGGAGTCAAAAAAGCGCATTTCGCCGGCTACCTTGCTGAGTTTCAGTTTAAGCGCCGATATCAGCGGGAGGAGCGTTTGCATTACTTTTTTAAAGCGGCTGCGGAGTTGTATCCCCCCAAGTATTGAAAGGTTAGTAAGCTTACTTTTCTTCAGATATGTGATTATTAATTTGATTTATATGGTTTAATGGTTGGGAGTTCATAATATGTTTGCAAATTATGAATTTTATAAATGAAAAATAAAATTTTCGTAAAAAAATTTTTTTTTCGAAAATTTGAATTTTTGGGTAAAAGAGACGCGACCCCCAAAAAATTTCAACGGATTATTACTTCGTGGGGTGTGTAGATGTCACAAAAAAAAAATTGTTGAAAAAATCGAAAAGTTCGGATACTAAATAATTACCAAAAATGGGTTTATTTTCTGTAAGTTTATAATTTTCCAACCAGCTATATCTATTAAAGAGTACAATTACATTTTTAAAACATTGGATTTTATTCATTTAATAATTCATAATGTTCCTATTCGCCAACGGCGAATCCCCCTCCCCCCTTCAACATCTGATTTACAATACATTGTAAAATTTCCTCTTTTTTGGTGATTACCAAATGGCAACCCTACTCTTTATCCATTCTCAATAGCCAAGAATCTAACCTACATAATTATATGTGGAGGCGCCCAAAAGTTCCCAGCCATGATCAAGGTGAATTTTATACATAATCAGTTCTACACAAAACTCTAGAATTACTCCACTTTTTCACTCATACTTCGTACAATCTAAGTATTTCTTATGCTGAAAAGCTTTGATTGCTTGAGAATCTTCAAATAGCAAACTTACCTTTGAGTCCATGGTTGATTATTTCGGTGCACTACATTCGGAAGAGCAGTCTTTATTTCATATTTTTAAACCTGAAATTGCAACAAGTATTTGTTATAACTAGACAATACAAGTAGACCGAAATAAACTGGGAACGTGGGAAAGTCTAGGCATAGGTTAGGGTGTAAGGTCTAGGCGTCTAGGCTTGGTCTAGGCGGCTTCGCGGCTACCGTCTAGGCTAGACCAGCTTGTCTTCTGTCAGCTGATAGAATAGAATTTTAATAGGAAATTATATAGGAAAATGTAATAAAATAGAAACTAAAATAAAATAGAATAGATTATAATATAATCTGTTATCGAAACTCGTGCGATTATTTCACTGGACGGGATATCGAACTGTATCCGAATAGAATGGACGCTGTTAGAGATGACGTGGTCCGTTGCTAGGGAGCCAGTTTTGTTTCCAATCAACCGTTGCTAGGTGTCTGTTTCCATGTTATTTATATGGGCGTAAAACAGTGTCTCAGATTTTTATCAAAAGCAATAAAATTACAAATTTCTAAGAGTTTTGAGTCCTTTTTTCATGTACCAGAATACCAGAGGATTGAGTATCAGGCTTTTTTCAGTTGTGATATTGGATATAGAACTATTTTCATAGTATTTTGTTCATAGGTTAGGCGTACAAGTTAGGTGTAGGCTACGAAGCATTATACGATTAGACTAAAAAGCCAATTTATGGCCATCAAATTAGGGGAAATAGTGAGATATTTTGGGGGATAAACCAAACACGGTAAAAAGTATAAAATACGATGGCAAATTAAAATATTTGGAAGGTGTAGTGCAAACAAGTGTGTGCAACAGATCATACGATGCGAAGGTATGTAATAACCTATGACGCTAATGGTCTTATAAAACAGTGTCTTAGATTTTCATCAATAAATAAAATTGCAAATTTTTAAGAGCGTTGGGTGTATACCAACTGGACTATTACCATCTACCAACTCGATTCCTAATCATGTAAACTTGATTGTTGTATGGGGAACCATTCCAACTTCCATCACATCCTCCTTTTATAGGCTTTAACGAATTTTAATATTAAACCAAATCTTTGGTATTTGCAGCTAGGCTATCTACAATTTAGTCTGGTCTACCAATACTTTTTTGCACTCTGTTCATGCCACTAAGACTAATTGCAGCATTATTCTATAGTCTGTTCTATAGAAGTTAAACAAGTGCTACCGGTATGATTGCTGGTAGGTACTGTGACTTTTGCACAACTTTATTATTATTATTATTATGCACGTAATAGACCCGATGATTTGTATGGTACAGGTAGCTGTAAATGCAATGTCTACATTTACTAGTGGTTTTAGGTTGCTTACACAGTGGAGCATCCAATAATCGATGACAGTCACCAAAACAAAATCATTAACTTGCTGCGGAATAGTGGTATTCATACAGCTCAATCTGTTATACTCCATTAAACAGCATGAGTTTCATTTTGCGACAGTAATTGTTATCAAGTATTGGATGCTCCACTGTGCAAGCACCTTTGGCCAATGTTGTGATAAGTTAGTGCCCATCAAAATATGTAGGTGAATTGAAATGTGACTGCTAGAGTTTGTAAAGTGCAGAATTCATAGTTATTTACATCAGCCTTGAAGAAATAGGCAACACAGTGTTAATTTTTACAAAGTATTATCAGGTTTCACAGTATTCTACTCACCCATATAGTTTCGTGGCCACTACTTTGGTGTCAAGGACCGTTACAATTGCTGTTTGATTTTATTCTAATTATGAACATTTTCAACCAGTTATTTGAAGAACTCAGTTGAGTGTTGTTTTTGATGACATCCAGACTACATTTTCAACAAATCTATGCTATTTATTGATAGTCTCATTATTGAAAACCTCATTAATGTTAATAAAGCTATTAACTTTTTATGTGAATCCGACGACAGTCAAATTTTCATCAAGAATAAGTAGAATCTACTTACTCTTTTGGCCAAGCGCTTTCGAATCATTGAGATCCAATTTCAGAAGCCTTCTGGATCTCAAAGATTCGAAAGCGCTCGGCCTACAGAGTAAGTAAATTGTACTTATACTTGTAAATAAAACATTGCTGAATGATGATTCACTTATTTAACACTTACAATTTACTAAGAAATAGTAGATTTCTATTAGTACCTTGTTAGTTATCTATTAATAGAGTTTTCAGGCGATGCTCTAAAAGGTGAGATTTGTACAAAATATTCTATTGAGTTACGGTGCTTGCGCAGTGGAGCATCCAATACTCGATGAAAGTCACCACTGCGAAATCAAACACATGCTGTGGGTTGATGGTATTCACACTGCTCGAATCCGCCAAGCAGTGCAGCAGTGACTATCATCAAGTACTGGGTGCTCCACTGTGCAAGCACCGTAACTCACTAGAATATTTTGTAAATGTTGAAAGTTCAACAATCATTCAATTTTTTCTTAATTTTCCTATAAATACATAGACAATTCAAACAGTTCACACAACGAAATTAGGCTGCTCTGATAAATTACAGTGTTGCCAGCACATGATAGTAGAGAATCACCAACCTCAAAATGCTCGAATTGACCACACTAATCATACCACACTTGCCTAGTCTATGAGTCTGATAAGGCTAGCAGTCATATATGGTTTGTCACCACAGTCAGTTGTTTTTGCTACACTGTAATTTCTTTGAGCCGCCTAAATTCGTGGCATGAAGTAGACGGTATAATGTATAGTTGAAGCTTTCAAAAATTCAAAGTTCTAACTTAGAATAAATTTATTTCACACTTTATCTTCACAGTTTTATCAAACACAATTTTCAAAAACAAGAAATAATTATACATCAAAGGAGCTAGGAATGAGAGAACTACTAAGGAGCAAAAAGCCCTCAAGAAAAACTGTGTTCGATTTGAATGTTAATCTATTACTTCAATAAGATATATGAACTGTATTTTTGGTAACTGCAGACCAATGAATGTGTAGATGGCTCTCTATCTGCTCTTCTGGAACAAATATCTTCTGAACAGTAACATTTGTTAGAGAAACCCACATACAATTAAAAATATTTAAGGAAAACTAGGAAGTAGGCACAAGTTACCATAAAGCGCTATATAGGCTAGCAATGTTTTTGTTTGAGTTACAAGTTGGTAAAATTCACTTTTAAACAGTTGATCACTGATTTGTTTTTCAGAATGCAATAAGCACAATAGAAAATATGCATCAACCCCATACGAAGTACAGGTAGGCTAATTAAGTTAATATTTTTACACATAAGGGTAGAAATGAATGAGTACATCTGAATAACCAATTATTCATCTATCACTGCCATTTGTGATGAAGTTGGAATGTTATGTTAGTCCAATATAGAGTCAAATCATCTAATAATATACTAAAATCTTTATTGATTAGCGCCTTTCAATTTAGTGTCACATAGATCAATAAAACCTGGGTAATGATCAGGTCGAATAACTTAACATGCAATTAAATTGCTTCTATTATAGGAAATAGATGTACAAGTCATCAGTAGTTAATTAATACGAAATTGCAACTTTATATTTGAAAAGGAATCAACCGATACGTTTGTGTTTAATTTAACAAGCTTTATGAACTTAATATCACTTGAAACGAAAGAACAATAACATAACCTATGCATGTAGTACATACCTGTTTGCAGCGATCCAGCTTTTATTTTTGTTGGGATCATTTGGAAATCTATAAAAACTGCAAACCTTAAACTCGCTGTAATGTTTGCAATCAGGGAGAAAGCACATAACCATTTTGTTTGATTATAAATCGCAACTAAAAATTGGTCCCATGCATTTTAAATGGACTTATAAAGCTGATTGGAAACATGTAATGGCGGATAGGGGCTTGTGACGTCACACTAACAGCGTCCATACTGTACAGAAAATAAATATATGAGAAAATAGAATATGAAGACAGTTGACGAGGCTTGATGACGAAATTTGTGAAGCTGGTCAGGCATGTTTTGAAGAAAAAAGGTGGTAAATTTTAAATACAAAAGTATAATTCTCGACACGTTTTTAGATCCTGATGGATATTTCATCAAATAACTAACTGTACAAAGTATTGAATATGAGAATCAACTAATGAACATTCTCTTATTACATAAAAAAAATAGAGGTGTTGGTACATTATCGAGTTTTTGACAGGGATTATTAACCACCTATCAAAGCAACTTCATTTTAGTGTAAAACCATCCACACCCAAATCACACACTCCAATGATTCGAGTTACTGTATTTTAAAAAGCATGTGTTGGAACACACTGATGATAAATCTTTTATTTGTGATTTTCTTTAATTGGGCCTCCTAATACATTTCTGGGTATTTTTTGTCAAATTACTTACCCTGAAAAATACAAAATCATATGGGATGAGCAAGAACATTATTGTAAGCTATAGGTACTATAAAAAAAGTGATTGTAGACCATATTATAATTTGTTACTATCAGATAGCATAATCTCTTATTGATATTTATTTTGTATTAGGGCACCCAGCCATTGAAAGCTATATGCGACATAGCTTTTAAAATCAAACCAAATAGTTTTCAATGAACGTCCAGCAACTGGCACATCTCAGCCGAGCACAACTTTCAGTTAATTGAAAACCAGCATTGATTTGATTTTAAAAGTTGCCATTACACAGCTTAGCACAACTCAATACAGCGTTCAGTATAGCTGGACGCCCTTATTCTATTATGCTAATGGCATAATAAAGGTGTGTGGTACCACTGATGCAGATTTTATTTTCAAAAACTATTTGAAACTACTATTTGGCTGGATACAAGTTCAATTACACGAATCACGCTGAGAGGCCTTTGAAGAGTCGGAAATCTAAACAATCCCATCAATAATTTGTGTTGTGAACAAAGTGCTAATCTTCACCTATGAAAGTGTGTTTTTTCCACCTATATTATAGTTCAATTTTTCAAATTTATAGGTGAAATCAACGACTTGCATTCAATTTTAATTAAGCATAAAAATAATATTATACTTATTAACTTTTCATGTGAAATTTAACGACATGCAGTCAAATTTGACTGCATGTCGTTAAATTTCACATGAAAAGTTAATATTAACAACGCAGATCGTCATGGAACAAACAATTCAGGAATATTATACTCTTTATTCAAAATGTTTTCGATTCATGGAGACTCATCTTCAAGGCATCCTAGATCGGTGAAGTCGGTTTTTCGTCTAGAGGAATTGTGGTTTTTGTATAATGTAATCAAAAAGTTTGTGTGATTTAAAATTTGATCGTTCATTGAGGATGTTTTGTTTATTGTGTAATTTTCAAATCGTTGTAAGGTGTTGAGTTGGTATCCTTTAGATTTTATATGTAAAATGTGTAGGTTGGTAGTGATGTCAGTAAAAGTGTGTCCAGTTTCAATGATATGGTCTGCAAAAGTCGATTCGGTTTTTATATTTAATATGCTTGTAAATGTTCTTTGTAACGTTGTTTGAATGTGCGGCTTTTTTGCCCTATGTAAAATTAGTTACAATCAGAGCTGTTTAGTTTGTAGATCCCTCTGTGAGATCGAATTTGTTTGTGTTGTGTGGTTTCGGGTGCAAGTGTATGTTTTATTTTGTTTTTTGTTATGAATTTGATGGTGTGGATGGCTTTTTGAAGATTTTTGCTAGTCTGTTTGATTGTGGATTAATGTAGCCTATGTCATTGTGATGTATTTTTTGTCAGTAGTGTTGGTGTTTTGTTTGTTAATTTATGATTGAGTTTGTCAATTACGTCGTGTTTGTGGCCGTTTCCATGTGCTGGGTATTTATTGTGTTTAGATCAGTGTTTTATTTTTCGGTGGATAGTTTGGTGTGTTGTTCAGTCTGTGTAGCACATTGACCTGAATGCTTGAGTGTTTGTGTTGGATGATTGGAGGTGCTGTGTACAGTGGCGGATCCAAGGGGGGGAAAAGGGGGCAATTGCCCCCCCCCTCCGAGATCCAAGCGAAAAAGAAAAAACGGCATAAATCTAATAGAAACTAGGACGAAATTATGTAAGCAACAAGAATTGTCTGTTTCCAATTTGTCTCTTCTTACTTTTACTTTTTCTCTTCTTATCTAGATAATAGATATCAATCAGTTAGAGTGAGTACAGGACATGACAGCTATACCACATCTGAATAGAGAAGGGTTACTTATTTTGCGGAGTGCCACAGGGATCAATTTTAGGCCCAGTTTTGTTTAACCTTTTTATAAATGACCTACCATTCAACATAGACTCCAAACTAATTTTATATGCTGACACTACTGTTCTGGTTAAGGGCAAAGATAACCGCCCTCTTGAAAGCTCAAGAAATTTTAAAGCAGCTTACCGATTGGTTTCATAGCAACAAACTGAAGCTGAATGTCAAAAAGACTAATTTTATTAAATTTTCAATGATAAACAATGAATTCAATCATACATTAATGCTATATTCTGGTATGGAATGCCATTCGACAATGGGAACTAAGTTTTTGGGTCTGGAGCTGCAGTCAAATTTAAAATTTGATAATGAAATTAAAAGCCTTAGGAAAAAGTTATACCATGCGGTTTTTGCTTTGAAGACTTTGAGAAATGTTTCGAACAAGAAATACAGCCGTAGCGGTCTATCATGGGTATTTTATGTCCCAGGTTCGTTATGGTGTGGTATTCTGGGGTAATAGCGAGGGAAATATCAATGCAATATTCAGATTGCAGAAGAAAGCGTTGCAAATATAATTGAAGGATTAAGTGCAAAGCAGTCATGTCGACCGATTTTCAGAAAAATTAGGACTGCTTACAATGCCGGCACTGTATTTTTTGAGATTGCCTTGTATTCGCATAAGAACCAGAGTAATTATGAAAATAATATAATCGCTCACCCATACAACACAAGACATGGAGAGTCAACACTTCGGTACCCCATGCATAGGCTGACTCTGATCGAGAAGGCGCCACACTATTCGGGAAAAAAGATTTTAAATAGTTTGCCCAAAGTTTTAAAAGGTTACGGTCAAGACAAATTCGTGAAGGAACTCAGGAAGTTGCTTATTGATGCCTGTCCTTACTCTCTGGCTGAATGATATGGGGGTTTTCGGAGACAAAATGTTGAATAGAATCTGTTTTCTAATATGTTTTTATAGGTGAACGAACGCTTCATGAATGGCTGAAGAATTAGTTTAGTTAAAGTGAATTGACGTGTCACATGCTGTGCGAGCCTAGCTCGATAGATGCAGCGTGACTATTAACAAATTTATTTTTATTTTATTTATTTATTTGTTTAAAGCCATCCATGATACTTGTGCAGAGGGAATTGTTCTAGATATTGAAGAACATGGGTTCTTTAACCCGCTAGTACGAAGGTACTTCAAGCTTCAAGTGAAGTAGACTGACTCTGACTGGAGACGGTGTTGAGCTGTTGAGTGTTCCGACCGAATATTATTCCGACTGCCCCCACTAGAATGGTTGTGCGCCACACGCGCATTCTAGCGGCGGCTCATATTTTATTGAATCATTACCTTATTCATATTATTCATATTTTTATAACTTATCTAAAAAAATGTGCTCAATAATTATTTAGTAAATTGGATGAGAACTCATTTGAAATTTGATACGTAACAACTTAAAAACTTAATTTATAAGAAAAAATACAATGACATAAATAGATATCAGGTAAAACGGTAAGGAATGCAAATTACCAATACAAATACAAATTTGTACATACATATTGATAAAACAGTGCTATCCATGACAACATTATGAGGGACACTAAAAACTCTGTCAAAATACACCATTTTCTATTTAAATAGCCAAAAAATTTCCGGGGGTGGCCTCCGGACCCCCCCCTTTGGTTGGGGGGTATTCCATACCCCCCAATCCCCTGGTGTTTGCCCCCCCCCCACCGAAATCACCTCCTGGATCCGCTACTGGCTGTGTATTAGGGTATCTGTCATTGTTGGTTTTCGGTGAATGTTGAAGCGTGTATTTTGTAATTGAGAGGTCTAGGAAATTGATTGATTTGTTGTGTTCATATTCTGCTGTGTATTGAATATTTTTGTGTATTTTGTTCATGTATGATCAGAGCAGTTCACGTTGTCTTTTGTTTCCTCTATATAGCAGTAGAACGACATCTACATATCTGTGCCAGAGTATTGTTATGTTTTGTGAAAATTTATTATTATAAAGAGTATGTGAGTGTTTGGAGATAGATCTCGGAAAATATGCTAGAAATTGCTGAGCCTATTGGCAATTCATCAGGTTGTGAGTAAAATGTGCTGTGGAATGTGAAGTAATTTTGTTGAGTGATGATTTTTAGGATGTCTATTATTTCATTTATGTTCTGTGTGTTCTGTCTGTTCACTATGTTCTGTAGCTGTGTTGTTGTGAATAAGGATGTTTTTTCATCATTTCTATTGTTTCGTTGATAGATATGTTGGTGGGTAGATTTGTTATATCAAAAGATTCAAGAGCGCTGAAGTTGTGAGGAATTTGTGTCTTTAATTTTAGTGATGAGGTCGCTATTGTTTTTCATGTATGTGCTATTGATGTTAATTAGTTTTCTGAGTGTTTGATCTATGTGCTTTGCTAGTTTATATGCTGGGGCCTCTCAGTAGTTCACAATAATTGGTCTTATATAGGCATGATGGGTTAGTGAATTTCGGGGAGTGCTTGAAGTAACAGTGCAGAAGGGTATATTTGTTTCAGACGTCTTTTTTGTCAATCATTAATTATATGATTTGTCCTGTTGATTACTTGCTTGATTTTTCTTTGGACAATTAACAACGTAGTTCGTCATGGAACAAGAAATCCAGGAGTTTACATTTTTGTGTTAAGACGGCAAGCATGGGATTTCCTTGTGCTCTCATATGTACTCATGTCAAATAAATAAATAAGCACATTAACTTCTAGAAAGACATCAAATGGTAGATAATAAACTCTATAGCGCATTTCTTCCATACTATACAAACAGAAAAGATAAACCAACTTAACTTAGAGACAACACAGACTGATGAAAAATGCCAGTAATGTAAACAAGGCTTCAAAGCAATAGAATAACAATAATTATTGTCAAAATTGCGCCATTTCAAAAATGAATTGTACAGCTACTTTGAATAAATTGAAAATTTTCTGCTTGATATACAATAGAAATCAATTGTTAATATATTAGGCTATGTATAAATTTGCTTGTTTTAAATTTCAATGGTACAGACTTTTGGTTAAATAAATAATAAACAAGCCCATAAAAACATGTTTAACAAATGTGTGTTTCAATAATAATTATTGGAAATTTGTTCAATATTAAAAAAATGAAGCAAATAAATTGAAATGTGGTGGCGGAGCAGATAACTACCATTTAGCTCCGGTTACTGAGTAAGCAACTGCCGGGTGGCTACGCCACTTAGCAGGACACTAATGACTTGCAATCAGAGACAAAAACCGGAACACCAGAAATGAGTTCCAAATGACAAGGAGACCATCAGAGTCACCTCTCAAGAGTCCATAAATTTATATTATATTGTATTATATGTATCACTATACTTCACACCATCAAATTAGGTGGCTTGAAAAAATGAATATTCTTTTTTGGGATAGGCTACAGCCTAGCACAACTCAATTTTTCCACACAAACCTACAACATAACATTCAATTGATACAGATTATTACATACAATTTCTTCTACATCGGGATAAGTGATGTGATGCAGGATGAATTTTTGTGAAACACAGAGATGAATTAGACATTGATTCAATTTGCGTAGTCTATTTCATGTCTGCATTCCACAAAAAGTCATTCTGTATCACGTCAACAATGGTGCAGTTCTAATTCACCCAGCCAATCATCTATATAAATACTTTACATTTCAAGAGAGTCCTTCGAGTCAAAAGATACTGAAGGAACGTTCATAAATTTAGAATATTATTTTACATAAATTCCAAAGTGATGGTGATAACGTTTTCCAAATTTAAAATTGGGGAAGTGATAGCCGAGCTCCGTAGCAGGTATCTGTTCAATCAGAGATAAGCTACGAAACTCCTGGCGCTCTTTGTAAGGGTCACCGATTGGATTGGCCAGCAAAAAGACTGTTCTCTTCTGTAAAATCACTTACGGGTGGTTCGGAACCCACCTAAAACTGTAGGTCCAACTCATCAATCACCATCATCCAATTTATTACCCACGCACAGGTCTTAGAACTATGTGTGCTTCATCCTCTAAAAGTGTGAAAAATTATCAACGCAAAATTACTGAGTTTCATACCAACTTGTAAAATTAATTCGATTTATTTCTCTCAATGCAATACAAGCAGTAATACATCAATCAGCAGGAATCTGTTCAAACCGAGTCGATGAGCAACGGTCTCCTGGGCCCTCTCTGTAAGGGTGACCGATTTGATTGGCCAGCAAAAAAGACTCAGTTCTTTGCTGTAAAATTACTTCCCAGTGGTTCGGAACCCACCTAAAATTTTAGGTTCAACATGTTTCCAATAACATCCCTCAAGAGGCAAGGTGGAACTACGATCTTCCCATCAATAAAAGCATTTACTTTTTTTTGTACAATAGACAGAAGTAATACAATAGATAGAGACAATTTACGGGACACAATTAGAAGATTGATACGAATGGGTTTCTAAAAAGTATTTTTTTTTTAAATAGTTTATTGTCATTTTCAAGCCAATACATAATCCTTTCTTCAATTATATATGATAAAAAATTATTCTAATCTATTACTAATAACAATAACAAGTAAAAATATGGCACTACTGGCAGAAGACAAAGATGAGCGCCAGCAGTGAGTTAAAAAACATAATAGCCTACAGTACTCAAACAACAATAGAAAGAAGGGGAAAAATATATATATACAATAATAATAATAATAATAACAACAACAGATTTTAGCTCACCCAACCAATATTAGAAACGGAAAAAGATCACAATAAACAATATTAGATCAGAAAATCATAACAAAAAGCAAAACCAGTTTCAATAGTCTACAAACACAAAGCTCCACTGCAAATTATGTTGAGAAGGTATAAGTTGGGCTACAATATTGTAAAATAAATGTATGCTTTTACCCATTCATCAATTTTTCTACCAAGTTTTCTTGAGAAAATATTGCTTATAATTCATAAGCACAAACCTCTATGTAATATGAGAACTGACGCTTACATATAGATAACCTGGTAAATGATCTAGTATATAAGTTCGAGACAGATGGGCGTATCTTATGCAAATTTCATTTTAAAGTGAGGAGTACCTTATTTTCATTAATGTGTGACTATTTTCTTGGCCAACACCTGCCCTCAACGTTGGAACTCCAAACTCCACGAATTAATAACACTTAGTGGGGTACAAAGGGAGTTTTCTCAGAGCTGCTCTGATAAGGTTCTTTTGTAGTACAAATATTCTATTGAAATGCGAATCAAAAATCCCTATCCATACCTCTATTCCATATTGGAACAAACAATGTGCAAAAGTATAATACAGAAAAGCTGTGAGACACGCACAGCTAGGCTTAAGCCTGTGCTTGCAAGTGATCTAGTTAATACAAAAATAATGACCATTTCTGAATTGTTGAGTAAATTATTCGCTAGCTATTAATTGAATAGTGGCTTCAAGGCTTGTTTCACACATACCTGGCAGTCAGGTGACTGGTATCGGGTAAGCGTGATGCACTCCATAAGATTCAATGTCCCTACATAACGAACATAGAATTGAACTTCTTAGAATAATATTGATGAAAAATCTAATATCAAACCTGTCACTGTATTTCTATTTGAATTATGATTTTTACTCACTTATACTGGAGATACTGGGATGATGCATTTCACTTCTGAAGCAGGCGTATGGATTTGGCAGTCTGATGAAGCTTCTCTTCAGAAGTGAAATGCATCATCCCAGTATCTTCAGTATAAGTGAGTGAAAATCATATATTAAATAAAAATACAGTGTCAATTTTGATAATAGATTGTTCAACAAGTATTTCGTCATGGAAAACATCACAGAGATAATATTTATGACATTGCAGTCAATTTTATAGGAATATAATAACTATTATTCACTCACAACCACAACGAGATCTAATGCTCTTTAATAATTCAAATACTAAATATAATTACAAAACATAAAATTCTAAGGGGATATAATTATATTAAGATGTTTGGTTCATCATTCTACTGAGTGATGTTTTGAATAAATCAAATGAACATAGCGATTTCCAAATGATCATCTAATTCCTTTCATTGAACTGAAGACTCTGGTCAAATATACATTAGAAAACGCCACGCTTTGCTCTGAAGTTGAGGAAGTAATGAATGCTAATAATAAACATTGTACTTCTTTAAAATCTTCCTTTAAACACATTTGTAGGTGAAAATAATCATATCATCATCCTTGAACAATTTTGCTTATTTGCGCATAGTATAACTGGGTCAGACAAATTTGTTAAAATTGAATTCCTAAAACACAATAACTGTTCATGATATTTCCTCGATTCCCACTTCTAAAATTTATACTATTTTTTACTTCCATACAATAAATTCAATTATTTCTCCATTTTAAAAAATATTGATTACTCAATATTAATATTATCATTATTATTATTATTATTATTATAATTATTATGGGCAAAGTCTCCCTGATAACTAGCAATTTTCAAGAATTTTTCATTATTATTATTATTATTAGTAGGCCTATAATAATTGTTTACTAGAAAATAATAAATAGCAACATGTAGTTTGCAGAAGGCTTCATTTAGTAAATTAATTATTTATTAGTCCAGATTATAAGAGCTTCACTGTGATAAATGAATAATTGTGAGAAATCATTACTGAAAAATCCCTGCTGAAGCCCAAACTATTGCAGAATGTGCTAAATTCAAATTTAATTCATTAAATTCTCCAATTTTATCAGTTAAAGTGAATTTAAATTTTATTAAAGTGCATTTTAATTTTAATTCCATTAACTTTATACATTTCAATTTCAATTCTATTAACTTTATTTTATCAACCAGTGTTATGCTATAGATTAATTTTTTATTAGAAAAATATTATTCTTACCGTCCTAGTTTACACCAAAATGGCTTGAATTTGGAATATTTGTTGATGATAAAAAGCGCTATTTGAATTAAATTCGATATCAATATGCATATAAACTTTCTCTTTTATTTATTTTTAAATTTATTATCTATCTCCAATTATTTATCAATGAAATCAATTTGCCTTTAAAAATAAATTATTATTCCTGAGAATTTAGATTTGTGAACAAAACAAAAGCCACTTGAAATGGGATCGAACCCAGGACCGCTGGATGCACTCTACCAATGAGGCTATGGCTGGATCATCAAATCTGATGCAATTAGAAGCATTTCAGGAAACAGTGTTGTAAGTTACAAAAATGAAATTTTTAGTAGAGAAAAGCTTAATGTGGTTGCTAATTTTAAAGCTAGATGATGACACAATACTGTTTTATAGATTATTGAACTTATTTGAGCAAACCATTTGATGAATCAATCAAATAAGTGAATTATATTTAACTAAAATCAATAATTATTCAATGAAAAATATTTTCAACGTTTTTGGCTGCGTGGTAAATTCATTTAGAGTTTAGATTAGTTGGTTTTATGCAAGTTATCACTAAACTGTGAGACATTGTACTTCTTTTATCAAGTAAGCAATGTGAATCAAATTGGCTTATATGATGAGAGATATAATTATTGACAAAAGTATTGTTCAAATGATTTCTGTTCTTTACCATGTTGATAATTATTATTCTTAAAAACATTATAATACTGCATTGCTGAAAAATTCACTAATAATGTTGTATGGATCAATTATTTTCCAAACTTCAGACATTATGGATATTGATGACATATTAGTATCAATGAGATACAAGGATTCAATAAAGATTATTGTACTAGAAATCATGCCAGCAAAGCAATCTAAACTCGTGCCATTCAGTTCATCAATTATTCTCAGGAAGAGCCGTGGCTTAGTGATAGAGAGCAAACTGCAACTCAAAAAATTCATTGTACAATAGCATTCATCCAATTTTCGCAACTTCTGATACTATAGTCAATATATAATTGATAGTGTCAAAGGACTATAAAAACTAATTTAAAGAATCAGGATTCAGAAATATCAATATCAGTAACTGTTGACTAATGATCTCATTCAACCAAAAATGCAAATTGAATTGTTCAAATTAAGATGACATTTTTGAACACATTGAGAACACTCTCATAACCAAAGGATTCACAGCAGAAAGTTCACACGTTTGTATGACTTAAAAGATGTTTTTTTAAAGAATGATGGTAAGCAGATTTAAAGTCACAAAATTCACAGCTGAAAGGTTTATCGCCAGTGTGAGTTCTTTGATGAATTTTTAATTTGTCCAGTCGAGAGCTTTTGTGATCACAAAATTCACAGCTAAAAGGTTTATCACCTGTGTGAGTTCTTTGATGAATTTTTAATCTGTCAAGTCGAGAGCTTTTGTAATCACAAAATTCACAGCTAAAAGGTTTATCACCTGTGTGAGTCCTTAGATGAATTTTTAATCTGCCAAGTTGAGAGCTTTTATAGTCACAAAATTCACAGCTGAAAGGTTTATCGCCAGTGTGAGTTCTTAGATGAAATTTTAAATTGCTAAGTTGAGTGCTTTTATAGTCACAAAATTCACAGCTGAAAGGTTTATCGCCAGTGTGAGTTCTAAGATGAATTTTTAAACTGCCAAGTTGAGAGCTTTTATAGTCACAAAATTCACAGCTGAAAGGTTTATCACCTGTGTGATTTCTAAGATGAATTTTTAAATTGCTAAGGAAAGAGCATTTATAATCACAAAATTCACAGCTGAAAGGTTTATCACCTGTGTGAGTCATTAGATGAATTTTTAAATTGCTAAGTTGAGAGCATTTGTAATCACAAAATTCACAGCTGAAAGGTTTATCACCTGTGTGAGTCCTTAGATGAATTTTTAAATTGCCAAGATGTGAGCTTTTATAGTCACAAAATTCACAGCTAAAGGGTTTATCACCTGTGTGAGTCCTTAGATGAATTTTTAATCCACCTAGTTGAGAGCATTTGTAATCACAAAATTCACAGCTGAGAGGTTTATCACCTGTGTGAGTCCTTAGATGAATTTTTAAATGGCCAAGATGTGAGCTTTTATAGTCACAAAATTCACAGCTGAAAGGTTTATCACCTGTGTGAGTTCTTTGATGAATTTTTAAATCACTGAGTCGAGAACTTTTATAAACACAAAATGCACAACTGAATTGTTTGTTACCTTTATGCTTCTTTGAGTGCATTTGTAACCCTTTCTTTTCCATGCACACATAGTCACATAATTTACAGGCATACTGTTTTTCTACTGAATGTGTTCTTCTTACATGTCGCATTAAATCACTCAACTTGGGAGTTTTATAACTACAATGAGCACAGCTATGAGAATGTAGAGTTTGTTGAGTTGGCAGATCATTTCCAGAATCAACCAGTCCATCAGTTCCAATGCCATCTCCATCTGTACAAATAGGGGTTAAAGACTCTCTGCTGTCTACTGATTGCATTTCTGTCTCTTCAGAACACCCCCCAGTCAGGTGGCCATCTGAAAATACCAATAGTATACTATAGATGTAGTTAGTTATTCCAGAGCTGAAATCTGTTTAAAATATTTACATGATAATGATGTTGAATACACATGAACTGAATTTCTTATAATGCAGAACTAAACTCCTTTGGATCATAAACATGTTTCAAATGTTTCAAGCTCATCTTTGGCACTTGTACACAAGTCTCACAAAATGTGAGAGTTGAATTGCGTGATCAAAAGGAAGTTTTACTATTGTTGTTGTATGGCAAAAAATATATTTCTGATTGAAATTTAACATTTGCTTCTAGCTAAATATTTGATAATTGACAACAAAACTATATTATATTTCTTCTCAGTTGGATTATTAAACTAATAATTCAAAGAAATCAATAATAGAATGGGAATGCCTTACCAAGCACTTCTTCTTTGATGTAGCCAGAAGTGGAACCTAAGCCTGGAGATTCCTCTTGACAAACACCACTCCTTGACCATGAATTGCACAGAGGCGCTGATTCTTGGATATCACATTCCTGCTTGACTGCAGCCATCTGCAATAATAATTGATATAATAGAAACTGTAGATTGAGTTATCACCTGTACACACCTTGTTATCACCTGTCACCTAAATCATAATTGAACAACTTTGTGCATAGAAAAAAAGCAACAGACAGTCTGAACTAAGGAAATCGACCTTAAAGTTCATGGTGGGTACTGAATTCCACAATTAAAATTTTTGTACATTTTTTGTGATTCAAACATGCGTCCCACCATCCAAACTCGCTTTATTATCAAGTAGATTCTGTTTTTTCCACAAGATGGCTGCACTAACTCCATTTAGTCCAAATTGGCTCTTGATTCCTTTATGCATTGAGTCGGCCAATTGTTGCTTTTGTAGCTGAATAGATTTTATGATTAATCCTAGAAATTGAACTGTGCAGTCCATAACAATAATAATAGATACAATTGACTACTGAAAAAGGGAGCAAATGGACTGTAGAGGTTATTGCTGGTTCTAGAAGTTTTAGAAGTTCTTGGTAGTAGTGGGTGTCAACTGTGCATACTTCAAATAAATGGAGGGCAACTGGGATAATCCCAGAAATAGTAAAAAATGAAAAGGTAATAAAATCAATAGCAAAGAATTCAACATTGATAAAAGATATATTGACTTCAATTTAGACATATGCCAAATGCAAATATTATGAAGAAGGATACGAGTGCACAATGGCAATAATTTTTATAATAAATCAAATAATTAAATTAATAATCAAATTGATATGACCGAAATTGGAAAAATAATTCATGAATGGACTTTCATGAATGAATTAAGAGCGAATAAAGATTGCTATAAATTGAATTGAAAAATTACTACGATTTTGGATTTGCAATTATAATCAAACTTACAAAGCATAAATTTATTAACCTGAAACAATAACTGATAATGACTGAGATTCATTCATTAATGAATTATAATGGCAACAAATGAAAATTAAAAGAAAAATATATCAATAGAATTGAATATAATAAATTCAGCCAATGTATGGCAACAGCAATAAATGCAAAAATACAGATCTAGGTCTGAATAAAATTCTACAAAATGTAATTCAAAAATATGACAATGGCAATAAATGCAAAAATACAAAAACAATGTCAAACTATGACAACAATGCACAAATGCAAAACAGAACTCTGTCTGAGTAAGTAAGGCCAATGCATGGCTATGGCACGAATGCAAAACAGATCGAAATCTGAATAAAATACACAAAATAATTCTAAAGCCTGGGCACAATTGTGACAGC
This sequence comes from Conomelus anceps, assembly GCA_948455865.1. Taxonomy (NCBI): domain Eukaryota; kingdom Metazoa; phylum Arthropoda; class Insecta; order Hemiptera; family Delphacidae; genus Conomelus; species Conomelus anceps. The sequence goes on from OX418222.1 coordinate 8,516,136, forward strand.
TTATATGAGACTAAAGCCTGGGAACATTTGTGGCAGCTTCTATGAATCTAAAGCCTGGGCACATTTGTGGCAGCTTCTATGAAAAATTGAGAATGAAATAATTCTTGAAAACAGCCATGTCTTGGAAGCGTCATAGGCTTAAATAAATAACTGAACTATCTCAAATATGAAATTAATTGAATATTAGTTTCAGAAGAAATAATAAAGATTGAAATAAAATTGATAACATAACTCGAAGTCTTGATCCATCCATGAGGTCAGATATGCAAGAGAAACCGGGAGGGTGCTACTGGAATACAGCAATCAGCATAAAGCAATTGTACCAAATTGCTAGGACGAATGAGAATCAATGATATTTCGATCCTTTGAAATATTTAGATGAAGAAGCATGGACAGGACTACAGATGACCAAATCTCAAAGAGGGCGTGGCAGGTGCCATTGATGGAAATCATTTAAATTTGATTTAAATAGTTAGAATGTTCTCAAAAATTTGAATAAAAATAAAAATCACTTGCTAGGCTGATGCACCAGAATTTAAAAGAGTTCAGAATTATTGCAATAATTTGAAATTATGCCAATAGTAACATGTTGAAGGGCATAATCAACCAAAATTGAAATTAAAATGAAAGTTCAACTTGTCACTTTGAATGCACAATAATTTGAAATGCATTGAGCATATCACAAAGTTTGATGATTTACAATGAAATTGAATGAAAAGTGTTCATAGAAAAAATGTTCACTGTCGCGTGTTCAGCATGATGGCGTCAAAATGGAAATGGATATAAAAATTTGAGATAGTTCAAATAATTGATATTTAAAGTCAATTAAATCATTTCAATAAAAAATTTGTTGCACTTGGGTAGTGATTTATCATAGTTCGAATAGAAAAAACTAAGAATAAGTTATTAAAGGTTCATACCAAATAATCATAACCCCACAGGAGTGACCAGCAAAGAAGTTGAAGATACATAGAAACTGAAAACTTTGTAGTAATTAATTCAAAGAATATAAAACAGAAAACGCAGTATTACTAGTAACTAAACAAGGGAATAGTTGAATACTGGACCTAAGTTGCACCAAGCCATATTTATGGCTTGATGGACCCTAAACAAAAAACATTGTTTCCAAGCATTAGCTGAATGCAGAGTGATGAGAGGGCGTTAGCCAGGGATATAGTGTCTGTGGATGCAGTGCTACCAAAATGACAGGAACAATTAGAAAAAAGGATTAAACCGAAATTAAGAGAAACAAGGCTAACAAATACTATAATGTACTATTACAAATGTTATGAATAATAAAAAGATAATGTTACGAGTTTACCTAAAGAAAACAGTCAGAGGCGTTTTAAACACGGATTTTATTAAAGAACAACTTTTGGAAATTATCACTTCAACTGCTTAACACGAACTCACTATTTTATTCTCTGTCAGAAACCTTCTAAAGCTTCCAAACATTCCATTTGGTATTACCAGCTGATTTTACATAGGCAACTTGGCCGTAGCACTGCTCCCTCCTTAAGACTGTTCTGTCCCAGAACAGTTACAGGTCTGCAGATTGGGGGTGGCCTTACTGGATACAACTGACTAGCTGCCCATGGAGCAAACATGCAAACTGAGATGGTAATCCCAGTTTCCTTGAAGATTGTTTCAATCATTGGCCTCACGATTTTCCAGTTCAACCCATCATAGCCACAACCTAATCGGGGAATTCCAAGCTGCTTCACTCCCAGAGTTTGAAGACAATTCCGCAGATGATTTAGGCTCTCCCACAAGGCTTGATAGGTGGACTCCTGCTGAGGTTGATCTTTTGTCACCAAGCAGAAGAGCTGTTTTCCTTGCCTCTGAAGGTGTAGTGTTCTTCCAACAGCTGGTCTCTGAAGTTCCAGATCATTCAGTCCTCCAAACTTTTTCCTAAAAACTGTAGCAATACCTCGAGAAGCTCCAAGATTTTTAGCTACACAGTGAGCCAGAGCATAGTCTTTTGGTAGGGTGAACAAATCTTGATAACAGACTTTTGTAACCTCAGCTTTCTGGAACATGTCCAAATTGGCCATAAATTCTTCAAAGTTGGGATCAACTGGTTGAATAGTTCTCACATCTTGGGCATTACCTGCAGTATTGTCTCCCTGGACTCTGCAGCCTCTGCTGATCACCAGCTGCATTCTCTAGCTTCCTTTTCAGGATTCCTCTGTCTTCTACAATAGAGTCCCATTGTGCCCAGAGGGACTTGACATGTGGTGGCAAAGGTGCTATTTCTTGCCAACTAGGTCTTCTTGCAGAACGTTTCCACAACCAAAGGTGCTTCAGATCAGGGTCTTCTTCCTGATCCTTAACTAACTCAGCACCTTGCCAGTGGTCATTGGCAATAGTTGTCCTATGTACCAAAACTTCCTTCCCATCCTGGTGTGAGCAGTGTTTGCAGTCCTCCTCACAGGGTCTTTGAGAAAGGGCATCAGAATTCAGGTGACTATTTGCAGCTTGGTGTACAAATTTTAAGTCATATTCTTGTAAGTGCTGGATCCATCTTGCCACTTGTCCTTCAGGAGACTTGAACCGGAGAAGCCATGTCAAGGATGCATGATCAGTTCTCAGCAGGAATTGATGTCCATATAAGTATTTGTGGAAGTGGCTGATTGATTTCACTACTGCTAGCAGTTCTCTTCTAGTAGCACAGTAGTTACGCTCAGGTTTTGACAGCACCTTGCTAAAATATCCAATGACCTTTTCCTCCCCATCTTGCTCTTGAGAACGTACTCCACCAATTGCTGTGTTGCTGGCATCAGTGTCAAGAATGAACTTGCCTTCAACTCTTGGGTAAGGCAATATAGGTGCTTGGCAAAGTGTCTCTTTTAGTCTGTTGAAGGCCTGCTGGCAATTTTTGTCCCAGAGAAAACTCTGCTTCTCCTCTGTCAGCTTGATGAGGGGTTTTGCTATACCAGAGAATCCCATCACAAACCATCGATAATATGTGCAAAGGCCAAGGAAACTCCGCACTTCTGATTTGTCTTTGGGCACTGGCCACTTGGTTATGGCTGTTACCTTCTCAGGACCCATAGACACACCTTTATCAGATACCACATGCCCTAGGTAATTAACCTGTCTTTTAAACAGATTGCACTTCTTTGGGTTGAGCTTCAGGTTAGCTTGTCTCAGTCTTTCAAATACTTGCTTCAAGTTTTCCAGCTGATGTTGGAAAGACTTTCCAAAGACAATGATGTCATCCAGGTAGACCAGGCAAGTTTCCCATGACAGTCCCCTCAACACATTCTCCATTAATCTTTCAAAGGTTGCTGGAGCATTACACAAGCCAAATGGCATCACAGTGAATTGCCAAAGACCTTCTCCGATTGTAAATGCAGTCTTTTCTTTGTCCTTAGGTTCAAGTCCAACTTGCCAGTATCCACTTTTCAGGTCCAGAGTCGGAAACAACTTGCAACCTTCCAGGCTATCCAGTGTGTCATCAATTCGAGGTAGAGGGTAACTGTCTTTTTTGGTGACGTCATTCAGAAGACAATAGTCCTCACAGAACCAGAGTGTATTATCCTTTTTTTTTTTACAAGCACCACTGGTGAAATCCAAGGGCTATTGGATGGTTCAATTATGCCTTCATTTTCCATTTCCTTAATTATTTTTCTAGCTTCCTCTCTTTTAGCCAAAGGTAACCTTCTAGGGTTCTGGTGGATGGGTTTGGCATTTCCAGTATCTATTGCATGCTCAACTATGTTGGTTCTGCCCTTTGGGCCCTCTCCCATATCAAAAATATCCTGATAATTAGTTATGAGGTCCCTTACTTCATTTTGTTGTTCTTTGACTAGATCTTGACAGGAAACTTCAACAAAGGCCTTCAGCTTCTCTGGGAGACACTTCTTCTGTGGTTGGGTTGTCTGCATTTGTTGTATGACAGATGTGACTGGTGAGCAATGTCCTAAAGTACTACTTCTCTTCAAAGTAACTTCATAATCATTCACATTCATCAAGAGGACAGGGAATTCTTGGCTGGTAAGAAAAAGTGTCCTAGCCACTAGGACACCATGACCAAGCTCTCCCTCATGAATTTCTGGTTCTAGCAACACATTAATCCCCACAGGGACATCCTCCTTTGTCATAGCATGAGTCACAATCTGGCTCCTTGCTGGTGTTGTGATTTCTTTCAGCAGTTGTATTTGGGCTGTAAAGTCTTTTCCAGAGTGTAGAACAACTTCTTCTCCACCAATGGTCAATGTCTTCCTTCTAAGATCCAACTCTAGGCCAAAAGTAGAAAGAAAATCCAAGCCTAGTATGACTTCTTCACTAATCTCTGCCACAAGTACACATTGTTTAAAACAGGCCTTACCAATCTTGAAGGTGGCAATCATCTCTCCACAGACACTCACAGGCCCACCTGTAGCAGTTTTCAGCTTCCAGGTTGTTGGTGAGATATCTTGCTGGTTAGCTACTGTTTTGGAGTTTATTATTGTCTTAGTGGCTCCAGTATCTATAAGTAATTTATAGGAGCTTCCATTCACCATTCCATTAATGTAAAGACTGTGGGGTTTATCAAATAACATTGCAATGACTGGTTTTGTACATGGGGAGAGGGTCTTCTGTCTACAGGTTGATGGTTGCCCCTTTACATCAACCCTCTTTAGTTTTCCTGATTCTTCTCAGTGGTTGATTTATTTGGGCACTTATTACACAGGTGCCCTCTCTCTCCACAGTGCCAGCAATGTATCTCCCTCCTTCCTGTTCTTAACTTTTCTATGACTTTCTTCACCAATTCTTCCAGAGACTCATCACTCCTATCCTCTGCTTCAACAGCCCGGACTCGGGCATTACCCTTCACTGAGAGTCATACTGCTTCGAATTCCAAAGCCTGGGTGAGGGCCTCACTGAGTGTCTGAGGGTGAGCCAATTTAATAGCTTGTTGAGTTTCAGGTTCCCGAAGACCATCCAGGAACCTCTCAATGGCTAGTCTCATATACTCCATAATCCACAGATGGGTAGGCTTTTCTTACCAGGTGGGCAATATCACTTTCAAACTCTTGGAGTGATTCATTTGGCTTCTGGATCTTATTCTTGAGTTGTGAACGGTAAAGTTGATCCATGTGTTGATGGCCAAACCTCATTTCTATGCGCCTCAGAAGCACATTGAAGTTCTGCCTATCAGCCATAGGGATTGTTTGGAGAATTGCTAATGCATCTCCACGGAGTGACAGGCTAAGCATTGCAGCTTTCACTGCAGGTGTCCAGCCATGTATGTCAGCAGCTGTCTCAAGCAAGGAACGGTAATCTTCCCATGGCATCTTTCCATCAAAAGTGGGTAGCCCAATTGGATGACTTGGCAGGATGATAGGTGCTTTTTGATAACTTACAGAAGTGTCTTCTCTAACTTGATTAACAGAGGCAACATGAACCATAGAAATTGATCTTTCAATGCCATTATTGTGTTCCTGTAGTTTTTTAAACTTCTTTTCAAATTTATCTTCCATGTTTTTCATTTTCTCTTCCATGTCTTTCATTTCATTTCTTACAAAATTATGATTTTTCTCAAATTTATCTTCCATGTTTCTTATTTCATTTCTTAAGAAATTATGATTTTCCTGCAATTTTTCCTCAAATATATCTCTGTTCTCTTCTAATTTTCTTTCCAAAGCTGACTTTAACTCACCATATGGGGTTTCAAAGAGGAATGTGTCCGGATCCAAACCTTCCTCAACCAATGCCACATGAAGTCATTCTTGAGCTATAGCTTTAATAGCTTTATTACCACTTATTTCAAGATCTAGTTCTTCTAATTCTTGTTTTAAGCCACTCACTTTCAAACATGAAAGTTTTAAACCTTTTCCAGCCATTTTAAATCTCAAACCAGTATAACTGTTAAAAGTAAACACAAAAAAATGGATGAACAAATAAATAGTTGAAAAAAACACACTAATAAAATCACTTTTTTGAATAGATAAACCCGCCTCAAATGCACTTATCCCACTTCTGACACCAATTGTTAAGAGTTTACCTAAAGAAAACAGTCCGAGGCGTTTTAAACATGGATTTTATTAAAGAACAACTTTTGGAAATTATCACTTCAACTGCTTAACACGAACTCACTATTTTATTCTCTGTCAGAAACCTTCTAAAGCTACCTTCTAAACCATTTGGTATTACCAGCTGATTTTACATAGGCAACTTTTCACCTGGCCGTAGCAATAATATCCAAGCCAAAAATAATAACCAGAATATTGATATTTAAAAACATCAATACTGAAAAAAAAAGGTGCAGTAACATGGTGAGCTTAACAAGCGGAAGATTTGAATGAGATTCAACAATAATACCTTTTAAATACTACCACCATTGTGTAGTTTTAGTTTTAATTAACAATACAAGTATAGATGGTAGAATATTCCATGATTATGCATTATTCTATCTTACTCAAAACCATTGGGCCTAGCAGAAACAGAACAGACCCTGCAGCTATCATGTTAGTTTTGCTGAAACACAGAATTGGATTATAATACTCAATTAACAAAAGGGAACAAAACTGATGACTAATTCATTCAATCATCTGAATTTCTGAATTATGTAATAATGTTGTAAAATATTTGCGGGAAATGAAAAATTTATTTAATCAATTGAAAAGAATTGGACCACTTTTTCACTCCTTCCACTAGGCTCCACACCCACAGATATTTCAGTTTCATGACAGAACTAGTAGCACACTCTAATACAAGGGCCCAACTTCTCACCATGAAATATCATGAACCACTGAAACATTTTAGAGATGTCAATTTTCAGCATCAATCAAAAAGTTAACTGGAAATTCTCTGTCGTTGTTTGAGCTGTGTTACAGTGGACATAGTTTATGTGGGTTCCGAACTATTTAGTTAATGGGAAAACACAAAACAGATATAGTCAATGTCTCAATGGATATTCACCTAATTTTCTTATTGATTTGTACAACCAACACATTACCTTCGAATGTTCTCCATTAAAGAACTCAGCCTTCACAGCCATTTCAAACTGGCTGTTATCTATATCCATTGGAGCATTCAAAAATGCTTCAATCTCTTGTTTGATAGCATATTCACTTGCCTCCTGTTGAAAAATGGAATACGAATTAAATCAATTATAAATACAAAGGTAACAAAATAATGGTGAGAATTTAAAGCTCTGCAAGTCAGGTGGATCTTTTTCCATTGGGACTTTGAAACGTGGCTTCTCTGTATGCATTGTCACTGCATTAGATATCTGAAAATCAAACCTAAATATGAGGCACCCAAAAGTTAGGTTAGGTTACCAAAAATACTCTTAAATTACTCAATCTCTTTTCCGCATGTGTGAGTGAATCATACTTCATGCAATCTAGACTTTCTCATGTTAAAAAGCTTTGATTGCTTGAGAAACTTCAAATAGTGAACTTACCCCGGAGTCCATGGTTGATTATTTTGGTGCACTACACATGGAAGCCAAAGCCCTTCTGGATATCTATGAGTTGTTAATCAGGACCTACAAAGTAACAGAAAATGCAAAAAATATATGCTCATATCATGCTCAATTATACAGATTATGCACATATCACATGCATTGTTGAGTAACTAATAAATTGATTGGCTCTCATATTCCAATTTTCGTATGCTGTCATATATGATGATTTTTGATGTTTAATATAATCAATGATTATCAGGTGAAAACTTAGTGCATGGCTTTCATTCATAAATTTATTATCAAGTAGAATCATTTCGTGATTCAAAAATTTCATAAGAAAAATTGTGTAATTAGAGATAGAATACAAATGTTGGCAACATCCGCCATTTTTTGTACATTTGTAAGAAATTATTGATGACTGAGCACATGTGGGTAAGATTTATTGCATTGCAGTATTTCGTTTACACCATTCTACATAGCTAGAATATATTTGGATGATAATTACACAGCCTATTCAATCCTCTCTGAGGGCGCTAGCACAATGGAGCATCTCATACTCGATGATAATCACCATAGCAAGATCAAACACTTGTAGACTTATTCTGGTGTTTACACTGCACCAATTTGTAATGAACCATTCCACAGAACGTGTTTAGCTTTGCGATGGTTATTATCATCAAGTACCGGATGCTCCACTGTGCAAGCACCCATGGGTACATTCAATACTTGATGATAGTCACCATTATAAAGTCACATGCTGTGACAGATACAATAGTGTAGAACAGATTGCAGCAGCGTGAATACCACCATTCCACAGCACATGTTTGACTTAATGATGGTGATTATTTTTTAGTAAGGTTTCAAATCGGTAAAATACCAATTATTATCAGCCCACTTTCATTTTTAACCTTAAAAATCTGTAATTTCTAATCAATTACAAAATTGATGTTTTTTCAAGAGACAAAAAACCAATGAATCATCTGTTGAAATCTTGGAGCAGGCTTATTTTGCAGGTGTGAACAACAAGGGCCAATATTTGGTAAGGGCCGACAATTGGAATGTATACTTTAAGCTAATAATAATAATTACATTCTTGGATTTCTTGTTCCATAACGATCAGCGTTGTTAATATGAACTTTTTGTTGTAAATTCATCGACTTGCAGTCAGTTTTATATTGTGAATATAGGCTATAATAAATCTACTCACATTCGGCTACAAAATCCACAATTCTACTAACCAACATCGCCGATCTACCATGCCTTGAAGATGAGATTCAATACCTCGAAAACGGTCGGCCAAATGTGAGTACATTTGTTATATATTCACAATATAAAACTGACTGCATCATTAAATTTACAACAAAAAGTAATTACATGATGCAAATAATAGATTGAATGATTTCAGAGCTTTTAGATTTGGGTTGCAGTTCGATATCCCATCCAGTGAAATAATCGCACAAGCTTCGATACCAAATGGAACTATCGATACTCTCTTGCTTATCAACACTCCTGTTCTGTATCATCCGAATGATACAAAACAGCTGATAAAGTGGGGTGGTGGTATCCTTTAGGACGACCCAACAGTTTGATCGACCTACTGCTAGTGCAGCCATAACTGCATAACCAAACCTAACCTAACCTGGCTAGATGTGACTGAACCACCTTTGTTTCCCAGGTCGGTCAAAACGACAGTCGTACAAATGGTGTCCTCCCGATAAAGTGTTACGTTGCATTTTAATGACAAATTTACACTTCAAGGACTAGTACAACACACAAAGATAATGATGTGTTCATAAAAACAGTTTTAGGAATGCTCAGGGGTAAAGGTACCAAATAAAAGCCTACGAATTTTTCAACTTTTTGTGGTCTCATGTTAAAGTATTTTTGATAGTGATAACAAACATTGTTATCATTTTGTTCACCACTAGGCTACAAAGAAAGTTGAGCAGAAATGCCTAGAAAAGCTGCTGTAGCACGGTCGGTCTGTAACGTTTCTATTCGCTACTCGCTTAGCTAGTAATCTCAATGTAATAGACCAAAGCCTAACCTAACATAACCGACAGCAGAGAGAACACTACCAATCCAGATAGCTGTTCAAAATGAACAAATCACGTTTCAGCCTATATGAGTAAATATTTATTTTGGTAATTGTGCCACAGATGTTAGCAAGAGAAAAATCACTTGAAACTTCACTAAATTGTAGTATTATGTCTCCTGATCACAATTATCAAGTTTTTAAGTGTCGGTCTCAATTAATTAATTATTCAATATTAAAAACTCACCTTTTGAACATAACTATGGCTCTGTAAAGCCTTTATAGTACCTAAAGCATAACATCACAGACGAACAGATAGTTAGAGCAATGGAGTGCCATTAATATATCAGTGCCATCTATATCATGACATCGGAAATAACAGGTGTGCTATGGGAGCCTGCATTGGTTCATTCAAGCCTCTTACCGTTTACAAGTAAATTAAATTTTACAAATATTTAATTTATTCAAGTTTGGTTTTCAATAAAATTCCATTTACTGGCAATGATAAAGATCATATTCTGAGCCCATGAGTCCGAATAGTGGGTGCAGTTTGTGATATTTAACCTAACCAAAGCTAACCTAGCCTAGCCTAACCTAGCCCAACAAAAGCTAACCTAACCTACCCTAAAATTGCTGAATTGGAATGCTAAAAATCTAGCCACGCTAGGTTTGTTTAAGTTAGGTTAGCTTTGGTTAGGTTAGGCTAGCTTTGGTTAGGATAGGTTAGGTTAGCTTTGGTTAGGTTAGGATGCATATGCAAATTACATGTCACATTTAACCTTGATCTAGCAAGGCTGGGTTGGTTGGGAATTTCTATTAGCCCAGGCAATGAATGTTTTGTGTCATAACAAATTAGGGGAAAGCTGATTTTTTGCAGAATGTTAGTATACATAGTACTTACTCAAAAAAACCGAAGTCCCGACACCCACCCCACTTTCTTCCCCCACCAACCCCCTATCAACATTGCAAGAGCAGTGCTTCAGTTAAAGGCTTATAACTTGGAAACGAATTAAAATATTGTTGTGATTCTCATCTCATTCAATACTTAAAACTATTCTCTAAAAAATATGTCATATACATTTTCTATGTAGATAGCCTAATTTTTCAGTAAAAATATAGTTTATAGAGAAAAATGTCACCACGAACCACAAAAAAAAAGTCAACTGATCATATCTTTTTTAATATCGCATTATTGGTTGTGCCGTTCCTTACAAAACTTATAGATAATTTAATAAGCTTTAAAATGATGTGTCTATTGATTACTATAGTTCAAGTTATGGCGTCATAGTGAGTGATGAAATAGTAGCGGACACCGCGTCGCCGAACCCTACAGCACTGTGTATTGCATGGCGCTTGGCTATCCAGCCCAATCCAATAAATAATTATTGTCAGACAAGCAAGACTATATATGCCAATCAATAGTACACGTTTAAAAGTACATTTTCCGAAAAGTCTCCAAAAATCCCCCCTCAACTTTTCCCCCAAGCCCCCTCAAAGTTGAAAATGTTTCTAATTATTGGAAATTCGAAATCTCTGTAACTAACTATCGAACAGAGTTGATTCTTCTTCCATAATATCAGTCATATAATGTTCTGCAATAAATGTGCTGTTCACTTTGCCGGTAAACCTGATAGTTTCTTTTATAAAAATTGAAATATCTTCAAAAGAGAATTCTATCAACTAGATTTTTCATTATTTAGGGGGACATTTTTGTTTGTCAATTTACAGAAAATAGCGTTAAATAGAAGTTATGGAACTTATTTTTATGAATCCAAAGATGTGTATAACAGCATACTGACGATTAGAGATGATGATTTGTTCGATGAGTGATGTAGCGAGGAGGGGGGTACCCCTTCGCTAACATCTGTCGCACTCCACCTTTATTTTCTCAGCTCTTCGAGGCTATTTCAATTCATAAGTACAATGTCACATTTGACCGATAATTTGGAATTTTACTTGAAAGGGCAGTATAGGCTTCCCTTATACTACATTATTTTGTAAAATGATGATTATCATTATAAATAGTTATAACTTGTAAACTACTGAAGAATAAATCGCAAAATTTGTCTCAAACTGTGGGTATCATCTTTTTCTTTCATACCCTCAGTAAGAGAACTGCTGAAAACACGTTTTAATTCAAGCTAAACAATTTTATATGTAGCAAAAAGTTTGGTAATTTTCCAGGTTTTCCGATATTACAACCACACCATGTGTCGAACATGAAATAAACAGGATACCTTTCTTGTGGACAATACAATCACCCAAAACTGGGTACCAACGGCTGGCTTGTAGCATGAATAGAAAGTTATAATCATTCATAAAGTTGAAATTTCTATTTTTTCATAATCTTTCAACATTTTGAATTACAATAACTCAAAATTCATGCATCATACAAAGATGCCACTGGTATGTTTCAGGGAATTGTATTGTCTAAAATAACTGTGTCCTATACATTTTTTGTCCAACACATTGTAAGACTGTACTATCGGGAAAACCTACATATAGAATTGTTTAGTTTGATTTAGAATTTGTTTTCAGTGGTTCTCTTACTAAGGATATGACAGAAAGAGGTGTTACCTACAATTTGAGACGAATTTTACAATTCGTTCTTCAGTAGTTTACGAGTTATAAACTATTTATAATGAAAATCGTCATTTTCCAAGTACACTTTAGGGCGGTAATGGGCAAGCTACGGCCCGTGAGCTAGCCCGGAACATGATTTCGAGTGAAGACTAAAATCACACATGAAATATATGAAATATAATGTAAAAAATATATTTTTCTTTGCTAAATTAGGACAACGGTTTATTCATTTATCTTTTCGATTTCGCAGTACAATATTATCGCATCTCAGTTTGCTCTCAATGTTTAGATATGAGTTAACTTACTAAAGAGTTGAGCTACCGCTTACAACGTAAAATCGGCAGGGATGGAAGAAAGACTCAAATTGCAATTACTGTATTATGACGATATAGGCCTAATTCTTGTTCATTGTTTCAAGAGGTTTCCTGCCTCTGTTGTCATTGGATGAAGTTTTCATATGTTGAAACGAATAGATGCTTGAAATTGGTCATCAGTTACAAAATAAAGAAACTACTGTAGTTTCATTATTGATTATCAATGCCAAAAGGTCCAACTGGAAAGGTCATTAAAAAAGGTCCAACTGGAATGCTTAGTCTCAATGAAATAGTGACATCACTTTTATCCAGAACAAAAAAGAAGTTGAGCTTTTAGAGTAAATAGTGAAAAATACCAGACATAAGTATAACTACCGAAACATTAAAAAAAACTTTACCGTACTTGTTTTCAAACTGAATATAAAAGTGAAATTAAATGTAAAAGGCCATCTATAAATAGCATGATTGTTAGTGAGACATTCAAATGATATGAGCACTAAATGAACTTCATACTCTAATGTGCGTCAAAATGAGTGAAATGATGTCTAGAGCTGCTTAAATTACTGCTTTTAAACGCTAATTTACCAAAACCATTGTGGAGAAGTACCCCCTGACACCTTTTGCTTTGATAAGATGTGTTACAAATCAGATTGCTTCTAAAGCTAATCTCAGTTGGATTACTGCATCCCTTCATGAGTTAAACAAGAGTCTTTCTACCACATCTTTAGTTATTTAGGATAATATTCATTGAGAATTTAATTTTTAATTGATGATTGAAATGTAAAAAATGAGTACTAATCAATTTTTTGACCCGCCCACATAATTTCTCATTTCATCTAACCCCCTCCTTCAAAAGTGTGCCCATGTCTGATATAGGGGGGAGCCTATACTGCCCTTTCAAGTAGAATTCCAAATTAATTATCTGTAAAATGTGGCCTCAAAGAGCTGAGAAAATAAAGGTATGGAGTGCGACAAACCGTTCCTGAGAGAAGGGCCCAACAATGTTAGCAAAGGGGCACCCCCCCTCAACACCACTCATTCTATCAGATCGTCATCTCTAATCGTCAGTATGCTGTTATACACATCTTTGAATTCATAAAAATAAGTTCCATAACTTCTATTTAACGCTATTTTCTGTAAATTGACAAACAAAAATGTCCCCCTAAATAATGAAAAATCTAGTTGATAGAATTCTCTTTTGAAGATATTTCAATTTTTATAAAAGAAACTATCAGGTTTACCGGCAAAGTGAACAGCACATTTATTGCAGAACATTATATGACTGATATTGTGGAAGAAGAATCAACTCTGTTCGATAGTTAGTTACAGAGATTTCGAATTTCCAATAATTAGAAACATTTTCAACTTTGAGGGGGCTTGGGGGAAAAGTTGAGGGGGGATTTTTGGAGACTTTTCGGAAAATGTACTTTTAAACGTGTACTATTGATTGGCATATATAGTCTTGCTTGTCTGACAATAATTATTTATTGGATTGGGCTGGATAGCCAAGCGCCATGCAATACACAGTGCTGTAGGGTTCGGCGACGCGGTGTCCGCTACTATTTCATCACTCACTATGACGCCATAACTTGAACTACAGTAATCAATAGACACATCATTTTAAAGCTTATTAAATTATCTATAAGTTTTGTAAGGAACAGCACAACCACTAACGCGATATTAAAAAAGATATGATCAGTTGAAGTTTTTTTTTTTGTGGTTCGTGGTGACTTTTTTTTCTATAAACTATATTTCTACTGAAAAACTAGGCTATCTACATAGAAAATGTATATGACATATTTTTTAGAGAATAGTTTTAAGTATTGAATGAGATGAGAATCACAACGATACCTTAATTAGTTTCCGAGTTATAAGCCTTTAACTGAAGTACTGCTCTTGAAATGTTGATAGGGGGGGGGGGGGGGAAGCAAGCGTGGTGGGGGTCGGGACTTTGCTTTTTTTGAGTAAGTACTATGTATACTAACATTCTACAAAAATTCAGCTTTCCCCTAATTTGTTACGACAATGGCCATTTTTTTGCATTCATTGCCTGGGCTATATAATTAGGCACAAGGCATCACAAACACACATCATTTGGGAGGACACCATTTGTACAACTGTCGTTTTGACCAACCTAGTCACATCTAGCCAGGTTAGGTTAGGTTTGGTTATGCGTACCACACAGAATTGTGGACTGCAGGCTGTGCTAGCAGTCGGTCGATCAAACTGTTAGGTCGTTCTAAAGGACAACACCCATATCATTCAAAGGTTCTGCCATGATGAACAATGAAAATTGATTTATTTCCTTTTTTCAATGTAGGGATGGAGTATCAATACCAAAATTATCAATATATTGTATCAATATTTTGAAACTGGTATGATATTTATTGTGATATAATATCAATGTATTCCCGATATTCTGTCACTATATTAATTAATTATAGAGACCATTATTATGTTTTCATTAATTCCCTAATGCAAAAAATCTCTTTGATAATTTTTTTGTTACTCTGTAGCACTCTATGATATTATCATACATCATCGTTAGTCACAGTCGTTAAAATTCATAAGCTAAAGAAATAGAAGGCCCAAGTGCCCAAGACCCAGGCTGTGGCAACATATATTGTGTAGAAGTATGTGCAATGCATCAAGTGATAAGATTAAGGAACAAATTGAAAATGCTTTTATTATTGAATAGATGAATTGTATGAGTAAATAATTCATAAACTAGAATGCAAATTATTGTGTTGCAATGATTCATGCATTCTAAACACTCAATTCAAGTTAATTGCTAAAGATAATCATTTTGGGGTTCAGTTCAAAAGGTGAGTTTTTAATATTGAATAATAAATTAATTGAGACCGACACTTAAAAACTTAATAATTGTGATCAGGAGACATACGGTAATACTACAATTTAGTGAAGTTTCAAGTGATTTTTTTCTTGCTAACATCTGCGGCACAATTACCTTTATTTTGTTATATGTTTTATTTTTCTGTTTATAATATTGTGAATTTGACAGTAATATACTATATTTTGTTCATGATACGATTCCACACATCAATTAATGTGATAAAATGCTGTTTCATACTGACGCAAAACATTTGATACACAATTCCAATCGATGGTATGAAGTATCGATATTATCAAGTATTATCGAAGCTCGTGCGATTATTTTACTGGATGGGATATCGAACTGCAGCCGATGGTTTAGATTTGACCTGAACTATGATAATTTGGTTCGTTTTTAGCTCATCAAGGCTTTAGAATAATTCTATAGAACATCACATTGATAATACGATATCACATAATATTAAATCCAAGGAATGATTATTATTGTTGACCATGTGGCCAATCCCCATCACAGATGACGAACATTTACAAATATATCCCCAACTTTCGGCCCACAAATATTAATACGGCATTAGGAAGGGCACAAACCGATAAATATTTGAACTATTGGATGAAAATTACAAGAAATTTGTAAAAAAGGAACCGTTATAGCTTTCATACCTGTAAAATGGCAGTTACGATTCGATGAACAGTTTCAAATTGACAACACAGACTAAATACAGCTATTTCATATTTATAAAATAAGGGATATATCGCAGCGTGCGCCGGGCGTATTACTCAACTATTTGAAAAGCTATCGTCTCAAAACTATATTTAAATGAAAATACAGAAAAAATTGTGACGCGGAAGCACAATTTCAAACGTGAAACACTTTTATGAATATTAAATAAAAACGTTTAAAAATGACATGAAGAAACTAACCTCTAATTGCGAATCCGTCAATAAAAAACAATATTCTAACACTCTATCAATGTATTATATTCTTGATTAATGGGTAATAGAACTATTATTCATTTAGTTGACATTCAATGTATTTTTCATTTTAAAATCATTTCAAAATATGTAAGATTACGTAGTTTATTGGACATGTAAAAGTCGGAATACAAATATCAGTCTCGACTATGGACGCTGTTAGTGATGACGTGCGTGATTCGTTGCTAGGGAGCCAGTTCTGTTTCCAAACAATGATTGCTAGGTGTCTGTTTCCATGTTATTTATATGGGCGAAAAACAGTGTCTCAGATTTTTATCAAAAGCAATAAAATTACAAATTTCTAAGAGTTTTGAGTCCTTTTTTCATGTACCAGAATACCAGAGGATTGAGTATCAGGCTTTTTTCAGTTGTGATATTGGATATAGAGCTATTGTTCATAGGTTAGGTGTACAAGTTAAGTGTAGGCTACGAAGCATTATACGATTAGACTAAAAAGCCAATTTATGGCCATTAAATTAGGGGAAATAGTGAGATATTTTAGGGGATAAACCAAACACGGTAAAAAGTATAAAATATGATGGCAAATTAAAATATTTGGAAGGTGTAGTGCAAACAAGTATGTGCAACAGATCATACAATGTGAAGGTATGTAATAACCTATGACGCTAATGGGCTTATAAAACAGTGTCTTAGATTTCCATCAATAAATAAAATTGCAAATTTTTAAGAGCGTTGGGTGTATACCAACTGGACTATTACCATCTACCAACTCGATTCCTAATCATGTAAACTTGATTGTTGTATGGGGAACCATTCCAACTTCCATCACATCCTCCTTTTATAGGCTTTAATGAATTTTAATATTAAATCAAATCTTTGGTATTTGCAGCTAGGCTGTCTACAATTTAGTCTGGTCTACCAATACTTTTTTGCACTCTGTTCATGCCGCTAAGACTAATTGCAGCATTATTCTATAGTCTGTTCTATAGAAGTTAAACAAGTGCAAGAGCATCCAATAATCGATGACAGTCACCAAAACAAAATCATTCACTTGCTGCGGAATGGTGGTATTCACACAGCTCAATCTGTTATACTCCATTAAACAGCATGAGTTTGATTTTGTGACAGTAATTGTTATCAAGTATTGGATGCTCCACTGTGCAAGCACCTTTGGCCAATGTTGTGATAAGTTAGTGCCCATCAAAATATGTAGGTGAATTAAAATGCGACTGCTAGAGTTTTAAAGTGCAGAATTCATAGTTATTTACATCAGCCTTGAAGAAATAGGCAACATAGTGTTAATTTTTACAAAGTATTATCAGGTTTCACAATATTCTACTCACCCATATAGTTTCGTGGCCACTACTTTGGTGTCAAGGACTGTTACAATTGCTGTTTGATTTTATTCTAATTATGAACATTTTCAACCAGTTATTTGAAGAACTCAGTTGAGTGTTGTTTTTGATGACATCCAGACTACATTTTCAACAAATCTATGCTATTTATTGATAGTCTCATTATTGAAAACTTCATTAATGTTAATAAAACTATTAACTTTTTATGTGAATTCGACGACAGTCAAATTTTCATCAAGAATAAGTAGAATTTACTTACTCTGTAGGCCAAGCACTTTCGAATCACTGAGATCCATTTTCAGAAGCCTTCTGGATCTCAAAGATTCGAAAGCGCTTGGCCTACAGAGTAAGTAAATTCTACTTATTCTTGATGAATATTTGACTGCAAGTCGTTGAATTCACATAAAAAGTTAATATTAACAACATAGTTTGTCATGGAACAAGAAATCCAGGAATGTAAATAAAACACCGCTGAATGATGATTCACTTATATAACACTTACAATTTACTAATAAATAGTAGATTTCTATTAGTACTGTGTTAGTTATCTATTAATAGAGTTTTCAGGCGATGCTCTAAAAGGTGAGATTTGTACAAAATATTCTATTGAGTTACGGTGCTTGCGCAGTGGAGCATCCAATACTCGATGAAAGTCACCACTGCAAAATCAAACACATGCTGTGGGTTGATGGTATTCACGCTGCTCGAATCCGCCAAGCAGCAGTGCAGCAGTGACTATCATCAAGTACTGGGTGCTCCACTGTGCAAGCACTGTAACTCACTAGAATATTTTGTAAATGTTGAAAGTTCAACAATCATTCAATTTTTTTTAATTTTCCTATAAATACATAGACAATTGAAACAGTTCATACAACGAAATTAGCTGCTCTGATAAATTACGGTGTTGCCAGCACATGATAGTAGAGAATCACCAACCTCAATGCTCGAATTGACCACACTAATCATACCACACTTGCCTAGTCTATGAGTCTGATAAGGCTAGCAGTCATATATGGTCTGTCACCACAGTTAGTTGTTTTTGCTACACTGTAATTTCTTTGAGCCGCCTAAATTCGTGGCATGAAGTAGATGGTATAATGTATAGTTGAAGCTTTCAAAAATTCAAAGTTCTAGCTTAGAATAAATTTATTTCACACTTTATCTTCACATTTTTATCAAAAACAAGAAATAATTATACATCAAAGGAGCTAGGAATGAGAGAACTACTAAGGAGCAAAAAGCCCTCAAGAAAAACTGTGTTCGATTTGAATGTTAATCTATTACTTCAATAAGATATATGAACTGTATTTTTGGTAACTGCAGACCAATGAATGTGTAGATGGCTCTCTATCTGCTCTTCTGGAACAAATATCTTCTGAACAGTAACATTTGTTAGAGAAACCCACATACAGTTAAAAATATTTAAGGAAAACTAGGAAGTAGGCACAAGTTACCATAAAGCACTATATAGGCTAGCGATGTTTTTGTTTGAGTTAAAAGTTGGTAAAATTCACTTTTAAACAGGTGATCACTGTTTTGTATTTCAGAATGCAATAAGCACAATAGAAAATATGCATCAACCCCATATGAAGTACAGGTAGGCTAATTAAGTTAATATTTTGGCTGTGGTGCACTATATGGGCTTCTGTCAATAACTTGTTGTCAATTAAATAATTTTGACGTTTACGATTATGTGAACATGGGAGAGGTTACATACTATGATTATACTCATTTTCAGATGGATATCTAGTCAGATAAAGACATAATTCACTTGATCGCATCATTTTTAAGAGAAGCCCATATACTGCACTCCATGGGAGTGCGGTATATGGGCTTCTGTCAATAAAGTGTCTAAATTGAATAACTTGAACGATTATGATTATGTGAACACTATTAGTATTATTCATTAATACTATAATATTCATTAATAATAATAAAACGTTAAATTTCAACAAAATTTCATAACAGACAAAACAATAATCTAAAAGGTTTTCTTTATCACAGAAGTTAAATTAATAGGAACTAGGCACTTTTCATCAAATGGCACTTATGCATCAAAATAATAAAGGTATGAGGTGGTTCAGTCACATCTAGCCAGGTTAGGTTAGGTTTGGTTAGAAGCCCATATAGTGCATGTAAGGGTAGAAATGAATGAGTAGCCTACATATAGTACACGTAAGGGTAGAAATGAATGAGTACATCTGAATAACCAATTATTCATCTATCACTGCCATTTGTGATGAAGTTGGAATGTTATGTTAGTCCAATATAGAGTCAAATCATCTAATAATATACTAAAATCTTTATTGATTAGCGCCTTTCAATTTACTGTCACATAGATCAATAAAACTTGGGTAATGATCAGGTCGAATAACTTAACATGCAATTAAATTGCTTCTATTATAGGAAATAGATGTACAAGTCATCAGTAGTTAATTAATATGAAATTGCAACTTTGCATTTGAAAAGGAATCAACCGATACGTTTGTGTTTAATTTAACAAGCTTTATGAACTTAATATCACTTGAAACGAAATAACAATAACATAACCTATGCATGTAGTACATACCTGTTTGCAGCGATCCAGCTTTTATTTTTGTTGGGATCATTTGGAAATCTATAAAAACTGCAAACCTTAAACTCGCTGTAATGTTTGCAATCAGGGAGAAAGCACATAACCATTTTGTTTGATTATAAATCGCAACTAAAAATTGGTCCCATGCATTTTAAATGGACTTATAAAGCTGATTGGAAACATGTAATGGCGGATAGGGGCTTGTGACGTCACACTAACAGCGTCCATTGGACTATTCACGAGGGGGTAGCCACTTGACCGAAAAACGAAAAGATCGAACGCTAAGTCGTGACGTCACAAAAAACTACGTCGCTCCAAAGATTTCTACAGAGCCCTATAATAAACAGCTGATTCCCGTTCCTCGTATCATCTTGACGTGTGCCACCTAGAGATACCACTGCCACCTGACACCAAAGTTACAAACCCCCAGACGATGAACAAAAGTGAGCGTTGAAATTCGAATGAGTCGATTTTTACTTCTTGGATTTCTTTTTCCATAACGATCTGCGTTGTTAATATTAACTTATCATTTTAAAATTAACGACTTGCAGTCAAGGCCTTGAAGGTGAGTTTCCACGACTCGAAAACGTTCGGCAAAGAGTGAGTAGGAATATTATTCATTCACAATTAAAACTGACTGCAAGTCGTTAAATCAAATCAGAATCATTTCCCAGTCAACACAATTTATACTTGAAATAATCATTGTACATTCCTAATTTAGCTCTACTGCAGAATTAACAACATAATCATGTTCCTACTGAAAAAAGCAACTAAAGAAAAAGAAAGTAAAACTAAAAAACAGAAAGAAAACCCTCTAATTAAATATTTTGAAATAAAACGTAGAAAACTCAAGAGAATGCTTCGTTTACCAGCCATGAAAACATTTTTGACGGATTCAATAAATAATTTTGCACCTTCGAATATAATATACAATAAATTAGTTATTTTTTCTAGCGCCTATAACAATAAAATTACAGGTTCAGTGAAAGTTACTTCTCAGCTCTTTTTTTTTTTTTTTTTTTTTTTTGAGGATGAAGCCCACATAGGTCTGAGACCTGTGCGTGGGTAATGAGTTGGATGATGGTGATTGATGAGTTGGACCTACAGTTTTAGGTGTGTTCCGAACCACCGGGAAGTGGTGTAACTCTTCTAAAACTCGAAAAACTCATAATGCAAAGAAAACATCTATCTATATAAACTTTATTTGGAAAACTAATCTTTTTTATTACTTAGAGAATAAAAAGTTTATAAATCAAGCAATGTTATTGTAGTACCTCGTTACATCTTGCTGTGGGACCAGGTGACTAAGTACTAGTTTTCAGAGACGTGTCTTTCGCCTACACTTCTTAATATCATCAGGCGGCCTATTAAAAATGTTGGAGCTAGATATGTATAGAATTTTCTGAATATGGATAGATTAGGTTTAGGGACTCTAACTTAAGTTAATTCCTTCCAACTCTGCGAGTATTGATCAACTGCATCGCACCGCTTCTATCAAAGAAAAGTTTCAGGGTTTATATACATATAAGTTTCTAATTGGAAGTATTCTTAGTTCTTTGAAGATTGGTGCTGAATGTGCAGATTGGATTTTAAAGGACATTATTCGTACAAATGATTTTTGCAGAGTAGTGAGTGGATGCACAATAGACGTATATGCCCCTTCCCAAAATGTGAAGAATAAGAGCAAAGTAAATCTTTTTCATCAATTCTGGGCTACACAGCGTCCTCAGTAAATAGAATATTATTAAACATATTTTATTAACTTTTTTTCTCACATACGTTATATGATTCCTCCAATTGGTATCTAAGTCTGCTATCCACCCAAACGCCAAGATACTTTATGCATTCAACCTGTTCTAGGTCTTGGCAATTATTACAGTTATCAAGCAAAGAACATTCAATATTATGGTATTTAATAGGTGCGGGGAAATGTGTATCTTTTCTGATCTTGAATATGATATATTTTGTTTTTGGGCTCATCTCACCATCATATTGCGAATAAAGCACCATCTAAGTGCATTTACATCGTTCTGCATATTGCCATGTAATTCAGCCATTGATTTGGATTTATATAAAAGTACTGAATTTACAATAAAAGTACCCTACTGAGAATTTATATAAGTTCTGAAGGTCTCAGTAATTCATTGTAAATTTGTGATTGGTTTCCTCATTGAGTCATCATAATTGTAACAGTATGCCAATTCCACTGAGACAACTTCTGAAGCTCGTAAATATAACGTTACATAATTATATTAAGAGAAAAATATAATAAATTATTAAATACAAAAAACAACAAAAATACATTGTAACAAAAATCACAAAGAACACAGGCTACTGTATATATATAGCTCGACAGGATGGAGTAAAATAGTAGACAATACAACTATCAATAATACTATGAAATATGTAAAATTAAGCAAACTTACAATAACCATGTAGATAACAGTAATAGGTAACAATGTAATTTTTTATTATTTAAAGCAAATATATTGATGATTATTATTATACAAGAACTTTACCCAGGTGATACATTATGATTTCACATCCTTTTTGCTGATAATATCATCAACTTCCCCAATGAACACATCAGGTTTGTTAGCATTCACCAATGATACAAGATTATCTAAAATGGTTCAAAATGGACACAAACATCCATTATTTGAAGGAGGAAACTCGAAACGGTGTAATAGTAAAGTTCGGTGTAATATTTTGTAAAAGTAAAGTTCTTAATTTGATGCATCAAAACCTGTGCTCTTTTTGAATCACTCGCCATACATTAAGGCTGTACGCAGGGTTTTAGGTCATATTTTTTTTAATTTCTTCTATTGGATATTATTAGTGCTCTATTATTTGATCTTATTCAACAATAAAAAACTTTCAATCCACTACAGACCAAAAAATGAGGGACTAGATCAATTTTGCCAACTATTTTAATTATTTGATTTGTGCCACGTATTTTGTATCAATTTGTTGTATCATTTGTGTCAGAATGTTTATCTCAGATTATTCTTTCTGAATATATTAGTATAGAGAATGTTTCTTCATGGAGAATATTATGGCTTCTGTGGAACAAGAAAATCAACTTGTATCAATAAAGTGATAAAATCTTGTTGAGGCTGAGCGCATAGATTTTGTTCAAATTTTTACCGGTTTTTTTTTCTATTGGATGTTATCAAGGTATTGAAATGTTTTCTATTGCCAAGGGAGAATTTTCTTTCATCAATAATTTTGTGAGATATAAGGGTTCAAAGATAATTTTTTTTGGGGAGTAATTGATATTTTTATTTACAAAATCCCATCATTATCCAATTTTATTATGGGACTCCACAATATCAATAAAAAATATAATGAAGAGATGAATTATTACTTGAGACTGCCACAGTTCTATTGAGAAATAAGTCTATTAATATTAATATAAATTTTAAGACAATAAATTGAATATTTAATATATTAATAATTGAATATTGAATAATAGAATAATTGAATATTGAATATTTTGGCGGGCCGCTTAGCGCAGTTGGTTGGGGCGTCGCAGCTTCAGCTTGCTGACGTTTAAGCGGTCGTGGGTTCGAATCCCGCTCCACCGTCAGGCATTTATGTGTAATCATTCACCTCATTACCCACGCTCAAGTCTCGGACTCATGTGGGCATCATCAACAATAAAAAAAAAGAAAAAACAATATTAGAATACTGAGTTTGAAGAGGAAGTTTGTAATTTACAATTTGATTGAGCGAGTAGACACTAGGGCGAGTTTACTAGCCAACAAGCCATTTTGAACACTACAAGTCAAGCCAGCTCCTCCCTCCAAAGGCTTCCTGAGACTTGACACTACTAGAGCTGGATTGGCTTGTAGTGTTGCAACTCGCTGGCTTTTCAGCTTGTAAACTCGCCCAATGTAATTGAAGCTTTATAATCTATGTGTTCAAATTCAGGCAATTAGAAGACGTTAGAAGTGTTAATTCAGCTAGAACGAGAATTGCTGTATACAAATAATACAAACTCATCTAGCTAGAGCCTACACTGGATTACACTGCTCTAGTCTCTTGATTCATGCAATTGGTTTTGTTCTAGCTCTTGTTGTTTAGATTGTCTTCAAAATAAATTGAATGAATGATTAAACTCATCCATTTTTTCAGAGTTTCAAATATTTCTACATTATTAGCCAACTCCAAAACATTTGTTCAATCGCATTGTATGTGGGTTACACTATCAGCTAACTGGAAAACATCTTATCACATTGAGTAGTGATAAATACATTTTAATTCACATCAGATAACAAGAATCCCAAGTGCCGAGTTAAAAACTTGAGATTCTCAGCTGACTCAACTTTATTCACATCACCCATTGTGGGAGTCGTCACTTCAAATATCCCAATAATTTATAGGTGGACCACCACGATAATGGCATTGGCCCCCATAAGAATAAATGTTAGCAGATGCTATTCTCGTGGCAATCAACTTATATTTGTCTAGAATTCGGATTTAATTTATATTTTAATTGGAATTAAATATAAAAATTTGTTGAAAAATTATTTATTTTGTTTTTTTCCACAGGTCCATCACTTTAGGAAGCTTATAACAGCAAAACAAAATCACAGAATCAACAATAGCCAAAACACTGCACGAATACATCCAAACTTCAAGCGCGTTTTTCACATAAATCCATCTAAATATATTGATAGTGTCCTCTATGACATCGGAATACCAAAATATTCGCTCCCTGAGAAAGGTTTCAACGAAATGAGCAAAAATACTAGTGATAGGCCTTCAACTACAGGTGTAAAAAGCACTGGAAGTAAATTTCAGTCTGGTATTCCTCGACCTGCAACTTCGACAGGGGTTGATAATCTGAGAAAAGGAAATGACATGTCTTTGAGATCTTCTCCAAGGGGAAGAGAAATTGAAAGGCATGGAAGGAATAACAATTATGGAGGAAAAGAGTCAGGAAGATGTGAAAGGGATTCAGAAACTAGAAAAAAACGATAAGTCAAGGATTACTAGAAGCAGATCTGTTGATGAGAATAACAATTTAAAGTATGGCAACTTTCCTGCATTCAGAATATCTTTGAATGATGGAAAGGAGAAGAGAAGATGTTTAAAGAGAGATGGAGTAAAAGAATGGACACATAAAGAGACTATGATGAGTTCAGGAGATGATAAAAATATTGTTACTCAAAAAACAGATTCTTCGCCACCAAGATATTTTAGAACGGATTTCTTCGTTGAAAAGATGATAAAGTAGTATTGTTCTAAGCACTGTAAAGAACAGACTACTCAAATACTTTTTGTTTTGTATAAAAACTGCATTTTAATGTTTCTTTTATGAATCACACATCAATCTGACATCTTCCATACTCATTCCTTCTTTTAAAAGTATCACTTTTCTTTTAAGTTGTGTCTTGATTTTGATCATACCCTTGTCTTGCATGTTTGAATAGGAATAAAATTCTTCTACTATTTGTATTTTAATTTCTTTAATTTTTCCTATAGAATATAGTCGTCCTTTATTGTCTTTTTCTGCTTTTTTTTGTGCATTTTCTTTTGTTTTTTGTGCATAATACATTTTGTCTTTTACTTTTTTTGGTGCATTTTCTTTTGTTTCTCCTACATAATAAATTTCGTCTTTTCCTTCTTCTGGTTCATTTTCTTCTGATTCTACTGCATGATAAATTTCGTCTTCTTCTTCTATTGGTGCATTTTCTTCTGTTTCTTCGGTAGAATAAATTTCGCATTTTACTATTGTTTCTTCTGGTTTCATTGTAAGCACATCTTGGGAAACGTCTTGTTGACTGGCCATGTCAATGGGAAGTTCCTGTAAGTAATATTTTAATGCTCTGAATACTCTCAAACCTTAATGTAATCAACTTGGAAGGAACCAAAATTATAAAATTATAATATGATAGTCAATTTGTCAATAATATATGACTCTTAATTATTTTTGCGTCAGTATTGTATTTATGATTTTTATTGAAACTATTCAGTTGCAGAAAGATGATATTCAAGCTTGTAAATCACCTTCCATCTTGAAAATGAAAATTTTTGTAGAACTTAGTTTAAATTAAAAATTATCCCATAAAATGCAATAACACTTACGATTAAAATGGATTAAACGTTTTCTACTGGTTCAGCGATAAATTTGATACTCAAAATAAATGCTGAATTATTATGACTACCAGTACCTACATTAAAAAATCCTTCTTGAGATGTAGATTATGAATGTTAAGCAATAAATATGATTATTCTTCTATAGAAACCTCTTTTAGTCTTCCATTTGAAAATATAAATGCAAATTCAGATTGTTTTTGAATCATTATTACTGTAATTGGGGATTTCTGTATCAAAATATAATTTCTAAACATGATTTATTAGATTTCCATTACAGTAAGGAAAGGGTTCATGAATCCTGGCTGGAATAGATTCCTGGCTGTGTTGAGTCTACCACAGCAGGAAAGTTAGGCTATTCTAAAGAAAGAAAAAAGAAATTTGTTTTCAAATCACGTTGTTAATATTTTTACATAATATACTTTGCAATAGATGATTTTTTCTATGAAGGGAAATCTTCATTGGTCTGAACAATCCTCCAATATAGCTATATACTTCTACTGGAGACCAGCATCAATTACCTACCTATATTAATTTTGTACCAAAATTTTGTATACAAATTTTGTACCTAAGACAAATAAATTGTTCAATAAAATCACGGTACAGAAGAATTAATAAGAAAGAGATAGAATTTACAAGAAAGAGAGAGGAAAGAATGAGAATGAATAAAAATAGAAGAAGTAATTGATATAAATAAAAAAAAATAATAAAATAGATATATGAATAAAATAATTATCATGAAATTATAAAAAATAAAAATATGGTAATAATTAATAGTATATATAATGGAAATGAATAATAATAAAAATAATTATGGAATAAGTAATATAAACTATCAGTAAACTGATAGAATTATTCTATAATTAAGTATTCTATTCTATCGTGTAAATGACGTTTATCATTAATTATAAATATTATTGTAACAACTTCCTGAATAGGTTTTTTTTTCAAAAATTATCATTGAATTTTATACGGATCAGGATACTTTAATCAACTTAGCAATACTGACAATATATGAAATTTAGGTAGTTACTACTGTAATAATTTTTATAGGTTTAATCTTGAGGTCTACTATTAAGATGAATAAATTTTAAATTGTCTTTTCTTTGTATTTTGGATAAATTTGACAAAAACATTGTACTGGCCAGTATGACTTAATATCAAATGAATGCTACTTTACAGGGGTTGTCAGTGTGGTCTAGTGGTTAAGATGCCTGACCGTCAATTGGAAGATCCGTGGTTCGATTCCTGGCTTTGACTGAATATTTTTGTTTGGGGCGTTTATTGAATTCTATTGGTTATTAATGCAGTTGCCAATTTCTGCAGTAGCAGAGGCCATCAGCATAATTTAAAACATTAAAACGAATTTCAAAATTATTATAAGTGATAGTCATGAGCCGTAGGAGGTATCAGTTCAGTCAGATAAGATGAGCTACGAACTTCTGGGCGCTCTTTGTAAGGTTGGGTTATTTGATTGGCCAGCAAAAAGACTTCTCTACTAAGCTAAAAGACTTTTCTAGTGAAATAATTTCTCGGTGGTTCGGAACCCACCTAAAATTGTAGGTTCAACTCATCAATCATTATCATCCATCTAAAAATTTTTTTTAGGTCTGAGACCTGTGCGTGGGTAATGAATTGGATGATGGTGATTGATGAGTTGGACCTATAGGTGAGTTCCGAACCACCAGGATGTGATTTTGTAGCAGAGAACAGAGTCTTTTATGCTGGCCAATCCAATCGGTCACCCATACAAGGATGGCCCAGGAGTTTCGTAGCTTATCTCTGTAGTTGAACAGGTATATGCTACAGCACTCAGCTATCATTTCCCTTTCCCGCGCATATAGGTCTGTAGCAGATATATGTTCAGTCAGATAAGATGAGCTATAGAACTATTTTATTAACTAACTCATTTTATTTGGAAAAATATTATGTGTTGAAACGGATCACTATGTTCCCATAACAAGGCTAAATGGTGTGGTGGAACTACCCGTAATGGGTATCCCCTCCATAAAAAGTTATAATAAAAATAATATAGAACTATTCTATATCTGAATATCTGTAGGACATTTTTAAAATTAAAAAAAATGTCCAATGTTTTCCATGACGAAATACTTGATGAACAATCTAATATCAAAACTGACACTGTATTTATATTTTTAATGTATGATTCCCACTCATACTGGAGTTACTGGAGGGATGCATTTCACTTCTAAAGAGACGCTTCATCAGCCTCGTCCTAACCTTCAAAACAAGTTTCCTAAATAGGTGATGATGAATAGGCATAGGAAATAGTTGAGTAGGAATAGGTTGATGAAGCTTCTCTTTAGAAGTGAAATGCATCCCTTCAGTATCTCCAGTATAAGTGAGTGAAAATCATATATTAAATAGAAATACAGTGTCAGTTTTGTATTAGATTTTTAAAAATTAACACTAAAATTTTCATTTATTTTGTGCAATATGTTTCATTATATATAAATTTAACTGACTGCGGTGACAAACAATAATATTACAGTGGCTTTATATAAAGTCTCTGTACATATGTGACTGCTAGCGTCAGACGTGTAGATTGGGCAACATGGTACAAGTAGTGTTATCAATTTGTGCAAGGTTGGTGATTCTCTACTATCAGCTGCTGACATGGTCCTATATTGGGCAACATCGCAATCTTTCAGAGCCGCCTAATTTGTTGGAGTGAACTGTAGTTCAAATCAGCATTCAGCTCCAATCTAAGTAGGATTATGATAATTTCCAGTAGAATTTGAAAGAAATTTTTATCTTGGTGATAAAATAATGAGATATTTTATGAACGATATTGTCATTTGTGAGACCAAGAAACAAACATGCCGGAATACGTGAGCGCATAATACGCTCTACCTATTTAACATCTGTCATCTGTTCAATAATCTCCAAATATCAAACAGTTTTTAGTGAGTGTACAAAAATTCCTGTATTCCTATTGGACCTAGTCTCATTTTATTTATGTAATGTTCTAAATTTTCCAAAATTCTTCTGTTAAATATTAAAAACTATTTTATCCTAATTTTTATGAAAATTTGGCATTCTATTTGATCTTATAAGAAGATGAAAGTTTTCAATAAGAAAAGTAAGTAGCTCATTTCTTGTTTATATTGGAAAAAGTTTAAATAAAAACTAAGTTATTTGTGACTGTAACGTATTTAGAAATTGTACTGAACCATTCAATAATTTTTAAATATAAATAGAGCAAATGAGTAGCCAGCCCATTTGCAAAAACCACTATGTGAAAACATTTTTGAGCCAAGATATCATTATTATTACAATTTTTTTGAGACATGGGTATGAATGGATTCCGTATTCCAGTCCCTTTAGGAGCCAATATCTTCAAGATTTTTAGACAATATTCATTCTGAACATACATTGGGATGCAAACCCTGCTATAAACACGAGGAAATTGAAAAGAAAATGGTTTATTTCTGCAAAAGCCGCTATGTGCTCAAGTAGTTGAGTTGTGAAACCAGCTATTTTAAAGTAACTTGAAAACACATCAATATACTTAGAGTTGACATGGCTTCCTGGTAATTCCAGTTGCAATAACCGCTATCTCCAAATAATCAGCGTATTCAAATCCAACTTAACATTCAAACGATTTTAAAATGATTATTTACTGATTTAAATTTAATTCTATTTAATCCCATTAATTCAAGCATGATCAAAAAAGGAGGAGGATGAGGAGGCGGAGGAGTAAAAGTGAGGGAGAAGAGGAGGAAATGTAAAAATGGAACAAAATAAAAAGAGCAGGACATAAAGGTAGAACAAGAAAGGAATAACGATTTATGACCATTATCTGTAGGTTATAACTCTTACTTGTAATTATTATTCTCGTAATTGATGTATGCATGAAAAAGAGTTGTTTATACATGGATGAAATCCACAAAAAGATAACTTATTATCTATATTAACAATATTGAGTATTGAGTGATGATTTATATGCACATAGAATTTTTTTTTTTCAAAATTCCACTAAAAGTATATATATTTTTTTTAACTATATAACTAATCTTATTTGGAAAAATATTATCTGTTGAAATGGATCACTATGTTCCCATAACATGGCTAAATGGCGTGGTGGAACTACCCGTAATGAGTATCCCCTCCATAAAAAGTTATAATAAAAATAATATAGAACTATTCTATATCTGAATATCCGAAGGACATTTTTTAAATTAAAAAAATTTTCCGATGTTTTTCATGATGAAATACTTGATGAAAAATCTAAAATCAAAACTGACACTGTATATATATTTTTAATGTATGATTTTCACTCATACTGGAGATACTGGAGGGATGCATTTCACTTCTAAAGAGAAGCTTCATCAGCGTTGTCCTAACCTTCAAAACAAGTTTCCTAAAAAGTTGATGATGAATAGGCATAGAAAATAGTTGAGCAGGAATAGGTTGATGAAGCTTCTCTTTAGAAGTGAAATGCATCCCTTCAGTATCGTGAAAATCATATATTAAATATAAATTTTTTATTTAATTTTTTTTATTGCTGATGATGAGTCCGAGACTTGTGCGTGGGTAATGAGGTGAATGATTACACATAAATGCGTGACGGTTGCTGCGTTCCGTTTTTTGTGGAAGATTCTCACTGGAACGGACTTCCTACTGTTACTCTAATGGATAAAACATCGGTTCAAATAATATTGTTCTTTTTTGAATTTTGATTGTTTACCCAAATAAATGAAGAGACTTGTTTTCAAAAGAGACTGACATAATTTTTATTTGAATTTTCTTAATGAGAATAATAAATAGTATCTTCTTATGAAATTCTATGTATTTTCATTTCTCATAAAATAGAAATTGATTTAAGAATTTAATAATTAATTATAAATCAAAAGGAATACTCATCTTTCCCATTTGGATATTTTCATTGTTGTAAATTTTTTTTATCAAAGACTAGATTCATTCTTCTTTTAATGAATACTTCATGAATTGGACAATTTTATACTTCCGACGTTAATTTAGATAGCACTTATGTAGATTTTAATAAAATTTGAATCTTGAAATCATATTACTTAACTTTCTTGAATCTACGAAAATCCTTTTTTTACATTTTAATGTTTTCACCAAGAAGAACCAAAATCAACTACTAGTTTTAGATATTTGATTTCAGATGTTTATCTGAAATCAAAAAATCAGTTTATCAACTGGAGATTTGAAGGGAGACCAAGATGATTATTCTGTTTTGTCTTTTACAAATTTAGTAATTTATATGTAATTAATATTAACAGAATTAATTATGATTATAAATATATTAAATATTAAGTGGAAATTAGTTTAATACAAAAATTATTTGAAAGTTCTTTAAAGTAGATTTGGCGGCAAATTTGTAATATTACAAATACCCCACTCTCGCTAATAAAAAAATATATATTTTTTTAAATAAATTATCAAAATCTATGACAATGCTAGGAGAATTGTAACAATTAATACAGAACATTAACGTATTTATTGTTAAGCAAATTTTTTTTTAAACAGAAAAATATATATTTTTTTTAAATAGTTAGAAACTTTGTTTGCCATTAAAGCACAAATAATTACAATTGGAAACATAATATACACAATATAACATCATATAACATAAGAACGACATAATATGGCAAATGATTCACTGAACATAAGTGAAATAATTTTCCGTCCGCACAAACAATAAACTTTGAATAAACAATAAACATTTCAAATTAGAGGCAAAACTAATGAAAAGGAAAGGTAAACAATACATTGTTTACAAAGCACAAAATGCTATGGAAAAAATCGAAATAAAACTTTTGCATATGAAACCATATTGCATATCTTAACAGTTATTCTAAAACCGATATCAATGAGGTGTAAACTGAGAATTGTATTGAATAGCACAAAGAACAAAACGCTATAGAAACAAAGATCTTAAGTGATATGACATTTTAATTATTTTGAAATGTTTTTGCAATTGAAATTGAATATACGTTAAAAAAATAACAGTCTTATGCAACATGTCTTAGTAATATTTATTCAAATTGAATCTCAAATTGATTGTTGTCTTTTTTGATAAAATCTCTTCATCATAAATTGATTAGCCTTGACTATCCTCTGGCTGTTGATTTCTTCCAAACGAAAACAACCTTTACCTAGATCGGCCCTAATAATATAAGGTCCGCGATATCTGGGGCATAGTTTAGCTGACAGTTTTTTGATTTTGCTTGAGAGAACATAGTTCCTTATCACCACTAATTCTCCTACTATAAATTATTGTCTTCTTGGTTTATTTTTTGTTAGCTGTTTGAATCTTCTTATTGCTCCTTTATTTTTTATTCCAATTAATATTCTTTTGTTTCGAATTATCTCTTGCTCCAATTCAAATTTATTATCTTCTGGAAATTTTATGTATTTGAATACAAGGTGAGACAGTTTTTTATTGAACATTAATTCCATTGGTATAGCACCAGTTGTTTCATGGAAATTATTGTTTATAATAAATTCGGCATTGTCGAGGTATTTGTACCAGATGTTATGTTTATTTTCGGGTACATAAGTCCGAGTAAATTACGATTTACTTCTTTTAGAGGTCGTTCACTTAAATTCGATTGTGGATGATATGCTGATATGAAGTAATATTTTATGCCTAGTTTTACCATGGATTCTTTCCAGAATTTGCTTTGGAAGCAGGTGCCGTTGTCGCTGATAACGTAGTAGAATTTTCCATATTCAGTTATATATTTTTTTACGGTTTTTACTAGGTTGAATGCATTTGCCTTTATGATAGGATATAGTTTGGTAAATTTTGTGAATCCGTCATGGATGATACACATCCATTTATATTTTCCACCTGGTAATTCTCCATATACGTCAATAAATACTTTATGATGTTTCTTTTTTGCCATGATAGTATGCATTTCCAATAATTTCTTTTCATTTGATGTTTTTATTAGTTGGCAATATTTGCAATATCTTATTGTTTTCGTTACCATTTGATAACAATCTTTTATATAAAAGGTTTCTTCAATAAATTTGCAGGTTTTTGAAATGCCTACATGGCCTAGTCTTTCATGGAATTCTGTTATTAATTCTTCATATAATTCTGAAGGAACACAGATTTTCCAAAATTGATTTTTTCCGGACTTTGTAAAGAGCAGGTCGTCATTTAATTTAAAAAATTTATTTATATTATGATCGCCTGTACTTATTTTTTTAAATCTTTTTCAACCATGGATCATTTTTTTGAATTGATTTTATTCTCTTTATTATTTCAAACAAGTTTTTGTCACTTTTTATGATATTCAATACTTAGAATTCATTTGAATTGCGCTGTTCCACATTTCCATCATAGTCTGTTCTGGAGATGATATCCGGCACTATAAGTTATTGTCCTTTCCAGCAACAAATTCCCACTCTATATTAAAATTTTGTAGTGCGAGTATCCACCTACTCAGTCGACCATGTCCTATTTTACACTTTTTTACGAATGTTAATGCCTTACGATCTGTCCGCACTATGATTTTTTGATTTCCAAAATAATTTTGAAATTTAGTTAGACCGAAAAGAACAGCCAAGCATTCTTTTTCACAAATTGTGTAGTGTAGTTCAGACTTTGTCAAACTTCTACTGGCATATACAATTATGATGTTCTTTTTTATCCTCTTCTTGGAATAGTTCAGCTGCTATCCCTACATCGCTAGCGTCTGTGGCTAAGATCAAATCCTTTGTATAATTGGGATGTTTTAATATTACACATTCAATAAATCTGTCTTTAACCTTTTGAAAAGTTTCCGTATCTTGTTCAGTCCAATTAAATTTATTATTTTTGCATAAGAGATGCTTAAAACGGCTTGTCATATATGAATAGTTCTTTTGAAATTTTCTATAGAAATTACAGAGTCCATTAAATGATTGTAATTGTTTTATGTTTTTTGGGGTTGGAAATTTCTGAATTGCATCTAACTTGGAATTATCAGCTTCAATTCCATTCTTACTTATTATGAATCCTAGATATTTTATTTTATCACCAATGAATTTTGACTTATTTAGTTTTAATTTTAAATTGCTTTCTTTTAATCTTTTGAAGATTAGGTCGATTCGATCAATATGTTGGGTGAGAGTTTCACTGCTAATTGCAAGATCGTCGATATATGCTATTATGAATTGACATACTTCTTCACCTAACATTTTATATAAGCATTTTATAAATTCTGATCCACTGACACTTAAACCGAATGGTAAATGAGTGTAAGCAAAACTTTGACCAAACACATTAAATGCCACATATTTTTTACTGTCTTCTGTTAATTTCACTTGATTGAATCCTTGCGTAAGATCGAAACTGGTAATATAGTTGCATTTATTGAATCTAATTAATAAATCGTCAATTGGTTCGGTCTCTGTACAGTCTCTGATTATATATTTGTTAATTTTTCTGCCATCTAAGCATAGTCGTAAATCTCCATTGGGTTTTTCAACTACTACTATTGGATTCTTGTACTCTGAACTAACTGGCTCAATTATTTTTTGATCTAGCATCTTTTTTATTTCTTTGTTCACTCCTTCTCTATATTGAAATGGAATTGGATAACTTTTCTTATTTAATTTCACTCCTTCCTTCACGTTAATTTTACAGAGATAACTTTTTGCAGAACCTGGATTATCAGAGAAAACTTCTTTATTATTTTCAAAGACTTCAATTAATTTATTTACTAATTCGACTGGTTCTTCTTTTAATTTATCTTTTAGATTTTTTATTTATTCTTTCCATAAATTGTTAAATGTCTCTTCATTTTGTTCCAAGTTAATGTGAAATAATCTATTATATCTCATAGTATCCTTTTCTATAAAAGGCACACTGATATCTTTTAACATCATTATGTTTTCACTAAAGTCAATTACAGCACTAGCATCCTTTAGGAAATCACATCCAATCAGAATATCAACATTCAGCTCTTGTACAATCAGAAAAACAATTGAAAATTCTATATTTTTAAAATAGACATCCAACATTATTTGTTTATTTACCTTTTTATGTCTTGTTCCAGTGGCTACTATCATGCTTACATTTGGGGCGGGCACGATATTCAATCTAGAATTGTTGCTTTTCATTTTATTCACTATATTCTCATTTATCACATTTACTTCAGATCCAGTATCTATGATTACAGTATATTCCTTATTAAAAATTTTGGCCTCTACCTCGGCAGGATTGTATCCAAATGGTGGACAATTTTCCTCCTCTTCTAATAAATCATTGAAAATGCAATTGACTTTATAGGGTTTTTCTTTTTCAAAATTTTCTTCATCACTTATTTCAGTTCGTACTGTTTTTTCATTCGTATTTTTAGATTCGTCGAATTCAAAATCAATTTTATTTATTTCTAAATTTATATTGAATGACGGTAACCTTTCAATATTTGGGCAGTCAGGGTTAGTTTTTTGCTGTCCATATATTAGTTTAAAGCTTTTTGTTGTGGTTGATTTTCGGCATTTGGACCTGTGTGATTGGAGATTGGTTGAGTCTGATTTGAAATTTCAAATTGCTGGTCTCCATTGTAAGCATAGTTGCTATAAAATTGTTAATTACGATATTGATTTCTTTGGCCACTATTGTTATTGTTATATGATAGTTATTTTGTCCATTTCTTCCACTTTGGAAACTGGGCCTGTTACCAAAATATGGCTTTCGAAATTCTTGATTGTCATGAAAATTTCTATTATTTGGGTATTGATTAAATTCATTTTCCATTTTGTCTTCGTTTCGTTGTAAATCAGAATTGTCAATTTTTTCTTCTTTTGAATCACTTCTATTTTCGCGTTGACCATTGCGGTTTACTTTATACTTTTCCATGGTTCCAAAAACATCTAATAGTTTTATGAATTCTTCACTGTTTTTTACATTTCTTACAAGCGCTGCGATAGTGATTGTATCATCGAAGTGTTCTCTTAGGAATTCGAAAATGGTTTCTTCATCAATGGCCGGGATTAAATTTTTTGCTACATTAAATCGTGATAAATAGTATTCGGTCATGCTTTTATTGTTATTTAGCTTGTATTTTCCGAATCGTAAATCATTTCGGGCTTCCTTTTGTATTTCTTTTGATCACATTCTGTCAATAAATTTTGCTTTAAATTCTTCAAAGCTGTTCACACCAGACTTTATAAAATTCCACCAGTCTTTTTGAAAATGATTTGAATCAAAATTATTGTCAAGAATTCCTTTTATTTTATCCCAATTGTGAATTCCATTTCTTTCTAAATAACTGGATAAATTGAAAATAAAAGTCATTGGATTTCTTCGGTTAATCTGCATTTGAAAATCATATTTATCATGTTGGCAGTTATTTCCATTAATGTTCCCAATTCTTCCTGACATTAGATTATTTTCGATGGCTTTTTCCATTTCTTTTAAACTATCAGTATTCTTTTTACATTCTGATTCTATTTTCTCTTCCAATTGTTTCACATCCTCTTTTGTATTTTGAATATCATTATTCAATTTCTCATTTATACATTTTTGCGCCTCTATTTGTTGACTATTTTGAACATTCATTTTCACAATGTTAACTACTGTCTCTTCTATTTTACCAGAGATTTCATTGACTTTGATCTGACAATGTTCTTCTACTTTATCCACTCTTTTTTCGATCATTGTAGTTTTTTCTTCTAATTTTTTTATGTCTTTCATGAACGAGTTTTTTAATCCTTCTAATTTATTATTCAACTCATGATTAATATTGTCCAATTTTGCATTTAATTCAATGCATTTCTCAGTATTTTTGTCTAATCTTTCACCTTAATCTTTTTAAAATCTGTTTTACTTTTTTCAATTTCTTCACCTAAATCTTTTTTTAAATCTGTTTTACTTTTTTCAATCTCTTCACCTTAATCTTTTTTACTCTTGGCAATCTCTTCACCTAAATCTTTTTTTCTCTTGGCAATTTCTTCAGTTAAATCGGTAGTAATTTGCAAATTGCATCAAGAATTGCTTCATGCAATCAAAATCATTAGGGCTATCAATATCATTCGTTATATTATCTTCATTTGAAGTTTCTATTGTTACCTGGTCATTTATTTCAGTTTGATTTTCTATAAATTCTTCTTCATGCCTTATTGTTTCCATATTTTGGGATTCGTCTAAGCTGTTTTCTTCATTTACTATTTCTTCATTAATTTTTTCACAGCTTCCCATCCTGTTTCTGAGAGGATATCTATTCATAATATTTATTGACAACGTATGTATAAGTTAGTTCAGGGGTTGAACTTATATAAGGTTAAATCTTATCATTCGAGCTGTCAATTTGCATAGCAGAATTGAGATAATGTTCATTAACTCAGGGATTAAATGAGTAAAGTATCAGCAGGCGGTATCAATTTGCTGCATATCAAATTATGATGATAAAAGTGAAAAAATAAATTCGAGGATTAAGTAGGTAGTGTCCCACTACGCGGTACCAATTTGCTGCGTTCCGTTTTTTGTGGAAGATTCTCACTGGAACGGACTTCCTACTGTTACTCTAATGGATAAAACATCGGTTCAAATAATATTGTTCTTTTTTGAATTTTGATTGTTTACCCAAATAAATGAAGAGACTTGTTTTCAAAAGAGACTGACATAATTTTTATTTGAATTTTCTTGATGAGAATAATAAATAGTATCTTCTTATGAAATTCTATGTATTTTCATTTCTCATAAAATAGAAATTGATTTAAGAATTTAATAATTAATTATAAATCAAAAGGAATACTCATCTTTCCCATTTGGATATTTTCATTGTTGTAAATTTTTTTTATCAAAGACTAGATTCATTCTTCTTTTAATGAATACTTCATGAATTGGACAATTTTATACTTCCGACGTTAATTTAGATAGCACTTATGTAGATTTTAATAAAATTTGAATCTTGAAATCATATTACTTAACTTTCTTGAATCTACGAAAATCCTTTTTTTACATTTTAATGTTTTCACCAAGAAGAACCAAAATCAACTACTAGTTTTAGATATTTGATTTCAGATGTTTATCTGAAATCAAAAAATCAGTTTATCATCTGGAGATTTGAGGGGAGACCAAGATGAATATTCTATTTTGTCTTTTACAAATTTAGTAATTTATATGTAATTAATATTAACAGAATTAATTATGATTATAAATATAAGTTATGTAGCACCTTCTACCCCATTATTGTTAACTAAGCATAATAGAGATATTAGCATCATTGTAATAATTATTCAGTTCTACTCCAGCGCGCATAGCGGATAGTCCTCATTTCTCAGTACTATGTATAAGTACGCATATTTATTGTAATTGTTAACCAAATAAAAGCTTTTTAAAAAGACTTTTGTGTATTTAATAAAGTTAACTGGCGCAGTCGGTAGGACACTTCGAGAATATTAGTGAACTAGTGTTCTTCGATTTTTAAATCGTTTACGAAGTGGACGCGAACAATAGTGAAATTTTCGGTCACCTAACATCGGAACTCCGAAGATCTTCATTGTGAAAGCACCTGACATTGGAACTTTCTACCTCTGATTTTTTCTACACGTATGGCGGAAAAATCGAACTTCTAATGAACCATTGGATAAAAATGAACACTCTTATATTGTGAGTAAATTTGGAATCATTGTATTATTTTCATTTTTGAATTTTGAACAATTTTAATATTATTTGCTACTTCTAAAAATCAACTAAATAATGGCGACTAATGCAAATAGCGCTAACCCTGCAGCGACAACCCCTATTCTGAAAAAGGAGTATCTAGACATGATTCCGGAATATTCCGGAGAGCCTACTCTATTAAATCGCTTCATTTCTATCTGTGACAAAATCGTAGCAAAGTTCTTCGTAACAGCTAATCCCGATGATTTCCAAAACGAGTATCTTTTTTCCACAATCCTTGCAAGAATAAAAAGTCCAGCTCAAGACTTGATTACTAGTTCCAATTCATACGCTTGGCCTGATGTGAGGAAAGTATTACTCAACAGTTATATGGACAAAAGAGATTGTTTCACTCTCAACCTCGAAATGGCAGAACTCAAACAAGAATCAGGAGAATCTCCATTCTCCTTCTTCGAGAGAATCCAAAAATTACTCAATTTACAAATATCCTATTTTCAAAATAAAGAAACATCAGCCGTCTCAAAAGTCATGTGTGAGTACGTAAACAGATTAGCACTTAGGGTGTTGTTGAGAGGATTGAGAGAGCCTCTTGGTTCTCTCATGAGAACAAAAAACCCGGAATCACTCGACAGTGCTCTCCATATGCTATCCAACGATTTTCAATTCAAAATTGGCCACTACAATGAAAACACTAACACGAAAAAGACATTGCAGCATCCCCAAAATCAACACAAACTTCAATCTCACCCGCAAATGCAGTACTATCCTCAAAGAAACCAATCATTCTACCAAAATCAAACTCCAAAATACCAAAACTTTCAAAACAAAAACCAGTTTCAACACCCACAAAATAGAGGTCAACAGAACTTCAACAATAATCAACCCAAACCACAAAACTTCAACAATAACAATCAGCCGAGACCCCAAAACAGTTATCAACCAACACCAATGAGCATCTCATCAATTAACAATCGCCCTCAGAAACGACCTAGGCTGAATCAAATAACAGGAAGACCTATTGATGACACTCAAAACAACGATTTCGATAACAATTTTGGTGAAAACCCCCAGGATGAATTGGAGAACCAATTCGAACACTTAACTATTGATGATTAAAACGAAACATTCTTTGAAACAAATGAACAAACCGAAGCAGATCCTTTTTTAGAGGATATGAGCCTCCAAAGAAATTTTCAATTATGAACCTACAAGACGACAAAAACGAATTACCCTATTTCGTAGATCCTAAAACACGCTTTAGAATCCTTATTGATTCAGCAAGTACTAAATCGTTTGTGAAGAAAATTATAGGAACGGAATGTTACAAAGAAGATTTAATTGTAGACCCGTTTGAAGTCATAACAGCACACGGCATTTCAACAGAAAAATTCAGTACCAAAATTCCCCTACTTGATAAATCAAAAATCACATTCTACCTTTTCGACTTCCACAAAAATTTTGATCTACTTCTCGGATTGGATAATTTGAAAAAACTAAAAATCAATTTGGACTTCATCAATGATTGTATCAATTTCAACAAAATGAAACTACTGATTTACTATTTCAATGCAGAAGGAAAACCAGTTAAGACTACAACAACAAATACTCAAAAAAATCAGTTGCCTCAAATAAAATCGTTTCTCATTCCAGCACGAACTCAAACCATAATCGAAATTCCAATTAAAAATATGAGTGAAGGTGAAGCTATAATGTCTTACAAAAATATTTCCGGACTCGAAATACCTCAATGTTTAGTGAAAGTAAAAGAGAACAAAGCCCTTTGCTCTATCCTAAACCCTACTACATCCGACAAGAAGATTTCCATTGATAAACCAATAACTGTTGAAACTATGGAAAACTACAATTGCATCCCGCCTAATAAATTAAATAGTCATAATGCATGCACGAATTTCAATCAACTTAATCATCAAAATAACAAAATTGACTTTTCAAAGATAAGGACTAATCACATGAACACAGAAGAAAAACAAGCCATAGCTCAAGTGATTAAAGAGTACGCTGACGTATTTCATATCGAAGGGAACGCTTTGACATTCACAAATGAAATTAAACATATAATTAGAACTACAGATGATATTCCAGTTTACACTAGGAGCTATCGCTACCCTGAAATCTACAGAACTGAAGTTAATAGACAGATAAATGACATGCTAGAACAAAAAATAATTCAACCGTTGAATTCACCATGGAATTCACCAGTTTGGGTTATTCCTAAGAAGCAAGATGCATCCGGTAAGAAGAAATTTCGCCTTGTAATCGACTATAGAGGGTTGAATTCTAAAACAATAGACGACAGATTTCCCCTTCCTAACATCACCGACATCCTAGACAAATTAGGAAGAGCACAATACTTCACCACTCTAGATTTGTTTTCCGGCTTCCACCAAATAGAGATGCATCCCGACAGCGTCGAGAAAACTGCATTCTCTACCGATACTGGACATTACGAATTCTTACGTATGCCCTTCGGTCTGAAAAACGGTCCACCCACATTCCAAAAAGCCATGAACAGCATACTAAGAGGACTTCAAAATGAACTGTGTTTAGTATATTTAGATGACATCATAATCTATTCAACTAGTTTAGAAGAGCACATCGACAGGCTAAGACAAGGTTTTGATAGATTGAGGCGATCCAACTTCAAAGTGCAACTTGATAAGACGGAATTCTTACGTAAAGAAGTTAGTTTTCTCGGACACCTAGTAACACCAAACGGAGTCAAACCAAATCCAGACAAAGTTGAAGCCATCAAAAGATATCCCATTCCAAAATCAACGAAAGAAATAAAAGGATTTTTAGGACTCTTAGGATATTATCGTAAATTCATTAACAACTTCGCCCATCTAACAAAGCCTCTCACTAAATGCCTGAAAAGAAACGCTAAAATCGATATAAATAACCCGGAATATGTTAAATGTTTCGAAACCTGTAAAAACATCCTGACCAATGAACCAATTCTTCAATATCCTGAGTTTGAAAAACTGTTCAATTTGACCACCGACGCAAGCAACGTAGCGATAGGCGCAATTTTGAGTCAATATAAAAACGATGCTGACCTACCTTGTGCTTACGCAAGCCGAACTCTTAATGAGACCGAAGTGAACTATTCAACCATTGAAAAAGAACTCCTAGCAATCGTCTGGGCAACAAAATACTTTCGCCCCTATCTCTATGGCAGAAAGTTCAAAATATTCACAGACCATAAACCACTACAATGGTTATTTTCCATGAAGGAACCCAATTCGAAATTATTAAGGTGGAGATTGAAATTAGAGGAATACGATTACGAGATATCTTATAAAAAAGGAAAAACTAACCAGAATGC
Organism: Conomelus anceps; assembly: GCA_948455865.1. Taxonomy (NCBI): domain Eukaryota; kingdom Metazoa; phylum Arthropoda; class Insecta; order Hemiptera; family Delphacidae; genus Conomelus; species Conomelus anceps. The sequence continues at coordinate 8,558,247 of OX418222.1, forward strand.
GGACGCCTTATCAAGAATTCATTTGAATAATAACAATACTACTAAAGCACCTGGAATTTTAAGAGACGTCGATGCTATAATCAATGAGGCTATTGAGGAAGTGATAAATATTGGACCTATCAACGAAGAAACACAATCCATGATCGCCAACGTAGATGACAACGAGACTCAATTTTTAGGATTCGACATTGAACAGAATGACAACCCACAATTTCAACCAACAGAGTTAGACGACATAGAAATCCAGTTTCTTGGATTTGACAACGGAGAGAACGACACCAACATACAACCTCAAGGGAACGACATCAACCTGCAACCTCAACAACCGGCATTGGAGGAGAACGAGCCCGAAGAGGAAGAAGAGTTCATAGAAAATAATTCACACTCACAACACTCCAATTATGAAGACAATACTTCAGTAGAAATACCTGTGTCAGAAGATCCAGTTAATTTTGCCAAAAACCAAATCATATTGAAACTTGTGAAGAATAATGCAAAGAAAGTTACTATTATCAAACTATTTGATAATAAAATGAGGATGATGGTAGAAATATCAGAAAATAATTTCGATAAAAACGTGATTGAATTTGTTAAAGAATACCTAGTACCAAATGTTCGATACAATTTGTACTTCGAAAATGAATTCTATGAACAATTTGCCTCAGTAATTGCTAAAAATTTCAAATTCTCAAAACTCGTACTCGTAAGGTGCAAGGTAAAACTACTCGACGTAACCCATGAAGAGGATAAAATTGAAACTATAGATAATTATCATGTAGGAAAAACTAACCACCGAGGTATACAGGAAACGTATGATCAAATTAAAAGAAAATACTATTGGCCCAACATGAAAAACTACATCCAAAATTTTATTAATAAGTGCGAAGTATGTCTTAAAACAAAATACGAAAGGAATCCACTCAATTTAGAAATGAACTTGACTCCAACAGCTGTGAGGCCTCTTCAAATAATTCACATGGATAGTATAACATTAGAGAAAAAGAAATTTCTCACTATCATTGACAGCTTTTCACGTTACGCACAATGCTATCCGGTATCCAGTTGCAACAGTATCGAAATAGCCGACAAACTGCTGAGTTTCTTTTCTCACCATGGTATTCCACAGACAATAGTTGCCGACAATGGATGCGAATTCAATAATGGACTTGTAAAGGAATTTACTGAATTGCATAAAATCAAAGTACATTGGATAAGCACTCAACATCCACCATCAAACGGCCTAGCCGAACGTTTTCATTCAACTCTAATAGAACACATACGAATATTCAACAATCGAGAGGAGTTCAAAACAGAAACAATCGAAAGCAAGGTCAAATACGCCATAATCGCCTATAACAATAGCATTCACTCAGTGACGAAGCTGACACCTCTAGAAATTTTATATGGACACAAAGATTCGAATCCCATTATTGAAATAGATATACAAAAGAAATTTATTAACGACTATGTCAGTAATCACAAGGAAAAAACCAAACAATTATTCGACCACGTACGAGACATCAATCAAAATAGAAAAGAACACGTCATCAACGAAAGAAACAAAAATCGAGAGGAATTACCGGACATTCCAAAAGAAGTCTACGTGAAAAATCTACAAAAACAAAGTAAAACGAAAAACAAATTCAACAAGGAAACTCTTCAATCCGTAAATAAAGAATTAAAAACAGCCAAAATCAACCCCAGACACCATAATACTAAAGAGAAAATTCACCTTTCGAAGATTAAGCGACCCAGAAAAATCAAAGAAAAAAAAATCAAGACGAGGATGAAACCAGACAACCAAATAATTCTGATTCCAACCCTGTTCCAGGTCCCTCTACTTCCTGCTGAGAGTGTCATCAGGAGCCGAACAATTGAGGAATATAACGAACAATTTAGGAATAATTTCAGTAGATCTAGGCTCTGCAAAGTTAGAAGTTGCAAGACACACTTTTATACATTATTACGAATTAGAAAGTATTTTTGATCATGTAAATAATTTGAATTCATATTACGACAAAGTGTCGGAAAATGTTAAGAATACAATTCCTGTAACGGCACACGTAGATTTAGTAACAGATAATGGTAGTAAAGCTAGGGATATAGTGAACTATTTAAAGCTAATAAATCATACAAAGAATGTTGTAGAAGATAAGTTGGATATAATCAATTTAGATAATAATAGAAGATCGAGAAGAGGACTTATAAATGGACTTGGAAATGCGATAAAATTTGTAACAGGAAACTTAGATTCAGACGATGGCGAAAAATATGATAAATTATTCGAACATTTAAAGAAAAATCAAAATAATATCATAAATCAAATAGAATCTCAATACTCATTCAACTCAGAAATGATCTATGAATTCAACCAGACCTTGAAAACTGTTAACTACAATTTTAATGAATTGAAAAAGAAAGTCCTGATTGTTAACGAGAAACTTAGTGATTATATAGAATTAGAAAAATATAGGGATGTACTGAACCATTTGAATATCCTTTATAATATTGTGTTAAGCTTGATTCAAGATATTGAAAATTCTCTAATATTCTGTAAATTAAAAGTCCTACATCCAAGTATCATATCAACAAAAGAATTGTACCAACAGATTAAGAAAATTTCAATTTATTACAATAAACAATTACCTTTAGAACCAGAATTGAAAAATATGTGGGAATTTGAAAACTTAATAGATGTAAACTGTAAATTAACTTCTAAAGAAATAGTATACTTTTTGGAACTACCAATTGTTGATGAATCGAACTTTAATTTATACAAATTGCTTTCAATACCAAATGTTTTAGATAATAAATACGTAACCATTATACCTAAAGTTAGATATATGCTGAAAACAAATAAGTATCATGAAAATGAAGTGTCAGTTGAAGGACTTATCAATGAATGTGGTAAAAAGACCAGTTCAAGTTATATCTGCTCTACAGAACAATATTGTATCATGATAAGTTAAATTGTGAAAAAGAAATTGTTAACATGGGTACTACTTCAAACTGCAAATATACTGAAGTAATAGTATCAAATAGTATTGTTGAATGGACTCCAGAGCTAGACAGTTACCTATGTATTTTTCCAAATGAAGAAACCATAAGGTTTGAAAAGCCATATGAAACTGTTACGAAATCGATAAAAGGAGTATATTTAATTACGAATGACAATAATTCAATTTATTATAACAACAAATTACTTAATCATGTATCAAAATCAAAATATAAGACAAAATTAATCAACTTGGATACTGTGCTTACAAAATTAGAAAAATTTCAAGAACCAGAATTCAAAATAAGTTTAGAACAATTGAATTTCAAACCAATAGATGTTAACAAATACACACCCATAATGGAAGAAGGTATTGTAACTACTTCAATTAGCATTTGGACTATTATTATCTATGTTATTATTATCATTTCAATATCAATTTTATTATTGTACTCTTATTTTAAGAAAAAGGAAACATCTAACATTAACATTGTTAACAACACTACTACCCCCGAAGTTTTATTTAGGGATGGAGGAGTTATGTAGCACCTTCTACCCCATTATTGTTAACTAAGCATAATAGAGATATTAGCATCATTGTAATAATTATTCAGTTCTACTCCAGCGCGCATAGCGGATAGTCCTCATTTCTCAGTACTATGTATAAGTACGCATATTTATTGTAATTGTTAACCAAATAAAAGCTTTTTAAAAAGACTTTTGTGTATTTAATAAAGTTAACTTATATTAAATATTAAGTGGAAATTAGTTTAATACAAAAATTATTTGAAAGTTCTTTAAAGTAGATTTGGCGGCAAATTTGTAATATTACACGGTGGAGCGGGATTCGAACCCACGACCACTTAAACGACAGCAAGCTGAAGTTGCGACGCCCCAACCAACTGCGCTAAGCGGCCCGCAAGTGTCAGTTTTATATTACAGTGTCAGTTTTGATATTAGATTTTCAAAAATTAACTCTAAAATTCTCATTTATTCTGTGCAATATGTTTTGTTTTATTTGGTGTATATTCAATGTTAATAACACTGATGATTTACATCATCTACTACATGTTTAGCTTGTGATTTGTGAATTATCGAAGATAATTAATTCGAATTTAAATTTAAATTTCATCAATGAAAAATAGAATTAGAAATTTATTACCATCTATCTTGATGTAGAAATCTTCAATAATTGCAATAATTCTGGGCTGTGCCTGCTCTGTTGTGTTTTCTAATGGAAATAGAAATAAATAAATAATAATATTTAATGATTATTCAGCCATTAGACTAATAATTAACAAAGAATCGCAATATCATCAGCTCTTTCACTTCTTGTGTCACTGTTCTATTTTTCACATTTTAAATTATTGTTTTATCATAGTTTTAAATTCGCTATGTGATTATATTTTTATTGAGTGGAATGAATTGTGTGTGACAATATTATTTGGCCTCATTCCCTTTTATCCAGGCGCAAATAAAAACGCAGGCTTGGTGACTTTTAGTAAAACACAGAAATGAATGAAACTGCACTAACAGAAGTAGAGAGGAGTCTACCTGTGCAGTGTTATAACACTTGAACAATTTTATTTGAATTTCTCATTTTGATGATTATTATTTGAATAATGTTTCATTTTTCAATATGAGCTATACTTCATGTCACGAAATTAGGCGGCTCGAAGAAATTGCGTGGCAGCAAAAATTTAACTGACTGCGGTGACAAACCATAATTTATTACAGTGGCTTTATATAAAGTCTCTGTACATATGTGACTGCTAGCGTCAGACGTGTGGACTGGGCAACACGGTACAAGTAGTGTTCTCAATCTGTGCAAGGTTGGTGATTCTCTACTATCAGCTGCTGGCATGGTCGTATAATAATGTTCTACCTATTTAACATCTGTCATCTGTTCAAAAATCTCCAAACATCAAACAGTTTTTAGTGGGTGTACGAAAATTCCTGTGTTCTTATTAGGCTGGTCTCATTTTATTTATGTAATATTCTAAATTTTCCAAAATTCTCTTGCAAACGATTGAAAACGATTTCATCCTAACTTTTGTTATGAACATTTTACATTCTATTCATTCTAAGAAAATGAAAGTATCTAATAAGAAAAGTAAGTAGCTCATTTCTTGTTTATATTGGAAAAGTTTAAGTAAAAACTTTTTGTAAAAACTAAAGTTATTTGTGACTGTAACATATTTAGAAATTGTACTGAACCATTCAATAATTTTTAAATATAAATAGAGCAAATGAGTAGCCAGCCCATTTGCAAAAACCACTATGTGAAAACATTTTTGAGCCAAGATATCATTATTATTACAATTTTTTTGAGACATGGGTATGAATGGATTCCGTATTCCAGTCCCTTTAGGAGCCAATATCTTCAAGATTTGTAGACAATATTCATTCTGAACATACATTGGGATGCAAACCCTGCTATAAACACGAGGAAATTGAAAAGAAAATGACTTATTTCTGCAAAAGCCGCTATGTTCTCAAGTAGTTGAGTTGTGAAACCAGCTATTTTAAAGTAACTTGAAAACACATCAATATACATAGAGTCGACATGGCTTCCTAGTAATTCCAGTTGCAATAACCGCTATCTCCAAATAATCAGCGTATTCAAATCCAACTTAACATTCAAACGATTTTAAAATGATTATTTACTGATTTAAATTTAATTCTATTTAATCCCATTAATTCAAGCATGATCAAAAAAGGAGGAGGATGAGGAGGCGGAGGAGTAAAAGTGAGGGAGAAGAGGAGGAAATGAGGAAATGTAAAAATGGAACAAAATAAAAAGAACAGGACATAAGGTAGAACAAGAAAGAAATAACGATTTATGACCATTATCTGTAGGTCTGTAGGTTATAACTCTTACTTGTAATTATTATTTTAGTAATTATTATTCTGGTAATTATTTATTGATGTATGCATGAAAAAGAGTTGTTTATACATGGAAAAGGCTCATACAATCAAGAAATGCTTTGGATAATTTTTCATCTTTGCTTGATTGTATTTTTGACAAAGATTTTGATCATATTTTATCAGAATTCAGCACAATCATTAAGTTATACACTCTATTCTTATAAAAATTATTTTCAAGGACATGATATTTTCCTAAATAAATGTGAATATTGAACTTTATTCCTGGAAGCAATGTTATGCCTTTTAGAAACTTCTATCAACAAAATATTAACCTGAATGGATAAAACTATTACAAAATTGACAAAATATCGTTAATGTTGTTTTGCTTGAATTTTTTGTTTTCTTGCAATATTCTTTTTTGTTTCCTGTCTTCATTCAGTATTTATTCTCTGTTTTACTTGCAGTAATATTGACCACACACTGGGCCGATAAGCAAAGACCCCATTTAAGTGGTGGGCCCCTTTTGGGCACTTATGCATTTTCCCAGTTACATTTTATTTGGGGTAGGAAAGACTTTCGCGGTGGGAAACACACCTATAATAAAAAGACGTGAGTATTGAAACTTTATAAAAATAGAAATTGGAAAAACCTATTGAAAATTGAGAAAAAACAAATGATAAGATTGAACTCAGCTTGAACACTGATAGTGCTTAGTCACGCATATATGTTCCAGCTTGACTCAAGTGAACATTGAAAATTCACTATGAGTGCCTATCTATGAACGTTCTTTCAGTTTCTCTTGGCTCGAGGGACTCCTGAAATGTTAAGCACTTTGATTAGTCTCTTGAGTCAAGAGACACTGAAGGAACGTTCATAAATACTGACATGAGAGACTGTTTATTTATTAATATATTTATTTATTTTGTCAAGTGCTCCTTGAGTTGAGGAAACCTTAAGGTAGGTATATCAATTAATGTAAGACAGGAAATTTATTCCTTAATTCATCCTTTCATGTGAAACATCCTGGATTATGTCGTTCAACTTCTAAAACTCTTCAAACATTATCTTTTACAAAAATCTACCGTTTTTTTTATATTGTTGCTCACTTAAGTTGATATCCGGTGATGCTAATATTCTCTGCAATAAGTTATTGTATGAAAATAAACCTTCAAATTCCAAAATTCTTTATATAAGTATGTCTTATAACTATGTATAACAAAAATCCAATAATTTTAACAATTTTAGTATTCTTTAAAACTTCTTGCTTACATAAATTAACATTATTTAGTGATGCTAATATCACAGATGTGAGAGAGAGGAAGAATTTTTTACTATGGATGATGCCCACATGAGTCTTGAGACTTCTGCGTGGGTTTGGTATTATATTTATTTATTTATTCGTTTAACTAACATGCAATCAATGTATGTATGTAGTGAGGTGAATGATGAGAAACAACCATGTCTGAATGAGCTGGTTTGAATTATTCTGGTGGGCTTGGCATAGATACAGTTCTGTTAGCTCAGTGAGGAAAGTAATGGCAACCTACTTCACTCCTCGTTTGCGTAGTACGCTTTTTAAATAGAAACATGATGTTGAGGTCTGAAAAGTAATTTACATTCGAAATCGGCTATGGTACTAGAATTAAATACATCAATTTCTAGCATACGCTTGTTTGCTGATAATCATAATTGAATTAATAACATTTAATACTTATAGAGAGGAACAAATAATTTTCTTTGTAATAGCGAAGGTGATATTGTGGAAGATATCCTTAATGAATAATAAGACTTGAAGTTGACACTCCCACATTTTTTTAAAACCGTGAGATACTAGTTTCGGTTGTCACTCCATTATCAATCTCAAACTAAAACTAAAGAACAGAGTAGCTTGATAAATCATAAATATACTAGACACAGAATAATACTGTTGGCTGAGGAAGAAAGTTACCTTCATTGAAGGTCTGTGATTGACTGGAGGCCATAACAAGTAACGCCCACTGGTGGGAGGAACAACAAGCGAAACTAAGTGTCAGAATCAAGAACCAATAACTGTGAACACATGTAAAGCAACAAACAAGTACAATCCACAAATAGGCTGGAATTAAAAAAATTGAACCTCATTGAAATTCAGTTACAACTAACTTGGTTTCATCATAATACCGGGCTTACATTTTAATAATAGTGCATTAGTGCTTTTCTCGGTTGACCTTGACTGCATTTCAGTGAACTTAAATTTTTCAATTTAATTTTTTTTTTTAATTCTAGCCTCTTTGTGTGGAGTTCATGTTTGTTGCTTTCTATGTGTTCACGGTTTTTGGTTCTTGATTCTGACACTTATTTTTGCTTGTTGCTCCTCCCACCAGTGGGCGTGACTTGTTACGACCTTCATCCAATCACAGAACTTCAATGAAGGTCAGCCTATCAGAGGCACTTTCTCCTTCAGCTAATAATATCATTCTGCGTTTAGTATATATTAAGCTACTCTGTACTGTAGTTCTAGTTTGATTGAGATTGATAATCGTGTAACAACTGAAACTTGTGTCTTACTGTTTTCACTAAATGTGGTTGTGATAACTTCAAGTCTTATTATTTATTATGGATATCTTCCACAATATAACATTTGCCACTACAAAGATACCTAATAATAAATAATTTAATCAACCCTACTCTAGTATAATTATATGGCTTGTCATATTCAGGTAGGGTAATTTTCATTGGAAATTCAAGTATTACGAATTTTAATTATCTTGTTGTTGTAGTATAGTTATAAAAAATTTAGTTTTCGATTTATTGGAAAAGATTTATTTATAAACTATAAACAGTTTATGAACAAACTATTTATTTATTTAATTTAAATCAACTTACATCAATGGCTTGTTGCACATCATGCTTCTTTGGCTCTTCTGTTGAGGTGATTGTCAAATAATCCACAGTGGTCGGGCTGGCTAAAGATCTAGAAAATTATCAAACAAACTTAGTTTAAAAAATTTTAATTCAATATTATCTTCTCTTAAAAATTAACTAGTCCAAGTAAGTTCGCTATTGATTGTTTTAGTGTGGGTGTCGAATATAAAAATAGTTATTGTAATATTAGTAGGAAGAAACCATAGACAAGTGGAATAGAATGTGAATTTGTTACAGAACCCTGATTTCAATCAACAAGCAATCTAGCATCACATCACGTTGTCTCCCTGACAACGCTCTCAGCTGTTCTCCATCATAGCACAGTTATGATGTAAAACAAAATTTCACTATAGGCTCTATAGGTTAGTTTTGGCTAGTGAAAATCAAAACATTGGCTGCTGGTTCACTTTGACTACAAAAAAATTGAGCAATATTACAAAGGCTGATGCTTAGCGCAATTATACACTTTATTTTTTCAGTGCAAGCATTGACGTTTTAATTTTTGATTGAGTTGGAATCTTTTTCAATTTATTTTAAATTGCTGAATTGAAAAAATAGAGAGAAAATATTGAGGAATATTATATCTGTTAAACAAGGAAAGGTAACACAATATTTTTTTCTAAGAACTGACAATGTTCATTTCTGTGAATTGGGAAGCATATGATGTATATAGATATCAAAGTATTGAATGGTCCATTATGCCTATCAGCACAACTAATGACAATAATAATATTATTATTTTATATGAATTCTTCGGGTCCTTGAATACTCTGTTGTATCATTTTGTTATTTTGAAACTTGATCGAAGCAATTCTAATACTAAATTTTAAATAAAATTCACCTTTGGCACCCTATAAAGAGGCAATCAGCAGGGCAAGTAGCAAGTAGCAGGGCAATTAGAATCTGGTTCCAAAAGACGATCATTTTGGGCACAGA